>CM072536.1:34364500-34964500 GCA_036898165.1 Silybum marianum
GATAAATATAAAATATAAATAATAATAAAAGGTACAAATAGTAAATCGAGGTACCCATTCTATGACAACTCTGAACTTTCCCTCTGTTTTGGTGCCTTTAGTAGGCCTAGTCTTTCCGGCAATCGCAATGACTTCTTTATTTCTTCATGTTCAAAAAAACAAGATTGTTTAGAGCCGATGGGACAAAATCTCATCTATTTTTTTTTCAAAACCGACGCTTGTATCATAACACATGGACGTAATTGATATGAGAGCTCCGCTAAGTGTTCAAGTCGGTGGAGCGACTCTCGTACGAATTTTCAACGTGCTTGGCGAGCCTGTTGACAATTTAGGTCCTGTAGATACTAGCATAACATTTCCTATTCATAGATCTGCGCCTGCCTTTATAGATTATAAGTTCATAACCCAAGCCCATTACCATTTTGGGCGGAACAGATCTACTAATTCTTTGATTCCAGTTAGTAAGAGGGATCTTGAACTAAGAAATAGACCCTAGAAACTAAAAAAGGGTATCCTGAGCAATTGCAATAATCGGATTCATTGATATTCCTGGTATAGTAGATGCTATCACACATACAATCATACTCAATTCGATGGAATATTTTCAATCGTCTAAAATCAATTAGGCGTTGGGTCGATGCCCGAGTGGTTAATGGGGACGGACTGTAAATTCGTTGACAATATGTCTACGCTGGTTCAAATCCAGCTCGGCCTAACAATTCGCCAATCTACCATCAGATAGTAGAACCCTCTTGTTCTTAAGAATTTCCTGATACGAGAGAATAAAAAAGAATCAAAATTTTCTGCTAGATCCCTTCTGATTCCTCTAGGATTGTAGTTCAATAGGAGGTGGCAGGAGCGCAACGACCTAGCCCAAACCTACTTAAACAACCTAAAGGCTTGGCCCAGTCTAAAGGAAGAAGAAAGTCAACCTTGTAGAAAAGCAGATTGATTACCAAGGAATAGAGACTTTACAAATAAAACCCGGGGATTGGCATTCCATTGTTGTCATTTTATATGTATATGGTTACAATTATCTCCACTTCCAATGTGCCTATGATGTAGCACCGGGCGGACTATCTCCAAACGGGGCGGGACCAAGCCTTTAGGTTGTTTAAGTAGGTTGGGTGACAGATCGGCCATAGGAGTACTCCGGGATATAAACCAGGGCAACAAAAGTGGAGCATACGGCGATGCCACTCGTTTTCATTTCATGGACTGAAGCCCCGGTGAACGGCGACCGTAACTATAACGGTCCTAAGGTAGCGAAATTCATTGTCGGGTAAGTTCCGACCCGCACGAAAGAGATACTATTTCAACAATCGAGTCACAGGTATCTAACATATTCATACCTAAGGATTTTCCACAAAGTGGTGACGAAACGTATAACTTGTACAAATCTTTCCATTTTCCAAGTCGATCCAATCCATTCGTTCGTAGAGCTATTTACTCGATCGCAGACATTTCTGGAACACCTCTAACAGAGGGACAACTAGTCAATTTTGAAAGAACTTATTGTCAACTGCCGAGTTCCTTAGAGAGAGTTGTGTCGCGCTCCTAGGTCACATACTTTGGGCTCCTAGAATATGGCGCCCTTGGGGCTTTCTATTTGATTGTATTCTTTAGCACTGGGCAGGTGTCAGACTCTATACATCATGTTACCACTTAGCAGAGTCCTGTGTTTCATGAATTTTATTTAGTTCAGATGTTTCTGTGCAATTTTCTACCTGCACCTGGACAGAAAGACCCTATGAAGCTTCACTGTTCCCTGGGATTGGCTTTGGGCCTTTCCTGCGCAGCTTAGGTGGAAGGCAAAGAAGGCCTCCTTCCGGGGGGGGGGGTCCGAGCCATCAGTGAGATACCAGTCTGGAAGAGCTAGAATTCTAACCTTGTGTCAGGACGTACGGGCCAAGGGACAGTCTCAGGTAGACAGTTTCTATGGGGCGTAGGCCTCCCAAAAGGTAACGGAGGCGTGCAATGGTTTCCTCGGGCTGGACGAAGATTGGCCCTCGAGTGCAAAGGCAGAAGGGAGCTTGACTGCAAGACCCACCCGTCGAGCAGGGACGAAAGTCAGATCACTATGAGAAAAAGGTATTTCCAATTTTATTATTGGAAGTCTAGTTCAGCGTCACAAACTTTTTTTCACACCAGAGATCTCTTAACAATATTTATAGAGCGAAAAAAACAAGATTCTTTTTTCCTTAGTTTATTTGATCAAATAAAAAAGCAATTTTGGGATTGCTGAATCACAGACAAATCACAGATAAAAAAATATAATAAATATATAAAGCAACTGAGCTATCATAGTATTTTTGAATTTCTCCGAAAGGAAGGGTGGTAAGTTGATCATTTACCTATCGGGGTCTGATCGATCCTGCCTCGATGTCGGCTCTAACTCTCCCACTCCAGTCATTGCTTTTCTTTCTGTTACTTCGAAAGTACATAAGAACTCTTGAATGGAAATGGAAAAGAGATGGAACTCCAGTTCCTTGAAAGAGAGGGGTGCCTTCGGGAACTATGTCCCTTATCTCTATGATAGAATTACTCCATTATTGCTCACTAATAATAGTATAATCAATGACTCTATAAAAACTTTGTATCCGGAGTACTTCATTTAATCTCCTCTGCCGTATTGGAACCCGCACGAAAGGCGTAACGATCTGGACACTGTCTTGGAGAGAGGCTTGGTGAAATAGACATGTCTGTGAATTAAGGCACTCAATATAACTTTTTAACTTTTAAGTGGTCTCTTCCCCACAACTTTTAAACATACATCTCTCAGTTTGCGGATTTGATGAAAACAAAATCAACCCAAATTCTTTAAAAAATATTAAAATAAAAAACTAAAAGTCAAAATTTAAAAGTAATTTACATTTAACTCTAATAATTTCTTCTATCTGAATACTATAATATTAATTATATTATTAAAAGTTTAACAGGTTTAATATCTCAATAAAATATTATATAAAATTGATAAAACAAAAAAAAAATTCTCTTATTAACAACCATTTTTAGAAAGATCTCGACATTTAAAGTTTTTTTTGCTTCCCTCTTACTTTCTTCGTTCTAAGGAAATTTAGAAAAAAATTTGATAAATAAAAAAAAATTCATCAAAATATCGTTTTCTTTATTTTAAAAAATCTATTAAAAAGTTCTAAATCAATACTAGAAAAAAAGTGTGAGATCACTGTTGCAAAAACCATATTATTTTCATTGTAAAAATTCCATAAATATATAAGGAGGTTCAAACGAAAACGATAAATATTTAAGAAAACAAGATAACTTTTTTTCATGTACAACATCATATATGATTTTGTACTAATATGAAAAAATGTGCACAAACGACTTTTGCCGCGGGTTAAGTCACGGGAAAAGTCGCGGCTAATCATATATGATTTTGTATATGAAAAAAGTTTTCTTATTTTCTTAAAGAGGTAGCGTTTTCGTTTGAACCTGTCCATATATATATATATACTAGGCGTTGGCTCGGGCGTTCTTAGATTATACACATTAACATTATAAACAGGAAACATTGTTTTAATCAAGTCTTAGAAACAATTAACTTAGCTTACCCTTGAAAGGGTATAAGTTACCCAAAGATATCAGGGAGACCTGGTTTACCATTCGTTGTGGTGGAACACATAAGTAAGCCACAAACTAATGTTACTAGAACATCACGTATAGGTTTAAACCATTGACATTAACTAAAGTCGGTCATTTAGTCAATAGTGATCTTAGCTTATTTGCCCGGAAATTAATTACATAATAATCACAATGCCTATTTCGGAGTTATAGTAAGGGATGAAACGGAGATTACAAAATAATCACAACGTCTATTCCCAATAAAACAAAAAGAAAACTCAAAAATTAAACTCGTTCACTTATAAATTACATAATAATCACAATGCCTATTTATAAGTTACGACTTTAGAATCTAATGCCTTATATACAACATTAAACCGACTCTTATGACTATTGATCCATTGCACTCAGTATAAATTACGTGACTCAACAATGAATGATCAACGCACTCGAAGCGTGTAAATTTTATAAATGGATATGCTATAAATGCATATAATTTCCAAAGCTGAAAAGAGAGCTATTTAAACCGGACAAATACCCCTAAGGCACATTTAAATCATACGGAGGCAAAAGACTCAACAACCCAATTCCCTAATTCATAAAAGTCATCAAAAGCAATAAAATGTGTTTAACCGACGTTTATGAAAATACATGTTTTAAGGACACGATTAACCCAAAAACATATCACTGATTGGGACAAACCTTTTTCTAATTTCAACAATACCGTTTATATTTCCAAAATATCCAATACCATAAAAATATGCATTTTCCAACCAAATACACTAAAATGCATTTATCATCAAATAATATTCATTTAAAAAAATACTTATTAAAAGAACCCACTCTTATGATTTATTTATCAAAAATGTCCAAAACCCAATTGTAAACAAATGTTTGTGGTGTAATGGTTGAGGCCCTAGGGATGTGATGGAATATCCCATCTGCCAAGAGTTCAAATCCACACGTACACAACAATTATTGTCACTGAGTTTATCAGGGTTGATGTGTTGCAATCATATTTTGTCGGGATTAATCCTGGTATAGCCTCGGACACCTTTCCAAAAACAACATTTTACATGATTTATAAAACCAAATTACCTAATATGTAAAACTCACGAAATAACTCACACATTTGATAAATAGAAAGTAAACATGTTGATACTTCGAAATGGACACTTCTGACATGTACATAGTTTTCAAAAAGCAACTTGAAGACTTATATAGGTTCCAAATCATTTTTCAGCTTCCAAAATGGTGAAAGCTTTTGATCCATCAGCACCTACCTCTTGAAACTTTATATGAGTGACAATCATATCCTAGAGATATATAAAAAATAATCCTAAACTCAGATACATAAATATTCCTAGCCAAAACCTTTAATCAACCAAAATACCAAAAAATGGTCAAAACTCCAAAATACGGATGATACATTAAAATCAATGTTCTAGAGAACTAAAATGGAAAATTTCGACAAGAAATAAGGTTTAGAAAAGTCAGGATAACTTACACTTCATTTTAGGGGATCCCTAAAATTAGGTCAACAATGATAAAGAGGAGGTTGGAGAAGATGAAGATGGTAAACCTGGATCATGATCAACACTTGGAATCTTGATGTTTGGCAGCTTCTAACACTTGGAGATGAACAGTAAACACGCTACTAGGTCTTCAAATCAAGTTTAGATGAAAGATATAGGAAGTAGATGTGATCATTAATGGAGGAGATGAAGATGGTGAAAAGGTTTAACCCAAAACCCTTTAAACCTTGAAGAAATTTGTGCTCATAAGGGTTTGAAGCTCCAAAATTGGTGCTCTAGAACATTAGAGTTGAAGTAGAGAGAAGGGATAGGAGGAGGTGAAGTGTGAAATGAAGACAAAGACCAAAAATCTTGGTTTTATGATGAAAAACGACAGCTCTCAAATCTGACCAATTTTCACGGCCAAGAAAAATATTTCAGGGTCGTGAAAATGCTCTAGAAACCAAAATTCAACTTTCCAGCGAACTTTCATGCCTCGGGCATTTTTTTCATGGTCAGGGAATGCAACAACTTGTCAAATGGCCTTTTTCTTGACTCTTTTCACACTCAAACATAACCAACCCATAACTAAGCTTTTAGGTACATACTTAGAACTATTTTGAAGAAGAAGAATAAAAATCTTATTGAAATCTACTTACCTGAAGTTCCGGGTGTTACATATTTTAACATACTCTCTATTAATGATGACTACATCTTGTTTTGTTATGACTCATAAAGTTTGTTTATGTTACTCACTTGGGAAGTATCTGCAACGATTGCCTGTGTGTATGTGTAGGATCTTATATGCCCACGTCATATAAAAACACTGCTGACGTCAAATGAACCTATGAGGGTCACACACAAAGAGTGTGTAAGTCATGAGTTAACCAAGTTGGTTATGAACCAATATAAGTTACATGTTGTAAAGATTGAATTATTATTCTAGTAGAATAGTGTGTGATGTATAATTATGATAATTATATGTTTTAACTACAACTAAGGTAATATTGAGGTAATATAAGATTTGTTGTAGTGAGCATTCCTAGCTGAGGGGTTTGGAGGGGGTTCCTCGAGTACGTAGAACTTCTCTTCATGTATGAGGACGACCTTTAATAAGCGGAACCATTCCATGAATTTCTGTCCATTCAGTATTTCTTTGTCCAAGATGGACCGGAAAGCTAACTAGGAGAGGTTTGAGTTTGTGTTTTCTTGATTAACAGACATCTATATAAAATAAAGTTCGACTTAAGTATTAGTTTCTCAAAATTTGAATAACCCTTAAAATTCAAAATTTTAGCTAAGATTCATATATATTTCATTATTTTTCATGATTGGTGAATTCGCAAATGATAAAAAATAATTATTTAGGTAGTCAACTTCCAATTATGATCATCACAACTCTTAGATCCTCGTGAGAATCTTTTAAAAATTAAAGATATGTTTAATCTCACTTCTTCACCTTGAGGTAATTTGTAGACGGATAAATGTACAAATACCCAAATGAGTTTAACCATACTAAAACGTCACAATTTCCATTTCGAGTAACAACTCAAAAATTGGCCGTCCAGGTCACAACTGTCATAACAGGTAGGCAATACACAACGTGTAAAGATCTCGTGCATATTAGAAAATTGAGTATTTTCAACGGAAATTAATTTTCAACGAAAAATGTCGTTGAAAATTTTCTACGAATTTTAGAGGATTATTGACAGAACATAAATTTTCTACGAATTTTCAACGAGTTTCCGTTAAAAATCTCTCACAAACATATTTACATTTTCAACCAAAAATTTTTCAACGGAATGTCTCGTCAAAAAGTTTTTGGTTAAAAATGCATTTTGTGAGAGATTTTCAACGGAAATTCGTAGAAAATTCGTAGAAAATTTATGTTTTGTCAATAATCCCTCTAAAATTCGTATAAAATTTTCAACGACATTTTCCGTTGAAAATTTTCGTTGAAAATACTCAATTTTCTAGTAGTGGTGAGTCGGCTCCTTACCTCACCACATACTTATCTGACTCAGCTTCGCCAATGCTCACCCGAAATCCGACAGTTAGGCGTTTGATAAGCGCTTTAAATGGGTGGCGAAAGACTCACATTTTAATATAAATTGTTTTACCGATCTAATTTAAATTAAAGTTTTAAATTGGTTTTAAAACAATTTTGAGTCGGTATCAATTAAGTTATAAAACTCATTAAATCGGTATAACTTTGATAACTTATCAAGTTAATATTAGGGTTATGATTCTGGAAGATGCAGCATGATACATGGCAATCGATGAGTAATGAGATATGAAAGTAAAAAATTGTGTCAGTCGATCATGTATCTACTGCTTCCCTGTAGATCCTAGATAATGTTCAGGTAACCGTGTAATATTAAGAACAATATGAGGAAAACCTTATGTCATATATCTAACTTGATAATCGTGGTTACAATGAATGGAGTGAAAACCTTAACTCACGATCTTTCTAATAAGCTCTCTAATGAATTCGTATTTTTAATGAATAGCCCTAACCCTCTATTATATGTATAGAGAATTTACAATAAGGAAACTAGAGAATAAGGCAATATTCACTTGCCTTATTTAAAAATAAATCTATTCCATATTGTCTTTCAAGACTTTGCACTTTAACCCTTTATTCTTCAATAATTGTATTCTCGGATACAATATTTTCAGACCTAACAATCTCCCCCTTTGTATTCGAGATTACAATTCAGCAAATCAACACTCTCTTGAAGACGATGAAACTTTGTCAACAAATCTTTATCTTGAACCTTTTGCCCCCCCCCCCCCCAATAAAAATGATCATTTGATAGGCTCCGTAGCTCCCCCTTAACATTAGCATGAAGTTCAGTGACAAAATGTTGTAGGATAAAAATTATCTTCAAGTAGACATGAAAGTTGAAAGGAGAATTTCGAGAAATGGTGCGTGCGGGTCTTGATCATCCGACAAAAATGTTTGTCGGGTCTTGTTAGTCCGACAACTTGATTCTCGGATAAGGGTAACACGACAAACTGATTTGTCGGGTCTTTGAGATGCCGGGTTTGGAAGATTTGATAACTTGAGATAAAATTCAGCGATGAAATTCAAGTCGTTCCATGTGATCTTTTTCCGTGTTTTTGATATACATTTTCTCCCCCTCATAATAGGCATTTGTCTTTGATATACTTTTTCTCCCCTTCAGAATGATAAGGAGAATCCGAATCATTATGATCAATCAAAGACAATAAGTGTAAAAAAATGAAGCGTGAATGTGGAATAGTGGGTAAGAGGCTAACATAGAAGCACAAAAAGCAACTATTATTACTTCAATCAAAATTAAATTCAATTAAGTGGCCTATATTCAGTGTTGGCATCGGATTGGCACTGATAGGACTTCCAATTATCATAGAAGTAAGTTATAAAACTAACTTCTCAAACTGTTCCGGCATACACGCAAAGACTCGATGCAAAATTAGACTCGATGTGCACAAAATATGAAGTTCGAAGACCGGAGCGTGTCTTCTTGTTTCAATATCTAAATCTTCCAAGTGAAAAATATATAGATGATATGCTAAATCTCCATGATATATGAAACAAACACCTTTTGTGAGATACTTGAGTAGTTGGGTGGGGTGACACGAGTTATCGACATTGGGTCCATGTCTATTTCAATATTCATCTCCAAAGAATCGAGAATGAATAGATTATGTGGCTACCCGAATAACTGTTTAGGTTTGGTGCGGACCAATTTTCTTTTAAGTCCTGTCACACCCTCACCTTTTCTTTTATCTCACAAGCACTCAATTTTTTACCCTTTCAAAATATCTATCCTAGGGGTGTGTTTCATGGGTAGGTCCTTCCAGCTCTAGATTGACCATTGAAACATTAAATCCTATCACACACAAAGAGTTAAAACATTGAAGTCTGAGTTCTGAACTGATGTATTCAGAAGTCGTAATGCAATGTAAAACGGGTTAAGAGCAAGTCCATAGCTGAGATACTATGAAGTTAAATAAATGGTAAAAATGTGGTACTCCACCTCAAATGTAGCATACCCTTTTGAAAGATTGTCATGTGATGTGAATATTCGGAATTTAGAACACACATGACGTACCTACAAAAAAGATTAAAAAGATTTTGGTACCCAAGCTTTGTTGGGTCCTCGGATGTTAGCTTTAGATGTAACAAATGTTGAAGTGGGGATACTATAAGTACCGTACCATTTATGAACATACCTTTGATCGAAAAAATCATTTGTTCCACAAGTAGAACAACAAAGATTTGTGCCGCTTAGACTGATTTGTCGATTGATTGATTTGACAAAATAAGGTAAATCAGTCTTGAAACAAATGATTTTGTATCAACTACAGGAGATGTATGTGACATGTTTCCAACACTATCATCTGTAGTTGACTTCTTTTTCCAAACCATTTTAAACTTTTTGAAATTACCGGTTTTAACAACAAAATCATTGTGAGAGAAAGTAGAATTATGAGTCCGAGAAGTTGGAGAACTATATGATTTGGAGTTGTTAGAATAACTGTTTGATTTGACACTTAAAGACGAGTTATTCTTATAACCTTCAAGTTCTCTAATTTTGTACAACAGATGATTTCTTTCTTCTATAATCAAATCATATTTTGTTTAAAATACAGATCTCATTTTCTTTTCATTCACAAGATTTGTTTCTAAAACAGATAATTTATTTGAAAGTTTATCAATTTTCTCTTTAAAAACTTTCTTCTCCTTTTCAAAATCTTTTTCTAAATTTTTGTTTTTAGTAATGATCAAAGTACCTTTCTTGATGAAATTCGTTTTATTAGTCTCAAACACTTTTCTTTCATCTTTTAAATGTTTCTGAAGCTCGGAAATTTGTTTTGAAAGTTCCAAACATTTTGTTTCAGAAGATTTTTTTTCTAAAATTACAATCTGTTCAAAATCTGATACTTGTTTAGAAAGTTTTTGAATGGTCAATTCACAATTGTTAATTTTGCTTTCAAAATCTTTTCGTTCAGATTCAAATTTGTATTTGTCATCAGAAGTTAATTTCTTTTCTTTCTCAAGTTCCACAAATTCAATTATTCTTCTTGAAAGAACAACGCTATAAGTCTCAGAATCTATAAGCTTTTCTAACTCAAAAATTTTGGTTTTCAGATCAGAATTTATTTTTATTAACTCAAGATTTTTCTTTTTGCAAAAGTCTTCATAAAATGTATGATTTGTATTTCTAGAAAGCTCGGTGAGTTGATTTTGTAAAAACTCGTTTTTATTTTTCAAATATTTTCTTGTTTGTTCTGAGTTATGAAACTTAGATTTGAGGTCAACATGTTCTCATAAAAGTTCATCAAGCACTTTTCATCTTATTCATCAAGCATTTTCTTGTTTGTTCTGTGTATCTTTTCAATTTCAGCATTGAGATCAGAAAATTGATTTTGAGAACTCATCTTGAGAAAAAAAAAATTAAGTACTACTTACCTGATAAAGTGATCGTCGATCGGTGAGTTTTGAAAAAAATCTAAGAGTTCTTTAAATAAAATAAAATATCTCGATTTGACAGAAAAATATGTCGACTATAACGGATGCGATAAGAATTTATATCGGGTTAAGTTGACTCGACAAGAAAACTTATCGGTTTAAAGATGATCGATAAGATTTTATATCGGGTATTAAGTAGTCGATAAGTTTTTATATTAGGTAATGAGAAACCGACAAGATTTTTTATATCGGGTTATAAAGAGGTGACAAGAATTCTTATCGGGTCAAAAGGACGCGATAAAAACAAGATACTGAAAATTCGTTTTATCTTTATTTTGAAATATTGAAGGGCAGGAACGAAACATTCATCGACAAAAAAGAAGAAGTCTTTTTATGGAAGAGAAGATGTAAGTTCCCGAGTCCCAAAAAATTTCAAAATAAAGTAAAAAAGGAATTACTAAAGTTTAAGGCGTGTACTTGAGAACTCTTAAACCAGAAAAGCTGCAAAAGTCAGTGACCCTGAGTTTTTTAATAAAAGTGACGCAAAAGTACTACGGATTAAACTAAAATAATTAAGAAGAAAAAAAAATTTGAATGAAAAGAAACTTGTCAATATGAAATGTGCGATATAAAATATTGTCGATATAACAAGATGCGATAAAAAACATATCGATATATGAGGGTGCGATATAAAATTCTTATCGATATAATAAGATGCGATAAAAACTTCTTATCGATAATTGAGGAAACAATAAAAATTATTGTCGATCCAGGCTATGAAAGCTTGGATCGATAAGTTTTTGGACAGAAGAGTTAATCGAGATTTGTACCTTTTAATTTCGGAATTCAACTAGAATCAGATCAAAACTCACATCGTGAGGCTCTGATACCAATTGTAAATCCCAGACATTGATCGGGTAACCGTGTAATATTAAGAACAATATGAGGAAAACCTTATGTCATATATCTAACTTGATAATCATGGTTACAATAAATGGAGTGAAAACCTTAACTCACGATCTTTCTAATAAGCTCTCTAATGAATTCGTATTTTTAATGAATAGCCCTAACCTTCTATTTATATGTATAGATAATTTACAATAAGAAAACTAGAGAATAAAGCAATATTCACTTGCCTTATTTACAAATAAATCTATTCCATATTGTCTTTCAAGACTTTGCACTTTAACCATTTATTCTTCAATAATTGTATTCTCAGATACAATATTTTCAGACCTAACATTCCCTTTCTATAACGTAGTTTTCGAATCAAATTGGGTGTTGATTGCATGGCGAATTTTGGGGAGAAGAAGATCAAACGTGCTGAAACCCAGAGACTAGACAATTGAGGCAACAAAGAAAACCTCTCATTGAAACTTCGTGGAGAAGAACGAACATGTGTCGGAAAAGGAGAACACCATATGGGTTGCGACTGGGGATAAATCTAGAAGACGCACCCTGCATGATAGATCATGCGCAAGGCAAAGCCACTCTACATTCATATAGGATATAGATATATGTAAACAGAAAAAAATCCGTACTTGTAAGAATGAGATATTTTTGACAAATAAATACAAGAAAATTTACAAGTTAACATTTATTATCCAAATTAATTTGTACTTTAAAAGAATACAAGGATGGTATATATAAGCCAAAACAATAACAAAAGAGCAAAAAATTGTATATATTATCATCTAATTACTGCATGTTCAACAAACGATGCTTTTAATATTTTGTTGTCTTAGATTTTTGTCAAATATTATTTTCTTGTTATTAAAAGGATAACTAGAGGATGAGTTAAGAAGACATCATTATTTTCTAAGAGATAAAAACTTGGAGTAAAAATATTACAAATAAAAAAACAAACACGACGATTTGAAATCTGTCAAAGTTTGATTGGTATAGCCTTGAGTGGTACATTTTTTTGCAATGTGATCCCAAACTTCTCCCCCATATCCATATCGTGTGATGTCATATCTCCTTCAAGCTTCCAATCAAACTTGTGAATCAAAGATCCCAACGTAATATGTAACATTCTATGTGCGATATTCAATCCCGGACAAATTCTCCTCCCAGTACCAAATGGAATGAGGTCAAAATATTGGCCTCTATAATCGATCTCGACTTCCAAAAACCTCTCGGGCATGAATGTTTCTGGGTCAGACCAAATGTTTGGATCTCGCCCCATTGCCCAAACATTGCAAAGGATTTGTGCATTTTTAGGCACGAGAAAGCCGTGGACTTCTACGTCATGTAGGGCTTCGTGGGGAACAAGAAAAGGGACAGGAGGATGCAATCGAAAAGTTTCTTTTATAACAGCTCTTAAATAAGGAAGTTGAATGATATCTCGTTCTTCTATACTTCTATTGTTGTATTGCATGAGTTTAACAATCTCTGACCGTGCAGTTGTCATTTTATCTGGGTTACGAATGAGTTCAGCCATCGCCCATTCTATAGTGCTCGACGTTGTATCAGTTCCCGCAACAAATAAATCCTACAATAATTTATGAAATGTTTTATATTAGTAAATTTTCTAAATAAAATATTAATTAACGTTGGTACTATTAAGTGGTATAATTTTAATCATCAAACAACCAAAATAGTTTAATTGATATTTACGCATCATGTTTTGAGTCATTTTTTATGTTAGTTAAATCAAATCAACCGACTTCATTTTTTTGAGTCGACCTAACTCTATTATCTCAAATAGTTACTTTGACTAATAGTAAAAAAAATGTAATCAATAAGCTCGGAGGATTTACTTACCACAAACAAATGTCCCAAGTGATTTTTACTAAATTCGGATTCATCTTTCTGCTTAATGTTGAGTAGCAAGTCCAAAACATCATTGTCTATTGATGAAACACCATTGTATGATGATGAACTCAGTCTCTTTTGCAACCGTTGATCTATGAGCTTATCAAAAATAGTCAGTAACTTCTTCAGATGAACACTTCCACGTCTTACTATGCCTTGTGGATCCAATGGTTTAAGTATTGGAAAAAAGTCTGCTAGATTCGCCTTCCCTCCATATTCCATCAAAGCCCACACCGTGTCCTTAAATTCTTGTGATGACACAGAATCATATTGAGCGAAATCCAAAGAGAAAACGAACGTGGAGAGAATATTAAGAATTGTTGTAAACGTAGCAACACCTATGTTAACAGCCTTTTCATTAGTAGAACATCGATTGACATGGTCAAGAAGTTCTCGTACCTAGACGTGCAACATGTTAATCGGATGAGATACTTCTTTTAGAACCGCATTAACAAAGTATACTTCTAAATCTGTATCCACATCCAATGGATAGTCAATTAAATGAGATGAATATGCATTTGTGACAGATTAAATATATTTGGATAAATCTTTTCCATTTCTTTAAATTCAAATATCTAAATTTGATAAGAAGTGCATACATATAAACATATGTGTGTGTACACATATAGGTGCACTATTTTGTAAACAACTAAAAGATTTAAATTATGTAACCGATCTCAACCGTCCATCAATTCTAACAAATATCTTATTCATAAATGCATCGATTGTTTCCTAATATAAAATGTTGATCATAATTAATAAACTCTAATCACATTCCTTAAATATTAAAATAATAATAAATGGACTATCATCATTTCCAAAAATATTGGTTTACATAGTTTACATTCTTTTTATTACAATATACATACATATATATAGGGCGAGTTCAAATGAGAAATCAAATTTGGTTGTGAACGCGAGGACAAATGAGGGCGCGACACATGTCATATTTAGACTGAATAATCTACATTTAAACACATGTCGCGCTCTCATTTGTCCTCATGTTCACAATCAAAATTGAGTTCTCATTTGAACTTTCCTCTCTCTCTCTCTCTCTATATATATATATATATATATTATAGAAGTGGTTTCATTTACAACCTAATAACCATTAGTACATGACCATACAAACCAATCTCAACCGTTCATCTAGTTTAATGACTATCCGATATATATATATATATATACATATATTATAGAAGTGGTTTCATTTACAAACCTAACCATTAGTACATGACCATAGAAACCAAGCTCAACCGTTCATCTAGTTTAATGACTATCTGATCCAATGAATATCTCAATTGTTTTATACTATAAAACATTGATCATAATAGAACATATCTTCCGTAACTATTCATATTACAATAAATAACCTTTCATAATTTCTATAAATACCTCAATTAATTGGTTTGTATGGTTTGTACTAATGGTTGAGTTTGTAAATGAGACCACCCCTCTCTCGCTCTCACACACACACTCTCTCTCTCTCTATATATATATATATATATAGACTCTATATATATATATATAGAGAGAGAGAGAGAGAGATAAAATATCAAATGTGAACTCAAATTTGGTTGTCAACATGAGAACAAAGGAGAGAGTGTGACACATGTCCCAATCAATCTGAATAATGAAGGGCATTGGGGTATGAATAACAAAGGTGAAGTTCATACATTATTCAGTATGAATAATACGTATTCAGAGTGAATAACACAACATTCAGTCTGAATATATTCAGATTGAATGGAACACGTGTCGCGCTCTCCTTTGTCCTCACGTTTACAACCAAATTTGAACCCAACCCTTCAATTGATAACAAAATTAATTGTATTAACTTTGTTAACCGGGCATTTTTGTTTTTTTGATTATTGATACCACATTCCTTAAATATCTTGTTCACTTAATTATTACATTCGTTGATTATTGCATTCACTTAATTGTTAACCTATTAAATTTCTGATTTCACTGATGAACTTGATTAAACTTTCTTAGTTATCTCATTCAGTTTCTGGTTTCATCTATGAACTATAAATAAAAATCATTTTTTCACTTAAAGGTTTCACCTATGAAATTTTGATTATATGGTGTCACTTATTAACTTTAAATAAAGATCATTGTTTCATTTTCTGATTTCACTAATAAACTTTGATTAAATGTTTTCACCTATATATAATTTAAATAAAAATTATTGTCTCATTTTCTGGTTCCATCTGTAAATTTTAAACAAAAATCAGTGATTCACTTTCAAGTTCACATATATAAATATTATTAAAAATATTCTCTATTTTCTAAAAATAAAATATGGCTTCTTCCAAAAATAATATATACATATTATTGATTATCTTTAAAAAATAAAATATGATAATTTGTTCCAAAGTTGTCCCTCATTTAATATCATTTATTTCGTTTCTCTTTTTATCAGATTATAATCTCTATTTAATCACAACCGTTGATTAAAATAATTAAAGGCTTAGATCGGTTAACAAAGTTAACACAATTAATTGAGTTAACAAATGATTGAGACTATATATATATAGCGGAGCGATCATACAAAAATACCCCTCATTTAAAGGAACAAATGAACACATTTAGGACCACATATGATGTGAGTCCCACACAATATAAAAGCATATCTGATTCAATGGGGCCACCATTCAATTAGATATGATTTTATATTGTGTGGGACCCACATCATATGTGGTCCTACGGGTGTTCTTTTAAAAATGCAAAGTTCTCATTTGAACCTCTCTCTCTCTCTCTCTCTCTATATATATATAGAGGGAGGGGTTCAGGAGAAAACGTTAAAAAAAGAGAAAACTGAAGAACGCCCTGGAAGGCTGCCATCTGGTAACATGCATTTGTGCATATGCACTAATGCATATTTATGCATTGATGCATAGAAAAAAAATACAGGTGGCGGACTCGCAAGGTGTTATTCAGTTTTCTCTTTTTTTAGCGTTTTCTCCTGAACCTCCCTCTCTTTCTCTCTCTCTCTCTCTCTCTATATATATATATATATAAATGTTATCTATTTAAGAAAATAAGATAACAGTACAAAATCGTATATGATTCAAAAATAACATGGGTGGACGACTTTTGGCCACTTAAGTGGCATGGCAAAAGTCGCCCGGAATCATGGGTGGTTTAGTACAGAATCATATATGATTTTGTATATGAACGACCATTCTCGTATTCTCGCAAATAGGTTTCATTCTCGTATGAACATATATAATATATATATATATATATATGGTGATAATCAAATCAAAACCAAAAATAGGTTAAGGACTTAACGACTAATCTCAAACATTCAAGGGTCTTAATCAATGGTTATTAAAAAAGATGACATTTTTATAATATTAGCAAAATACACATCCAATCTCATGTCTAATTTGAAAAGTTAAGAACAAACATTTAATTTCAACCAGTTGCTCCAACCTTTATCTCCATCCTATATGTCGTCGCTATCATCAAAATTAATTTTTATGTTTTATCTAATGAATCTTGTTAGCAAAATGACAATTATGCTCTTTTTTTAATTAAAATTGTTTTAGATTAAAATCATAAGATCTAAGGCTTAGATCGGTCCACATAGTTTTCAACATTTTTTTGTTTTTATTTGATTATCACTCTTTCTCTCTCTCTCTCTATATATATATATATACATATATATTTTTTTGAGTTAAATACATATTTGGTCACTGTGGTTTACAAATATTAACACATAAGATCCTTCAAAGATTTTTTTAACATCCAACGTCCCTGTGGTTTTCATTTTATAACACTGAAGGTCCCTCATCCTACTTTTCCGTTAAATACTAACATTTTAGCATATTTTTTTTATTTTCCAAACCACATGGACCAAATATGTAATTTACTCTAAATTATATAATTATATCAATATCTTATTAATTATATAATTTTTAAATTTCATAAATTATATTACATATTTATATGCATCTAATATTTTTATTTTAAAAATTATTTATATATTTATCCTTTATAAAATGTATTTTATATTTATGTTTATATTTATATTTATATTTATATATATAATATAAATAATTTTATAAAATGTATGGAAGATTCAATTTATATTAGAAACGAAAGATTATACAAATTGCATATATAAAAGCTTCAAAATTCAAATACATAAACAGTAAATAAGACCACTATACGAATTACATAAACGGAAGGTTCAAAATTTAGATACATAAAATATATAAAAATATAAATATAAATACAAGTACAAAATAAATTTTATATAATATAATCTTAAATTTACAAGAATTAATAATTTGTAGATATACATCTATACAAAATATGTGTAGATGGAAGGTTTAAATACATAAAATATATAAAAATACAAAATAAATTTTATAAAATATAATCTTAAATATACAAAACATTAATAATATGTATATATAAATATATATGGTAAATATAAATATAAAAAGTTAAATTGACGTGTATTGTATCAAAATGATCCTCATAAAAATCTACCATCTTATATTCTTCATCATCTCTATTCATCGTATATATGTATATCTACAAATTATTAATTCTTTAAATATTTAAGATTTTATTATATTTTTATTTTAAAAAATTTATTTTGTATTTATATTTTATATTTTTATATATTTTATGTATTTGAATTTTGAAGCTTCCATATATTCAATTAAAATAAATTAATTGTTTCTAAAATAAATTGAACATCCCATAGATTTTATAAAATTATTTGTATTTTTTATATAAATGAAAATACAAAATACATTTTATAAAAATTAAATATATAAATAGTTTTTAAATAAAAATATTATGTGCATATAAATATGTTATATAATTTATAAAATATAAAAATTATATAATTTATAAAATATTAATATAATTATATAGTTTAAAGTAAATTACGGATTTGGTCCATGTGATTTGAAAAATAAAGAAAATATGCTAAAAGGTTAATATTTAACAGAAAAGTTGGATGGAGGACCTTCAGTGTTATAAAATAAAAACCACAGGGATGTTGGATGTTAAAAAAATCTTTGAAGGACCTTATGTGTTAATATTTGTAAACCACAGTGACCAAATTTGTATATAGGGGCGGTTCAAATAAGAACTCAAATTTGATTGTGAACGTGAGGACAAATGAAAGCGCGACACGTGTCATATTCAGACTTAAAAATCAAAGGAATATCGAGACTGAATATAATATTTCTTCAGACTGAATAAATACTATATTCAGTCTGAATTTATCTTTGATTATTCAGCTGAACGCGCGACACGTGTCTGAATGTAGATTATTCAGTCTGAATAATCTACAAATAATCTACATTCAGACACGTGTCGCGCGTTCAGTTGTCCTCACGTTCACAACCAAATTTGAGTTTGCATTTGAATTTTCCTCCCCCCCCCCGTCTCTCTCTCTCTCTCTCTCTTTATATATATATATATATATATCACTAACAAAAAAATGACTTTCACCCACAAAAAGATACCTAGAGAAATTTTCGTGGGTAATTACCACGGATCACCCAGGAAATACTAATGATTCTGACGAAATCCGATGTTGTCAAGAAAATACCAACGGATTACCCAATAATTTCCTGGGTAATCTGTCATTGATTTGATTTACCCACCAACAATTTAGACACTAACTTTTGTGACGATTTTGTGACGGATCACCTTTTGACGACGGATTTCCCAAGGAAATGTCCGTAGGTGAAAGCCTTCCATTTTAGTAGTATGTATATATATATATATACATAATGACGGCCTTCTTTTAATTTTTTTTAAATGTGAGATTTCTGAAAACTAATACATCATACGTTATTTCATATGATCCTTTTCCATCTATGCCTATAATTTAATGTAGTGGTCAACACATATTTGCAATTTTGCATCACAATGTGTTTGTTTCACATATATTTTGTTCAGAATGTGAACTTTTAAGGCATGTTTGTGAAACAAAAAATACACATACACTACTAAACGGAAGACTTTTATCCATGGACATTTCTCTGGAAATCTGTCGCTAAAGGGTCATTTATTTTACCCAAGGACATTGTTATGCCTAAAACGCTAAAGGCTTTTACGTAAAATAGTTTCACATTATAAATCGAATACATATGAAACAAAAACAAACTGTGAAATAAATATATTTTAATCTACATGATAATTAAATGAAAAAAAAAAATGTAAAACAAAACCTAAAAATAACAACTTTTACAATCTCATAAATTTTAAAGTTTTCAAATCATTAATATCATATATAATTAATACTCTTTGTCCTGTTCTTTATATATTTGTTAAAACTCCGATGATACTGACAAAAACATATATGATATACTGCATTTTTATGTGAACTTTTATTTTCATTTGCTAATGGCTGTTATGTTCTTATATATTATTTAAATTACTTTAGATATTAAACTAATTTACAAAAAGAAAAATAATTTTAATTTATTGTATGAGTTTGTCAATAAAAGTAATTTTTCCAACTGTTATGGAAATTAATTTTAAATGTATCATTTTAGGCTAAAATTTAGAGAAAATGATGCTGCATATAATGATTTTCAGCCATATATATAATAAGTAAGCAAAAAAGATTGTTAGTCTGTTGGTTTATTTATGATTCTGTTCTTTTTTATTTTTAATATTTTTTAATTTAGGGGCTGTTTACCAAATCTTTCATTAAGTCCTGTGTGAATAAAGTTGTCTGTCTAGATAAATTTTTCTGTCTAGATAAAAATTTGTTGTTGTTTACTTTTTTGATTAAATCAACCTTCTAAACAATAAAAATGACCATTTTACCCTTTAATTCGTCAGATAAACTTCAACAAAAAAAAACCCCTATGAAATCAGGAACAATCTAAATCATAAACAATCAATGAACAATGTGAACTTGAGAACTGATGGTTACGATTAGTTTTGGTAAAAACAAAAAGAGAACAGAAATGTAAAAAGGTTTTAAAATTGAAATCTGATATGAAATCGAAAACAAAATATGGAGCAGAGAATAGATAATAGAAATTATTTGAATCGAGTTCTTAAATCTGGGAAGGAGATGTAGTTCTTGAATCGAAAACGAAATAAAAAATGAAATCAAAACCGAAATCCAAAACGAACTTCAGAAACTTCAAAAGAAATCTGAAACGAAATTGAAAACAAAATCGAGTTCTTGAATCTGGAAAAGAGATGCAGTTCTTGAACCGAAAAAATCAAAATCAAAAAAATGAAATCGAAATAGAAATAGAAAATGAAATCAAAATCGAAAAGGACCCTCAGAAATCTGGGAAAACGATTCGAGTTCTTGAATCGATTTCTTAAATCTGGAAAGGAGATGCTTCTTGAATCTGAGTTCTTAAATCGAAAATGAAGAAAAATAAATAAAAAATGAAATGTGGGGAGGAGATGCTTCATGAATCGAGTTCTTTAATGGAAAAAGAAAACATTAAAAAAATGAAATATGGGGAGATGCAATGGTGAAGGAGGCGCACAGTGAACCCAATGAAATGTAGGAGACGTGTTTTGTCGAAGGGTAGGGTTGTCTTTTTTTTTTGCTGAATCTGGACTAGAGCCTCTTCCTATCTGTGCGAATAAGCTCATTTTTATGTGAATAAGCCCCAAGTAAACACTATATTTTGGCTGAGCGAATAAGCCGGTTAACCAATTAAGCTCATTAAGTCATAAGTAAACACCCCCTTAATGTTTGTTTAATCGGTTTCGGCTTATTTTTATTCTATTATTACGCAAACTGAATATCATGGTTCTGTTTTAAACTTTTAATAGCTCTTTTTATTTTTAAAATATTATATATATATATATATAGAGAGAGAGAGAGAGGTGCGAGTTCAAATGAGAATTCAAATTTGGTTGTGAACGTGAGGTCAAATGAGAGTGCGACACGTGTCTCATTCAAAGAAATATTATAGTATATATTCAGTCTGAATATACAAAGGAATATTCAGTCTGAATATTCTTTTGTATATTCAGACTGAAATATTCCTTTGTATATTCAGTCTGAATATTGCTTATTTTGACACGTGTCGCGCTCTCATTTGTTTTCATGTTCACAACCAAATTTGAGTTCGCATTTAAACTTTCCTATATATATATATATATATATATTTATAGATTTGAAACTTGGAACCCACATGGCGTAAAGAAATCTAGATGTATTAAATTTAAAAATATATTCTAAGCTAATTTTTAAATATTATGCATAGTACACTATAATTCTTTCTTCGTGTATAATTGATACGAAATTTTAACCGAATTTAAAAACCTGAATCTAGTTACCTAAACCTCATTCGATTTGGATGTGTAGTTCGGATTATATACACAAATATATATATATATATATATATATATTATAGAGACAATCGGTAGTTAATTAAATAATTGTTTTCCAATTCATACCTTCTCTTGGCGTAGGAGTTCACTATCATCTACACGTTGTATGGAGAACATATATTCTTTGGTTATTCTTCGTAATCTTCGCCACTGATCTCCTGGTGGCGACCACACTAGAGAGAATTTACCGTGGTCCACCGCTCGGACGCCCTCGGTGATAAATCGACCAGAGAAAGATCTGTCATTTGTGTGAAAGAATTCTTTAGCCATATCTGGTGATGAAATAACTATGGTGGCTTTGCTACCAAGCATAAGTGACATTAACGGACCGTAACGTTTTGAGAGTGTGGCAAGAGATTGATGGGGTTTGTTGCCAACCTCTAAGATGTTTCCGATGATCGGAAAACCGTAAGGTCCTGGCGGAAGGCGTGAGTTGCGACGGCCGGAAATTGTGAGGGCATAGATGAATGTTAGAAGGAAAGATAGGAAGAGAAAAAAAGTTGTATAAGACTCCATTGAGTATGTGGATCTACTTCCATCTTATCGGATATATACATGCATGTGTCCACAAGTAAAATAAAGCATTTCCTTTTTCTGGGGTACTATCACTAAAATACAACAATTTTTGTTAGCACATTTGGTCAAATTTGTTTAGTTTATTGTTCAACAATCATTATAAAATATTAAATATACTCATATATTTCTATCAACTCCTCTTAAATTACAATTTTTACTATAAAATAAATGACTTTCACCCATAAAAATTCATCCTGAGAAATTTGCTTGGATGATTACCACAGATCATCCAGGAAATACTAATGATTACGGTAAAATCCGATGTTTTTAAGAAAACGCCAACGAATTACCCATGAATTTCCTGGGTAATCTGTCACTGACTTGATTTACCTACCAACAAATTAACCACCAACTTTTGTGACGCTTTTGTGACGAATCACCCTTCAGCGACGGATATCCCAGGAAAATGGTCGTAGTTGAAAGCCTTTCATTTTAATAGTGTTTTGTCCTTATAGTTGCCACTCACCATCAACTTTAGTCCATCTTTTAAACTAATTACAATTTTGGTCATTCTGGTTACCAATCTGTTTCAAATTTGGTCCCTTTGGACTTTGTTGCCATTTAGTTTCAAATTTGATTTATCTTGTTAACTCTTGTTAAAAAACACAATTAAGTTAAGGGTATTATTGTCTTTAGATATTTTTTCATGTTTGTTTCATCAATTTTTTTAATCAATGTACGTCACTACAAGGTGTGTGCAGACTGCAGAGAGACCTTATACATAATGACTGCAATTCTTCCCCACTAACATGCATATATGCTCTTCTTTCAAAAGACTTTGAAAGCACACAAGGAAAAATTGATGTTCAAGTTAACAACCACTAATTACAGAAGATGAGGAAAAGCGTCAAGAAAGCTTATACACAAATGACACTACAAGAAATATGTTTTATAGCGACAAAGGCTATAAAATCGTCGCTAAAAGTATTAGAATAATAATTTTACATATTTTTAAAGAGTTCAGATTATTATTTAGAAAATGCAAATCAATAGCGATGACATGCCGTTGCAGTAAAGATTAATAAAAAATACCCGCTGAAATTTATTTCAATAAATAAAAATAATTTTATTTATTAAAATAAGAAATATAGTGGAGGAAATTAAATTTTAGGAGCTCAACAGCCTCGACTTCTCGTCGCTATAGAATAAAAAAAATTTGATTAAAAATTTAGTTTTCCAAAAATAAAATATGTCTTAAAAATAAAAAATAACAGATTTCTACCGTATAGACACGACTTGTCATGGCTATAGGGTGACTTTAGAAAAAATAGAAAAGACGCTCAAAGTAGACTTAATTTTAAAAAACCCTAAATCGCTCTCCCTTGCTCAAATCGCCGGCTTCTGCTCTCTCCACTTTTCAGATCGCTCAAATCGCAAAGGTTAGTGAATTCGATTAGCTTCTTCTTCTTGGTTCTTCCTTTGAGCATTACCCTATAAATTCCCAAATTATATCTTTCAATTCTTTCAGACTTGCACTCCTAGTTGATCATCATACATCATCCATGGCGCGGGAAAATTTCAACTCTAATGTACGCTTCTTTTTCTTAAATTTCTTCTAATTTGTCTTTATTTTTGTTGCCTGTGTTTTGTTCTTTCGTAATCGATTGCTATGATTGTTTGTTAATTTGTTTATTCATCGGAGTTATTTGTTTGGGATTGAGAAATTGGAGTCTGGTTATTGGATATTTGCATGCACCGTTTACTGATTGGAATTTGGAAAAAAAATTATGAATGTAATTTTTAGGGTTGATGTGAATAGATCACATTGTTGAAGGTTTTGATTGAATTTGACATTTTGGGAGTTCATTGTGTTACCAGAGTGTAGTTGACTGTGTTTCTAATTAATTTTGACTTCTGAAAAGTCAGCAATTAGAGAAACTAAAACTAATAATGTCAACAAAAGGGTACTTCCATTTTGGGACCCCACTTCAAATATGTTGGTTTTCATTTAGTTCTGGACTGGAACACATGCTTATTGAAATTTGGTGTGATCTTTAGAAATCAGATAAATACATTTTTGATGAACTTTTTATGTTGTGTTGGAATAATTAAGTGGATTGTGGTCATAATATTGAACTAAAAGTTGTGTGGATTCTCATAATACTTAAGATGAATGCCTCTTTTTGTTATTTTATTTATTAGTTTCTACCTTCTTAATTGTTTTTCTTATATTCATAACTTGTATACCATGTTTAAATAGGGTAATGCCTCCAATTTGTTTTCTGTTTGAATCGCTGGAAGAGAATGATTTATGATTGAATTTATTTCTGTTTGATTTAGGGTTCATGATTTTGTTATTTGGTGTTTTTGATAGGTGGTAAGCTATAAACAACTTTGTCATTTGGTGTTTTTTGTTATTTAGCGACGACATTTGTCGTGAACATAAAGAACAACTTCATATAATTTCATTCAAAAAAGTTGGTTATACAAATCATTAATTCAAAATACTCACAAGTCAAACCCTAAAATCAAGAAGATAAAACAAAAACCTAAATCAAACCAAAACTCTTAAATGAAACACCCAAACGAAATGTTGCTTGAAGAGAAAAACCATCAAACCCAACTTTCAAACAACCATCAAACCCAAACAAAAAACATTGTTCTTGCATATGATGATGCTTGAAGAAAAAAACCATCAAACCCAACCTTCAAACACCCAAATCGTAATCGGCCGATGCAAGTCAAAATGAAACATATAGAGATGCAAAACCTGAATGAAAAAACACAGAGAGGGAGAGAAATGGTGCTCGACGGCGGAGAAATACAAGAGACGAGCGAGAGGGATCGAATATGCTATTGCAATCTCTAGAAGACGAGGGCGGAGAAATAGAAGAGATGGTGTTCGAAGGAGGAGAAATAGAAAAAAGAAGAGGGGGAGAGAGAGAGATTAGTGGCCGACGGTAAAGAAGATCACCGGAGAAATGGTGGTTGGAGGTTGAATCGATGGCCGACTGTTGTTTCTTGAGGGATGAGTGTTGGCCTGTTGATTATAGGGTTATATGCATATCAGTGTATGTATATATGAGAGATTATAAATGATGACATTTTATTTACTTTTTGTTAAAAATCAATAAAATGAAGAAAAGACCAAAATGTTCTTGAAGTTAAGGGACTTTTTAACAGGGTTAGTCAAAGGGACCAAAAGTGAAACAGAGTTGCAACCATACTGACCAAAATTGTAGTTAATATAAAAGGACTATAGTTGATAGTAACGGGTAACCACAGGGATCAAAAGTTTAATTTACTCTTAATTATATTTTTAGCTAGTGTAAAGACCCATAAACAAAATAACCAAGCATAAATAATATCCAAAAACCAAGGGTAAACCGAATTATATTACATCCCAATGTTGCAGTGGAAATAACATAATCCACAATTGAGAATTGTCTAACTAAAGAGGTCTCTATGGCATCCGATCCAACTCTAAGATCGACTCAAAGCTTGCCCTACCCTTTGACGAGCTCTCAACTAAGCCCTTACCTGAAAATGGTTTTAGTTTTGAAAAGAGAGGGTTAGACCAAAAGGTTTAGTGAATTCCCAAATAAACACAGATATAGTACTTAAATCAAAAGAGATAAGTTTTGAAAAATATGGAAGCCAAGAAAACCAAATAGTGGACCATGTACAAGGATCGTAGAAGAGCCAAGGCTCATCACACAACTCCATATGTGGCATGATGTTTGTGTTCCATACAATTCCACATGCAGATAGACCTAAGGGTCCTATGAAGGGTACCAATCCAATGTATAGCTAAATGGAATTCGAGATACACGGGATGTAACTCCCAAGAGATTTGTACTATCTCAAGGTACACTATTCACCTATGTACATGTCCATTTAAGCAGGCATATAGCGATATATAAGCCAATACAACAACCAACATTTATATAAACCAAAGAGGATTATAAAAGATGCATCATGCTTCCAAGTTAGAAATACCATAATCAGTTTAGAATGTAAAGCCATTGATAAAACTGTAGTTTAAAGTCAGTGGAACTCACCTGATTCGCAACACACCGCTCAAAAGCCTGAAACGGAAACTTGTTCCAAACCGAACACCTGAATTGGACGTCAAGGAATTGGTGTTAAACATCCTCAAAGTCATCCTTAATAACCCCCAAGACAATCCCTTAAACTTGCATGCATCAGACGCTAACGAGAAACGGACCAAATCGAGCGGGGCGCACCCAACAGTGACTTGGGCGGCTTGTGCCGCGACTTGAGGTCGCGGGGTAAACCGTGCAAGTCTCTGTCGGGCACAACTCAACCCCATCTCTTGCACAACAGCGAAATTTCCCCCAAAAACCCTTCTAAGGTCCAAATCTCGATTTTTAAAGCCTAAACTCAACCAAACTCAATCCCACCAAATGGTTTATCCAATATCAATCCAAACATTATAACTCAATCCAAAATGGATTCATCTAACATAAATTGAATCAAGAACACCCCAAAATACCAAAGAAGAAAGATATGGAGAAACAATTGATTGAGATTAGAGATGCTCGCAATAATGGTCTTCTAGATGGTAAATCAATGATTGATTTCATCTAGCTTCCTTATAAATTCAAAACCCAACAATGACCAACTCAATAACATCAATGGGGAAGAACCCAACAATGAACATTAACTAAAGAACTCCATTAATGGAAGCTTAAGCAATAAGGATATGAGTTTTTATCTTGAAGATAGAGAATCCACAATAGACTTCAACTTTGCTCCCAAAACCTTTGAATCCTTTTGATTTCTTCTCCAAAATAATAAACCTCTCTTTTCTTATCTCTCACGTATACACACATATACATCAATGCTGAAAATAAGAAAATGATGGAGAGACATGAGGAGGTTTCCCTTCCTCTCTACATATAATTACTATGGGCCTAGATCCCTAAACACCGCCAAGCCCAATATTTTCAATCTAAAGTCCATTAATTAATTACTTATGTACAAAATTAATCTAATTAAGAACTTGGGTTATTAAAACTAGTGATATTTAAAATATTCTAAAATTAAGAAAATAAACATTCATCAAAATATATGTAAAATCAATTATTACATAAATAACTAAATAGTTTAATTATACATACATGTATATGCACACATAAAAGGTTATATACAAAGAGAACGAGGGACGGTCAAATAAAATAGAAACCGTGCAAAATAGTTTGTATGTGTTCACATATGTACATGTTGTGTTTGTAGAGTATCTTTTTCACAGATGAAATGTCAAGTAATGTTTTATGTAACACCCAAAAATCCTAAAATCAACCAACGATATAAATCAAAGTTCAACTATCCAAAAGATTAACCAACTACGGATTAGTTCATAACAAATCTTAACCAAAGTAAGTATAAACAGCGGAAAGTCTAAAGTCAACAGCAGAATAATTAACTAAACAACACAGAAGCTAAACTCTTCGGAGGCCTCTCTACATCCTGCCCTTGCCTTAATCCCCTTTCCCTGCAACATTTTTGCCTGAAAATATTTTATTTTGAAAAGTGCGGGTTAGACCAAAAGGCCTAGTGAATTCCCATAAAAGCAGTTAATATTTTCAACAATTAATAAATCATCAAAACATCCAATGGCTTATCAAACAATTTAACTCATTCTCTAAGTCGGAACAAATACGTATTAAAGGAATATGGCAAAGACAAACATATCGCAAACCCCTAGTGACACACCAGTCCCTTAGGACAAAATCCATATAACCACAAACCCCTAGTGGTCAAGGATGTAATAAATAGGACCCTGCCACATACCTCCAAGTAAAACAAATAGTGCACATATCGACCCCAAAACTTATAAAAGTGATCATGGTAATAGCTAAATAAATATAGCCTAAACCAAAAACCAAGAGTTATGACATTCTTGAATCACCATTAATACCCAACTAATAGAGAAGTTGAAGATTTAAAATGGGGAAGATAAGATGATACCTCAACTATCACCACATCTAGTCACACGCTTTTGAATCCAGACCCCTTTATCCCTTCCCAACAAATGAAGTCTAGGAAACTTTTCACAAAATCTGTAATTACCCAACCACTTAACGTCCCAAAAGGAAGAGTTTTCACCATTACTAATTCGAATACCAAAGGAGTCTGAAAAGTCTATACCATGTTTTTCCAAGTCATAACCCACACGGATCACCCCACCCCAAGCACCCGACAACCTAAATCTCCTACGTAAAGAATGGTCTCCTAAACCCATATTCCCACATTTTCCATGACCCCCATCTAGGCCATAAAAACTTGTAATAACCTGAACCCAAAGAATGTTGTTGCTAGTAAAGAATCTCCACCACCATTTCCCAATAAGACCCCAGTTTGTCACCCGAAGACTGCCCATCCCTAAGCCCCCTTCTCAAAGTTGTTTAAAATAGTTTCCCATTTAACCCAAGCCCACTTACGAGTGGAATCCCCCCCCCCCCAATAAAGCGTGCTCCTCACGCTCTCAAGGATATGGCTGACTCGAGATGGCATAAGAAATACGGAGAAAAAGTATAGAGGAGGACTTCTGATTTAGAGGCGTTAATCTAGCCCCCGAAGAGAGACAGCACATCTTCCACACAAAGAGCTTAGCTTTAAATTTCTCAATGAGTTGATTCCAATTTTCGATTTTATTCATATTTCTTCCAATCGGAAGACCAAAATACGTGAAAGGAAGGAAGCCTGCACTGCATTCCATCTCCAATGCCATATCCGAAATAGTGTGATCAGGCACGACCACACTATAAAGTTTTATCTTTAACCCCGAGGCTACTTGGAAACACTTCAAGATGCCCATTAAATTTCGAATGTTATTGTTGTCCCAATCCCCATTAAAAATTCAGTAATTTATTTATTCGAAAAAAAACTTGCTGGGATTTTCCATTGTAAATGAAACAACATTCATAATTTTTTTGGAGATACCTTGTGGTATATATATCAAAAATAGCGTTTTATTAATTTTTTCATTAAAAATTAAATCAAGGCACGTTCTTTATTAATGCAGTTTTTGGTTTATATATTTATTTCATTTAGTTAAATAAGAATCGCCATCAATCATCTAAAATATGATATCACAATTAATGATTTCACGAATTAAATCGCACCAATCAAATATCGACCTCAAAAATGAGGTGGACGTGTTGGGCAAATGACCTCATAAAATTTCTAACAATAAATTTTGGCGTCAACGATCTTTGAAACCAATCATTATAAACCAACAAAACTTATCACGAAACCATAATTGCATCCATCATTTTTCTCATTTAATTTTAGAATCCATCGAATATATATTGTCGACAATAATTTGAAAAGACGTTAAAGAAAAGATTGGATATGATAACTTAATTCTTAGAGTTAAATACAAATTTGGTCACTGTGGTTTATAAATATTAACACATAAGGTCCTTTAAAGATTTTTTTAACATCCAACATCCCTGTGGTTTTTATTTTATAACACTGAAGGTCCTCCATCCAACTTTTCCGTTAAGTATTAACTTTTTAGCATATTTTCTTTATTTTTCAAACCACATGGACCAAATCTGTAATTTACTTTAAACTATATAATTATATTAATATTTTATAAAATTATAAAATTTTTATATTTTATAAAATATATAACATATTTATATGCACCTAATTTTTATTTAAAAATTATTTATATATTTAATTTTTATAAAATGTATTTTGTATTTATATTTATATAAAAAATACAAATAATTTTATAAAATCTATGGAATGTTCAATTTATATTAGAAACAGTTAATTTATTTTAATTGAATATATGGAAGCTTCAAAATTCAAATACATAAAATATATAAAAATATAAAATATAAATACAAAATAATTTGTTTAAAATAAAAATATTATAAAATCTTAAATATATAAAGAATTAATAATTTGTAGATATACAAATATACGATGAATAGAGATGGTGAAGAATGTGAGATGGTAGATTTTTATAAGGATCATTTTGATGACAACGAAGTTGTGCATGTTTGAATTTAACTTTTGTATTTATATTTACCATATATATTTATATCTACATATTATTAATGTTTTATATATTTAAGATTATATTTTATAAAATTTATTTTGTATTTTTATATATTTTATGTATTTAAACCTTCCATCTATACATATTTTGTATAGATGTATATCTACAAATTATTAATTCTTGTATATTTAAGATTATATTATATAAAATTTATTTTGTACTTGTATTTATATTTATATATTTATATATTTTATGTATCTGAATCTTAAACCTTCCGTTTATGTAATTTGTATAGTGGTCTTATTTCCTGTTTATGTATTTGAATTTCGAAGTTTTCATATATGCAATTTGTATAATCATTTGTTTCTAAAATAAATTGAATCTTCCATATATTTTATAAAATTATTTATATTATAAATATAAATATAAATATAAACATAAAATACATTTTATAAAAGATAAATATATAAATAATTTTTAAAATAAAAATATTAGATGCATATAAATATGTAATATAATTCATGAAATATAAAAATTATATAATTAATAAGATATTGATATAATTATATAATTTAGAGTAAATTACAGATTTGGTCCATGTGGTTTGGAAAATAAAGAAAATATGCTAAAAGGTTAGTATTTAACGGAAAAGTAGGATGGGGGACTTTCAGTGTTATAAAATGAAAACCACAGGGACGTTGGATGTTAAAAAAATCTTTGAAGGACTTTATGTGTTAATATTTGTAAACCATAATGACCAAATAGGTATTTAACTCTAATTCTTATTATGTTTTTATTTTGAATCCGTTAAATTGATTTTCCTTTTCTACGTACAAACATTTTACGTAACATTCGAATTTAATTATTATATAAAGGACATTTCAAATGCAATATATTATATTTGTATTAGTAAATAATTAGGGTTTTTTAGAGGTATTATATTCACACCCTCTTTTATAGAGATATATGTGAGAAATGTTCCTTCCTTTACCTGTATAATTTGCTCATGGCATCATGTGGGTACCTTTTTCTTGTAATTTGGTTTTTGTCTTAATAAAGGTGGTATGGTTTTGCTATGCAAAAAAAAGATATATGTGAGTAAGTAGATAGGATATAAAGTATAGATATGTGAGTAAGGTAGGGGGTAATAAGTAAATGAGTTGTGTGGGGAGGGGGTATGAATAACAACCCCCTTCTTTTTTCTTGATTTGAATCCCCTTTATAGGTGAATTCTATCTATACCCCTCCTCAATCACATACCCTATAATATATACCCCCTTTACTCACTCACATACATTTTATAAGTATGTGAGTGGGAGGGGGTATGATTAGCAATCCCCTATTTATATACGATAATTAGAGTTAATTGATTACATATAATCAACGTTTTATATTAAAAACAATCGATATAATTATGTAACAAAATATTCGTTATAAAAGATGTACTGTTAAGTTGGGTTGCAAAGATTAATGTATAAATGAGATAGGTTATATAATAAAATTTGGGATCACATGAGACTTGTGATACCATTTTTTTACACTTGAAAATTCATAGCACGACATTGTGTTTTTGCTGTGATAGTTTTGATTTTTTTCTACCTTCATAGTGTTTTGGTGTGAAGTTTCAAATGAAAAAATGTGATTTCACAGGTCTCAAAAAAGCATATTAGTCTTACGTAAAGCCAATCCTATGTAATAAACCACCTATATATCTATATTTATATCTAGATGGAGGTTCATGCGAGAACGGTATCTTTTTACGAGAACACAAAGAGCTTTTTTCATGTACAAAATCACATGTGATTTTGTACCAACATCAAAAACTCACATGTGATTTTGTACTAACATCAAAACCACATATGATTTTGTATGTGAATCAAAATCACATGTGATTTTGTACTAACATCAAAATCACATATGATTTTGTACTAACATCAAAATCGCTACATGAATCATATATGATTCTGTACATGAAAAAAAAACTCCTTGCATTATCGTAAAAAGTTACGTTCTTGTATGAACCCTGCCCCTCTATATCTATATTTATATCTATATATATATATATATACTATGCAAAAATGGGGAGTTTTAATTATTCTTGAATTATTAAAAGGTACACTTTATTATGCTAAGTGTACAAGATTGTATAGCATCACAACCTCCCTCGATTCTTCCATACCTAAATTAAACCATTTTTAATTTATAAATTACAATTTATACCTTTATAGTTAGTTATTTAATTTGAATTATATCCCTTACTTTTTATTTTTTATTTTTTATTTTTTATTTTTTATTTTTTATTTACATCTTACCATATTAACATACAAAATCGTATACGAAGTAAAATGTATTTAAAAAATATGTTCTTTGTTTACAAATAATATCATTATAATCGTGTCGTCAATACCTTTAAAATGAGTATGATATTAAATATTTTTTTGAATTTAATATTACTATTAAATATTACAAATACATATGAAGTAGTTTCTTTTATATTTTTTATGTTTTCATGTTTCATTTTAATAGTTTTATCATATTTAAAATATATAATTATAGATTAATTAAAACATATTAATATAGGTTTATTTTTTGTTACATATAATTATAGATTAATTAAAACATATTAAAATTTTACATAAGTACAACTTATTAAAATTCAAGATTACAAGTAAATTTTATATAAGTATAACTTGTTAAAATTCTATATTTGAATTCGTATAGCTAATTATAGATAAACATCTCATTTTAAGTATAAAAAATTTAAAATATAATTAGGATAATCATTGAGTTTTAACAAATACTTAATTATTAACCTTTATAAAAATATTATTATCAAACCAAATAAATTACTTTGTTATTAAACCTAAATTATAATAAAAATTTGAATTAAATAAATTGCACAAAAAAATAAAATCTCTTTTTCAAAACCAATAAAACGATATTATAACGTCGATAGAGACAAAAAAATAAAACAAAACATTAAAATCAAAATAGATCTCGCTACATTACACGAACACCCTTTAAGTATACAAGGAAAAAAAAGGTTTATACCTCAAATTATAAGTCAAAATTCGGTTGCGTCAAGTTATTTTCCTCTGTCAAATGAATAAGAAGATAAAAGAATAGGAAGCACTTACGGCTATCACTCCATTCAAATCCAATTCCAATTGTGTGCGTTTCCTCGATAATTTGTATTGAATAGATCATGTCTCTCTCACGCAACACTACAAGTGGTAGATCAAAAAATTTGGTGATTGAGCATGTAATATAAAATACAATTAAAAATGTAATTTTTTTTAGAAAACTAGATATATACATATACACGTAGAAGGAGGTTCAGGAAAAAACTTAAAAAATAAAACTGAAGAAAAACCCTAGAAGTCCTTCGTCTCGACGGTATGCATAAATGCATACAAAAGATTGAAACTATTTTTTTCTATGCACGAGACCATATTATGCATTACTACATATGGACAAATGTATGTTACAAATTACCAGTATGCATTTATACATATATACCGTATAGGTTGAGGGTTCCCAGAGTGTTATTCAGTTTATTTTTTTAGGTTTTCTACTTAATCTAACCTTATACTATATATTTAGGGGCAGGTTCAAACGAGAACGCTAACTATTTACGAGAATATGAGAAAGATCGTTCATGTACAAAATCATATATGATTTCGTACAAAGTCATACATGATCTGGGCGACCTTGGAGCGACTTAAGTCGTATGGGAAAAGTCGTCCATTTCCAATTAGTGTAAAATCACATATGATTTTGTACATAAAAAACTTTCTCGTATTCTCGTAAAAAGTTAACATTCTCGTTTGAAACCTCTCTCTCTCTCGTTTGAAAAGTCGCCCATTTCCAATGAGAGAGGTTTATTTGAAAATTGTTAAATATTTGAGAAATAAAGAAGTGATTCTATTCCTTCATCTGGTCAACATTAGTTTGCGGTTTTGACTACAAAGTACCGAATAACTTCTCGCATGGGTATGCGGAAGATAGAGGAGTAGTACTTTTGTAACTTATACAAATAGACGGTAAACGGATTCATATGTGAACCCTTGTGATTCACATATGAACTATATGTTCATATGTGAAGCTGTTAATTAGTTCATATGTCAACTATTTAACTTATTCATATATGGACCCATATGTTCATTTGTGAATCAGTTAATTAGTTCATATGTGAATCGGTTAATGAGTTCATATTTGAATGACAAGGGTTTATATGTTAATTAGTTAATTAGTTCATATGTGAATTAGTTAAAATGATTCATATGTCAATTACACGGGTTCACATATAAACATATAGTTCATATGTGAATCACACAGGTTCACATATGAACCCGTTTGTCGTCTATTTGTAAAAGTTACGAAACTACTTCCTCTATTTTTTGCAAATTTTGACCAGTCAAACTAAGCTGTAATTCTTGACTAGTTAAATCTGATCTTGATTGTATATATGAAGAACTATAATCATTTCTTTACTTTTCAAAATAACGTAGGGCTATATGATGAAATTTTATGACGCAAAAGGAAAAAAAAGGTTGTTATATGCACCTGTTATAGGTTAAAGTCCTTCCATTCATGCATTAAAAATATTGAAAGAAGGGTTTGATGTTTGATTAATATATGGAGCAAATTAATAAAGTATGTTGCATTTAACAAGAAAGGAATGCATTTATCATAACAGAAAATCAGATTTATATAAAATAGTTGTTTATGGAGACTCCATGGGGTCAGCCAACCAACTTATAGGGTGAGTGGGTTTCTAAATTTTAAGTGCACCTAATGGTAACATGAAAGACATCTTTAACGGTTATTGTAAAATAGAAAAAAAAAAGTTTTTAGCTATTTTAGTGCTCCAATAAATATGGTATTTTTTATACTAAAATAGAGAAATTGGAGCAAAGAGAAGAAAAATCTCTAAATTTAGAGAATCTCTAAATGAAGAGAGAAATTATTATTTTAATAGTTTTCCACCAATTGTTTAAAAGTTTATTTAAAAAATTTGTTGGAATATTAAATATATTGAATATTTTAATAATATAATTATGATAGAATTGCTAAATTAGAGTAGCTGTTGGAGTTGGATGCAAATTCTTTTAGAGGTTTTGACTTTTAATATGCTATTTTAAAGAAATTTTAGCATACCTATTGGAGATGCTTTAAAAGAACAATCGAGATAAAACAAAAGTAAATGGAGTTCATGGGTCGTTTAGTGTCATTATTCATAAACCTTTTAAATAGAAATGATTTTAACAAGTAGACAACTATCAACAGATCATTTTTAACAAAGTCTAATTTATCCTTCAACCAAATATAGTATATCTTTTTGCATTTTTGTAACAATAATTCTTCGTTAACATCAATAAGTCAAGACTATCAGCAAAAAGATAACCATTTTTTTGGAATGAGTTCAAATGAGAACGGAAAATTCATTGAAAACTGAGAAACCAACTATTTATAACGAATAACATAGAATAACGAAAACCATTTGTGATGGATGTTTTTTACCTACGGACATTTTTCCGGGAAATCTGTCGCTAAAGGATGATTTTTCACAAATCTGTCACAAAAGTTGGTGTGTAATTCAAATTAATTAGTGATAGATTACCCAGGAATTCTCTGGGTGATTCGTTTGTGTTTTCTTGAAAAACATGAGATTTTACCAAACTACTGTTATTTTCTGGTGATCTATAGTTAATCACCAACAAAAAAAAAATTCTGGATAATTTTTGTGGGTGAAAATCATTTGTTTTGTAGTAATGTCATGATACACAAAAATTAATAATAATAAAAATACACGATCATAATAAAAAAAAACTCCATTAAACCAATCCTATATATAACTAAAATGCATAATATTAAAGAAGTATATATGTTAAATCATGTTCATTATTATCGATTCATCAAATATAGTTGATTCCCCAAGTTCTCATTAAATTTATTACCCTCATTTGAACCCACTTTTTTTTTGAACGACAGAGTTAGTATTAGTGGTTATGTTGGTAACGAGTTAGACTCCAATCCCTGAGACAGCGCGGGATCGAGCCCTCGCACCTCCACAGAACCACATCACCTATAAGGAATAATACCTCCACCATTTTAGGAGAAACCACCACTTCCAAGGCTCGAACCCGAGACCTTGAGGATGTTGTAAAACCCCGATACCACTAGGCCAGAGGCCCTTTGGTATTTGAACCCACTTATCACTCTTTGTTTTAATTACGTTTCTTTGTGAAAGTTAATACCCGACAAATACAACCTTATCATCTTGTAAGAGTAAGGTCGGTGATAAATTTCATTACGATTAATCAATCAATGTTTTCGCCCAACTTCATAAAACCACCAAATCATTGTCATTTGATTAAAAACGTGTTAAATTTTATAGATTTCAAATTTCCAAAAAGTTAAATATAAACATATATAAGTTTTATCTTTCTGGAATTTTTTTTAAATATTTGATGGAAATACAATTTACATCAACTACTATTTTTAAATATTGGGACGAGTTACATAAAAAGATAGTGTATTTTATTTTAGTTTTCGTTTTGAAGAAATATACTTTTAAAATACCTATAATATAATTTTGTTACCAAAGAGGGACCCGGGTGATTGGTATAACTCGGTAACCGTCTAAATGCATATCCCGAACATTCTTTGTCTTTTCATTTGATACGACTAGATCACCAAAGAGAGCAAGTAATTTTTGCTAGGTCTAAATGCATACCCAACATTCTTTGTTTTTTCCATTTCTCGAGCGTAACAATATCTAATCTTCTTCGTGTTGCCTAAGAAGTCGCCCCTCTCACTGGAACGGACAAGGTTCCATTAATACTTTAATTTCGAAGGAATCTTCCGTACACGGGGTCGAGCGTGACGGGCGTAGCTTTTCCCATAGCCAAGGCCACCCAACAACCTGCGCATGTGCATCCCACTTGAAGGTCTCCCATGACCAACCATGCGGCTTAAGCCGATCAGCAAATAGTATGCACGACCAATTCAACACCCACATCCTGATCCTTTATCTTCCCTTTTCGTAATTATATTATCCTTAAATTATTAGCAGATAAATCCTTATCTTAACTTCCTAGTTAAAGTTAATTCCTATTTCTACCTTTATTTAAACGTTTCGTTAAAACTTGCAGAGATCATTATTAATTAAAAAAATCCCCTTTAGTTAGTCCTCGAGCGTTTTGTTATAAAGCTCGTTATTCCTAGGGTTTAGACGTCTATCAACCCATTCAAATCTTTCCATACCACGTCAGTTGGTATTAGAGTAGGATTCACTTTTTTTTTCATTAACCATGGAAGATCAGCAACCACTGGCACTTGCTAGGCGATTGTTAACCAATTTCAAACCAATATCGACAACGACATCTGCCAGAGGGGGACATGCATGAGGAAGTGAGGAACCACACTGGATCCCACGACGGGGTCACAAAAACTGAACTCCTAATTCCTGTCTTTGACTCTTTGGGTTTGTTATTGAATTTTCGACATCTGCGAAATTATTTTAGGGAGTTGAGTTTGACGCTATACCTTCAGAATCCGAAGTAGAATTAGGATTGATGACCACCAAAAAGCTCAAGTCTTCTATTCTATGGTGGTTGAAGGATTGATGACCACCAAAAAGGTCGAACCCAAAGTCTCGAAAGAAGTCAGAGTTGTTAAAAAAGTTTAAAGAAATCATTGTGGATCACTTACCTACCGAACTTCCACCCATGAGGGACATCCAACATAAGATTGACCTAATTTTGGGAACTAGCTTACTGAATCTTCCACATTACCAAATGAGCCCTAAATAAATGAGATCCTAAGGGAACAAGTAGAAGACTTGCTAAAGAAAGGTTCATCCAAGAGAGCCTAAGACCTTGTGTCGTTCCAGTTCTACTCGGTACCAAAAAGAAAATTAGTGAAAAATGTGCATTGATAGCCGAGATATCAACAAAATCACCATCAAGTACCAAATTCCTTTCCCATGTTTGTTGAGTTATACGAAGCGACCATCTTCTATAAAATCGACCTTCAAAGCGGATACCATCAAATCCGAATTTGACTCGGTGACAAGTGGAAAGCGGCATTAAAAACACCTTTCGGCTTCACGAATGGTTGGTGATGTCCTTTAGAACTTTAAAACACCTAGAGCATCTAGGTAAATTAGTTGTGTGTCAACCTGAAGAAGTGAATTTTTGCACTCGTAAGCTCCTCGTCCTTGGTTTCATTATCGAAGAAAAGGGAATCGATGTGGATGACGAAAAGATACGAACCAATGGAGACTCGATCAAAATAACAGTTTTTCCATAATCAAGGAGAAACTATGATTGGCACCAGTATTAGCCCTACTAGATTTTGATACAAACTTTAAAGTTGAATGTGATGCTAGCGACATAGGCATATGAGTTATCTTATCCCAAGATAGAAGACATGTTGTCTTTTTTAGTGAAAAGTTGAGTGAGGCAAGACAAAATAGAGCAATTCTATGTAGTAGTCCAAGCTCTAAGGCAGTGGAAGCATTACCTAGTATAGAAAGAGTTCACACTATTCACTAAACATCAAGCCCTCAAGTTTATGAATAGCTAAAAAAAATAATCAAGAAAATGCATGCACAACGGATGCACATTATGCATGTTGGGTAAGCTTCTTTCAAAAAAATTCGTTCATCATCAAGCATAAGTCGGGCACCCTCAATTGAATGATGGATGCCATACTTAGGAAAACTACATTGTTAGTCACATGCACAAGAAATTGTTGGGTTCGAAGTCCTTAATGAACTCTATGAGGGCAATACTTGTTTCAAAGATATTTGGTCCAGGTGCAGTCAAGGAACCCCTAGCAACAATTTCTATATCCAAAATGGTTGCCTCCTTAAAGGGAACCAACTTTGCATACTGATGCAGCGTGAGTGTGGATTATGTTTGATACCTCCGTTGATTCCGAAGAATACCGAAGATGAATTGATAACCTCGTATATCGTTGATTCAAAAGAATACCAAAATATGAGTAGGAGAGAATTCAAAGAAATCGAAATTGTATTGATCAAAAACTGATTAGCAACAAAGATTATCCAAGCTGTTTAAAGACTAAAAATCTTAGAAAGAAATGGAAACTAGAATCCTAAACCAATTCAAAAACTCAAAAACAGAAAACATTCAAGTTGGGCCCCTAAACGTTTGAAATCGGCTAAAATCCCCTCGTCGCATCATACTTAGCCGCGAGCAATCTACGTTTGTGATCTCGTATATTTTGCTTCTCCGACATCTTACTGACTTTCCCCCTCATCTTTTTGAAAAATTGCGTTTTGCTTAGAAGGTTGATTCCACCCGAAAAGCTGTACTTTTTCAGCCAAATCGATGTAGTTGACTTTTCTAGGTCAACCTACCAATTTCAAATTTTTTGGGTGCTCTCTACAGGCTAAGAATCTAGCTTCATGTCGAGCTATATCACATACCAAACTCATCCTTATTGGAGAAACCCATCAAGGATCTTGTTGATCTCAGTATATCAGGTAAAGATGTACACTATGAATATTGATGAAGATCCGATGTCGGATATCTCACTTGTATTGAATATCGGTTACAATGATATTATCTATTAAGCTCTCTAATCTATGATATGAATTAATGATCTATTTCTAATAAGGATATGAATTAATGATCTACTTCTAATGCTAGCCCTAACCCTCTATTTATATTGCTAAGAGTTATAATGAGATAAGGAAACTATAAGAGTTTGTGGCATTATATAATTGCCATAATTAAAAGATAATTATCCTTTCCTTATTTAACACAATTCTAAGTCAACCCTAACTCTAATTGTTATACATTTCCATATTTATGACTTTGTTGACTTTACGCTTTTGGTCCTTCATGTCTTCAATAGTTATCATCTCGGATACAATATTTTCAGACCTAACAATCTCCCTCTTTGTATTCGAGATTACAGTTTTATCAAATCAGCACTTTTGAAGACGATGAAATTTTGTCAACAAATATATTTTTGAAATCTTTAACTCCCCCTACGAATATGATCACTTGATAAGCTCCGTAGCTCCCCCTTAACATTAGCATAAAGTTCACGAAAAGAAAGTTGAAGGAGCCGTAATGTCGCAGGGTATCTTTCTTCAAGTAGAACTTGTCGTTTGATGAAAGATAGCTTGAGTTTGTCGGGTTAGGCTATGCGATGAATTGAATTTTTCGGATTAGGCATGATGATTTTTCTTCAATTTGAACTTGTCGTATGATGACCTAATGTCAGATCAAAATGTCGCGATATTATTGTTGTTGTCGGGTTAGGCATTGATGCGATAAAGAATGATGCCGGGCCAAGTGGAGTCGATAAGCTCATATGAGAAACGATCTTGATTTCTTCCAAGTTCATATGATGTGATGATGCGATTACTTTTCTCATTTCTTTCTTCGTATGTGCCTTTGATGATGACTTTTCTCCCTCATAATGGGCATTTGTCTTTGATACTTTTTCTCCCCCCAGAATGATAAGGAGAATCCGAAGCATTATGAATGATCAAAGACAATAAGCGAATGTGAAAAAATGGGTAAAAATTCTAACATATAAGCACAAATAGCAACTATTATCACTTAAATCAAAAATAAATTCAAGTTAGTGGCCTATATTCAGTGTTGGCAGCGGGTTGACACTGATAAGACTTCCAGTTATCATAGAAGTAAGTTTTAAAGCTAACTTCTCAAACTGTTCCGGCATAAACACAAAGATATGCTTGTGGAGTAACAAAGACTCGTGCACGTGTAGAAAGAAAAAAAAATGTATATATTTCGGCTCAAAAATAGACTCAATGTGCATAGAACTTGATGTTCGAAGACCGGAGGTTTGCCTTCTTGTTTCAATATCTAAATCTTCCGAGTGAAGAATAGATAGATGATATGTTAATAAAAAAAAATAGATATAGAGGGTTGGATATCCAGGTTAATAAAAAAAATAGATGATATGTTAAATCTCCGTGAGATATGAAACAATCACCTTGTTTGAGATACTTGAGTAGTTCGCTGGGGTGACACGATTATCGACATTGGGTCCATGTTTATTTTCAATATTCATCTCCAAAAAATTGAGAATGAATAAATTGTGTGGCTACCCGGATAACTGTTTAGGTTTGGTAAGGACCAAATTTCTTTTAAGTCCTATCACACCCTTACTTTTTCTTTTATCTCACAAGTACTCAATTTTGTCACATTCCTACCCTTTCAAAATAACTAACCTAAGGATGTGTTTCATGGGTAGGTCCTTCCGGCTCTGGATTGACCATTGAAACTTCTAAATCCTAACACACATATTTCTTATATGAATATGAATCAGTTTAAGTCCGAGTTCTGAAGTGAAGTATTCAGAAGTCAATATGTTAAGAGCAGGTTCATAGCTGAGATACTATGAAGCTAAACAATAAAGAACAGGTTCATAGCTGAGATACTATGAAGCTAAACAATAAAGAACAGGTTCATAGCTGAGATACTATGAAACTAATTAAGTAATAAAAATAAAAATGTGGTACTCCCCCTCAAATGTAGCATTACCTTTTGAAAGATTGTCATGTGATGTGAATATGCGGAATTTAGAACACATATGATGTACCTACAAAACAGATTAAAAGGATTTTGGTACCCAAGCTTTGTTGGGTCCTCGGAGGTTAGCTTTAGATGTAACAAATGGGGAATTGGGGATACTGTAAGTACCATACCATTTATGAACATACCGTTGATCGACAAAATCATTTGTTCCACAAGTAGAACAAAAAAGATTTGTGGTGCTTAGACTGATTAACTGATTGATTGACTTGATAGAATAAGGTAAATCAGTCTTGAAAACAAATGATTTTGCATCAACTACAGGAGAAGTATGTGATATGTTTCCAAGACTATCATCTGTAGTTGACTTCTTTTTTCAAATCATTTTAAACTTCTTAAAATTACCGGAATTAGCAACAAAATCATTGTGAAACCGATTAGAATTATGAGTCTGGGAATTTAAATAACTGTATGATTTGGAGCCGTTAGAATAACTATTTAATTGAACACTTGAAAACAGTTATTTTTACAGACACTAACAGGAGAATGAGGAGTTATCTTAAAAATTGAACTTGAAGCATTTTTATAAGAGAAAACATAATCAGAATCAGATGAATTATCATGTGAAGAAAGAACAGTAGTATCAGGACTAAATTGTTTAAGAATTTCAACTTTAACTGAATTCTCTTTATTGTGTTTTGAAATTAAATCTTCAAGTTCTTTAATTTTGCACAAAAGATGGTATCTTTCTTTATCAGACAAACTAAAATTAAAATTCATTTTAGCTTCAAAAACTTTTTCAAGTTTCATGAGTTTGTCAGATAAATAATCTCTTTCTTCCGTAATCAAATTATATTTACCTTTTAATTCAGACCTCAATTTCTTTTCGGTTACAAGATTTGATTGTAATTCAGACAATTTCTTTGAAAGTTTACAAGTTTCCTCTTCAAAAACTTTTATTTTATTTTCAACTTCCTTTTCTAAACGTTTATTCTTATCTAAAATTAACACATTTTTCTTCAAAACGTTATTTTTATCAGTTTCAAACACTTTTCTTTCGTTTTCCAAAAGTTTTTGAAGTTCAGAAATTTGCTTTGATAGCTCAACACCTTTTGTTTCGAAAGATTTTCGTTCTAAAATCACAACTTGTTCAAAATCTGACACTTGTTTAGAAAGTTTTTGAATGGTCAGTTCACAAGTTTTAATTTTGCTTTCAAAATCTTTTCACTCAATTTCAAATTTGTGTTTTTCATCAGAAGTTAAAAGTCTTTCTTTCTCGAATATCATGAATTCAGAAATTTTACTTGAAAGAGAAACACTATAAGTCTCAGAATCTTTGAATATCTCTAACTCAAAAATTTTGTTTTTCAACTCAAAATTTATTTTTATCAACTCAAGATTTTTCATTTCTTCATACCTCGTATGATTTGGATTCCTAGAAAGATCGTTGAGTTGATATTGGAAATACTCTTTATCATTTTTCAATTCTTTTCTAGTTTGTTCTGAGTTATGAAACTTAGAATTGAGATAAACGTGTTCACTTAAAAGTTCATTAAAAACTTTCATGTTATTTGTGTGTCTTGCTTCAAATCTTTTAATTTCAGCATTGAGATCAGAAATTTGATTGTTATGACTCATCTTTAAATTTAAAAAAAATAAAGTACTTGTTACCAGATAAAGTGATCGTCGATCAGTGAGTTTTGAAAAAATTCTGAGTTTTCGTGAATTTAAGATTTTATTTCGGGTAACTGTTTGGGAAGAATTTATATCGGGTTCGTAAGATGCGATATCTGGTTTATCTGTTATGGAGGGGCGATAAATAGGAATATCGAGTAAGACAGATAAGGTGAAAAAGTTATATCGGGTCACCTGAAGTCGATAAAAACTCAAGTGATGTATTTTCGAGTAGGTTAAAGCCGAGGAAAATTCTAATAGAAGATGCGACAAATTTTTTTTTGTTTTTCTTTAATTGTTGAACCAGAAAGCTAAAACACGAAGGATTCTTGACCAAAAGATCTAGCGTAACAGAGTTATCTAGTCTTTTTAAGGAAAAGAACAACTAAGTTCTTGTGTTTCAGGTTTTCTCAATTAATGTTAATACAAACTTCCTAAGGCTTAAGATGTTTACTAGAGGATTCTTTATCCAGAAAAGCTGCAAGAGTCAAAGATCCTGAGTTTTCTGTTGAAAAATAATAGCAAAAGTAACGCGAAAATAAGCGAAAGTGGTTTGCAGATTAACTGTGAAAACAGATTTGTTTGAAGAAAAACTTTTCACAATAAAGTAAATAGAATTACTAAATTTTATGGTATGTACTTGAAAACCCTTAAACCAGAAAAGCTGCAGAAGTCAGAGACCATGAGTTTTCTAATTAAAGTGAAACAAAGTACCACAAAAGTAATTATAAATATTTTTTGAAAATACGATTCGATAAAAAATTTAAGAAAACAAGGATGCAAAAAAAAAATTTAATTTTTTTAATTTTTTTAATTTTTTTTACTATTCACCCGACAAAACACTATTTACCCGACAAAACACTGTTCACCCGACAAGTCACTGTTCATCCAACAAACACTATTCACCCGATAACACACTATTCACCCGACAAGTCACTATTCATCCGACAAACACTATTCATCCACCACTATTACGATAAACTCCAGTCATGTAGAACTCGACTCAGAGTCATGTAGAACTCGACTCAGAGTCATGTAGAACTCGACTCATTTGGAGCACGATTTAAACCATAACGAATGTAAAAGATATACATTATTCAAATTTCGATTAGATCAACTATTTGATATGTTTTACTGGCCATCTAATCAAATAAATTATCATATAATTTACGTTTAATCAATATATCTACATTTTAAAGTATACTTAATATCAATAAATCAAAAACAATCAAGATTATAACTGATGTAACGCATGGTATAGTGGAGGATCAAGTCTCAAACCTTAAAGCAACAGATGAACCCTTAAAACGTGGATATGCATTTGTGCATAGCATGCACTCGTGCATAGAAAAAAAAAATGTTTGTATGTATTTGTACATATCGTCTATACACAAATGCATATTGTCCAGACAGATGACAGTCAGAGTTTTCTTCATTTTTGTTTTTTGAGGTTTTCCCCTGAACCTCCCATTGCAATTACATACCTACACATGTATTTTTTACTTTAATTTAATAAGTAATTGATATTAAACAATTAAGTTATATACTATTAAAAAAGTATAAATATTAAAAAAATAAGAATTATTAAAATATTACGTTACAAAAACCGCACGTTAGGCTATGATGTACTATAAGATTAACATGATGTTACGTTAGATACAAATGTTGAATCACAACACGTCATAGTACGTAATTGTTATGACAAGCCTTTTAAAACAGTGATAATTTCTTAAGGTCGTCAAATTTATCTTTATTTATCTATTCCATTAATTTTATCATTCCACATATTATCAATAAAATATTTTTTTCAATTTTACGTATTAACTCAATTTTTAATAATAAATAACAAAACAAATAAAGTTAAAATTAAAAACTCTCAACGAATTAATATAGTATATGTAAATATGATATTTTAAAAAAGTTATGAAAGTCATACACGGAACTCAATATATAATAAGATCGACTGTGATCACATAATATAACACACCTACACCAAGCACAAAAACTTATGGATTATCCAACCTTCTTTCTCTTACTTTCTTTCCTTTTAATTTGTTTTATGTTGTTACCATCTCCGGCCACCGCAACTTGTGGCTTCCGCCGGGACCAGTGGCGGAGCTGGCATGAAAAAGGGAGGGGTCCAAGGACCCCATTCAATTGTTAGAAAAAAAAATTATATAGGGTAAAAAATTTCAAAAATAATGTATTTAGCGTTAGTTCCCCCAGTAAAATTTTCCAAGAGACTCCATCTTGTCCGTGATTGACAAAAACGCTAAAAAGGTCTCTTGAAATCAATAAAAAAAGAGAAAAAATTCTTAGAAATCGACAAAAACAATAAGAAAATCCTTCAAAATCGACAAAAACACTAAGAAAATCCCTTGAAATCAACTAAAAGACTTAAAAAATTTCCCGAAACACGTCGGTGACTTTACGCGCCTTTAGTCTACCTTAATGGGACCCCAGTAGACAAAAATCCTAGATCCGTCACTGGCCGGGACCTTACCCTTTTCCGGTCATCGGAAACCTCTTGCAGCTCACCAACAAACCCCATCGATCACTCGCCACACTATCTAAACGTTATGGTCCTTTAATGTCACTTAAGCTCGGAAGTAAAACAACCATAGTCGTTTCATCACCAGATATAGCCAAAGAATTCTTTCTCACACATGATACATTGTTTTCTAGCCGATCGGTTCCTGATGCCGCACGAGTGGTGGACCACCATAAATACTCCATGGTGTGGTTGCCAGTCGGAGATCAATGGCGGAGATTACGAAGAATAACTAAAGAAAACTTGTATTCTGTACAACGCTTAGAAGCTACCGAACTCATACTCGAGAAGAAGGTAAGAGTCGGATAATTAGACAAGTAAAGGGAGGTTCAAATGTGAACTTTGTAAATTTAAAGGTACAAAGGAACACCTTGTGGACCACATATGATGTGGGTCTCACAGATTAAAAAATCATGCATGATTCAATGGTGGGCCCATTGAATCTGATATGATTTTTTAATGTGTGAGACTCGCATCATATGTGGTCCAGAAAATGTTCATTTGTTCATTTAAATATGGGGTGTTCTTGTATGATCCCTCTCCTATACAAGTATTGTGATATTCAATTACGGTTCATTTTGATCATATATAGTACTTTTAAAGACAAGTTCAAATACAAACCGTAAATGTTAAAAAAAATCAGAGAATCACGTATTGCATGTATCATTCATGGTAAGTATTCCTAAATAATTTGATTATATATCATTAATAATTTAACATTATATATTTACGAATATTTGCAAATGCATTATTACAATAATATATAATCGTGATTACCAGATAAAATAAACCGGTTTCCATCATCTTATCGGTGTTCATGTAAAGCAATTGTCATATTTCATAATATATGTGTTCCTAGTAATTGTTTTACTTTCTGCTACATGATATTCAATTGAGCAAATTACGAATTTTGACAAAGTTTTGTTCATGCGACAAACCCTATACGAAATTTGGTCTTTGTGGTTTTTTTATACTTATAAAAATTGTCCCTAGAATTCATTTATTATGAATTTGGTGCCTTTGGTATGTATTTTCTGTTGGAATTGGTCCTTCGGCCTAACGACCGTTTACCAGGTCCATTGAAGTCGAGGGCATAAGGGTTTTTCTCCATTTTGAACCATTTTTTAAATGACTTCTTAAAATCAGGGGATAAAGGATATATTACAACTTGAAGGGCCAAACACAAATAGAAATCATTTTATCTCTTACCCTTGTGAGTTCATTCATCCACGTAAAACTTCGCCAAACTTGCAAATTCCGGCGACCTTCCAGCGAACTTGCAAATTCCGGCGACCTTCCAGCGAACTTGCAAATTCCGGCAACCTTCCAGCGAACGTGCAAAAATCATCTTTGTCTCCCCCATGTCACCCTCTTCTCCTTCCTTGAACCCGTAATTTGGTCCAATGATGACCATCCCCCAACCGTCTCTCGCCCTCTTCTCGACCACCCAACACCACACTCCTTGCTCCGATCGAAAACCCCAAACACTCTACATACATATATATATATATATATGTGTGTGTGTGTGTGTGTGTGTATATATAGACTTGGGATAACGTGAGACCAACCTTCTCTCGCCCTCTTCTCGACCACCCAACACCATGCTCCTTGCTCCGTTCGAAAACCCCAAACACTCTACATACATATACATATATGTGTGTGTGTGTGTATATATATATATATATATATAGACTTGGGATAACCTGAGACCAACCTGTTTTCGTAAGAGTCATGAGACCATTTTTTTACACTTGAAACTCCATAACAAAACACTGTGAAGGTTACCTTCACAATGTTTTTACTGTGAAGGTTCATATTTTTTTATCTTCACAGTGATTTGCTGTGAAATTTCAATTGTAAAAATATGGTCTCACGAGTTTAACAAAATTAGACTGGTCTCACGTGAACACAACCCTATATGTATTTGCAAGGTGGATCATAGTGGTGGGGTTGGTCGACTGTGTGTGTGGGTGGGTGGTGTGTTTAGAGAAAAGTGTGTGTTACTCTAGAGATGATGACCGGATGTTGTGGGTGAATAATGGGTGTTTTTGTGTGTATGCATTTATGCATTTTGGAGCGATGATTGCAGTCTCTATCTGTATGTGTGTGTTACTCAAGAGAAGATGGCTGGAGTAAACTCCAGTCCGACTGGAACAATGGATTAGCTAGGTTCACGGTGTTGTGAGGGTGAGGGAGAAGGTGGTCGGTGGTTTGAGGGTGAGGTAGAACATAGTCGTCGGTGGTGTGAGATGGGTTCACTATGATCACCATGTTGTTGTATGTGTATATATATATGTGTGTGTGTGTGTAATATGTTAATGTTTTTTTGACCACCCAAGTTTTAATATATTCATTTTACCCCCTAATTTAAAAACGTTAATTAAAAATTGTTTTAAAAGTGGAAAATGGCCATTATGCCCTCAAATGTAACAAAACTAGTAGACGGTTATTAGACCGGAGGACTAAATCCAACAAAAAGTGTGTACCATAGGGCACCAAAGCCATAATAAGTGAAGTGTAGGGACCATTTTTATGGAAATCAGCAAACCACAAGGACCAAATCTGTAATTTAATCTTATTTAATTTGTTTCATTTTTAAAATCTATTAAAAACAATTTTAGTTCATAGATATTAAGTAATTTATTGTTTAGTATTTTAATTATGTTTTAGATTTTTTAGATATGGTTTGCTTCTTTTTTTTTATATAAATGTTTGCTTTTATATTAGTTTTGAAATAATAGACAATAGTTTTATTGAATCTTTTGTGAGTATATATATTTGATTATAGTTTTTAAATAATTGTCCATATTTTTTTTTGTCCAAAAATAAATGTTTATTTTTAAAAACAATTTATTACTCTTTCATCTTATCCTTAAACATAAGATAGTGAAAAAATTTACTCTATATATTGTTATGAATAAAATTATCTTTTGACTGATTAAATGTATAATAATTACATATTTGATTAAATTTGTATGTCATTTTTATTACGGACATTCATTTTTGGGATATGAAAGAAAATTATTTACGTAAAAGTTTAAAAAATTTAAAAACTTATTAGTTATTAAGTATTCTTTATTTAAAAAAACATTTTATCAATAAACTAATATAGCCCCTAATATAGTCTATAATTAAGACGTGTAAAATGAGTATATCCTTCGTTTTCATTTGATGGGTACCTTTGTGCGTTACGAAATGTTTCCATATATAAAGCATTGAGCAAATGGCACGTAATTATAAAACATTATGTTATTTTGGAAAATTTTGAGATATTGTGTAAATTGGATCTTTTCTAAGTTGATTAATTCTTAAATTTTAAGAATTATGTCCAAATTACTATATTAAAATAGCTTTTTTGTCATTTAGAAACATCAAAAAAATGTTTATTTCCTACCTAAGGGTAAAATGGTCATTTCCATTATTAAAAAAAGTAAATTGTCGTATTTTTATCTATAAAGACAAATTTATTTAGATAGACAAGTTTATCAATTAAGGATAGCAAAAGAAAATTTGGAAAACATCTCCTAAGTATGCTAATCTAATGTTTTGTAGAACATCGGTTTATAAGATCTCAAACAATAAATCATCCTGTCTAAAAGCGTTATAATAAGTTTAGAGGACGTTTTTACATGTTTTAACAAGTACTTTTAAAACTTATAGGTACAAGATTTTATGTTCCACATACTTTTCATGAATACCTTGAACAAGTATATGTAACAATATTAAACATCTTTTTATGTTTCCAGGTACAAGATCTGCTAGACCATGTTAATCAATGTTGCACAAATGAAACGGTTGTAAACATAGGTGCAGTTGTGTTCATGACAGTACTCAACATTTTCTTTAACATCTTGTTCTCTATGGATTTTGCGGAAAATGATTCCGCATCATCACAAGAATTCAAGGACGCTATATGGGCCTTCTTGGAAGTTGTGATATTTGTTAAATAGGGTCACCTTGGTTCAAAACATTTGAAACGACTTTGGTTTGATATTACCAACAAAAAGAACATATGAAATATGATATATATATAGGGGTTTAATCAAATAAAAACCACAAAAATGTTAAAAACTCGTAAAAATCGATATAAAAATAAAAAAATTCATGATTTTTTTTATCAAATGCTAGGATTTAACATATTATTTCACATATATTTGTTTCATAAGGTGAAATTTTCACATGTATTTGTGTCACTAAATGAATGTTTTTTATGCATATTTTTAATTCGCTAGGTGAAGCAAAAAAAAATTCCACATGTAATTATATTCATAAGGTGAACACAAACATATATGTGAAACAATATCTTAAATTATAGATTTTGATAAAAAAATATGAAAAAAAAAATTTATATCGGTTTTTACGAGTTTGTAACATTTTTGTGGTTTTTATTTGATTATCGTCCTATATATATATGTACATATATATATTCATGGTTTTTAAAATTTGTATTCACACATGCATGCACCTTCACTTAAGATTCTTTTCTTACATTCTTGAACCTTCCACTATATATATGGGCTAAGTTATGTCGTGAGGGTGGATTCGTTAACTATTCATAAAATATTTTAGATTTTATTTATTGCGGGAACTGATACAACAATGGCAGCATTGGAATGGGCAATGGCTGAGCTAATTCGTAATCCGGAAAAAATGGGAAGGGCGAGATCAGAGATCACTAAACTCATGCAAAACAGCAAAAGACATATATAAGAGCAAGATATCACTCAACTCCCTTACCTACAAGCTATTATAAAAGAAACATTCAGGTTACATCCTCCCGCCCCCTTTCTGGTACCTCACGAAGCCATACATGACGTAGATGTCCAAGGTTTCATCGTGCCTAAAGGTGCACAAATACTATGTAATATTTGGGCGATGGGGCGAGATCCAAATGTTTGGTTAGACCCAGAAACATTTACTCCAGATAGATTTTTGGAAGTCGAGATTGACTACAAAGGTCAGGATTTCGAGCTCATACCATTTGGTACTGGAAGGAGGATATGTCCAGGATTAAATATTGCTCATAGAATGTTACATATAATGTTAGGATCTTTGATTCACAAGTTTGATTGGAAACTTGAAGGAAATACGAGAGCATTAGATATGGATATGGAGGAGAAGTTTGGGATCACATTGCCAAAAAGTGAACCACTCATGGCCATTCCAATCAAACTGTAATGGTTCTTTAATCATTGAACTTATTTTTTAGATAAAAAATAAATAACATTTGTAATTAGTAATTGTATTTGAGTAAAAGGTTACAGCAACCTCGAACGACCCTATATAAAACCCGCCCCCTATAAACCACATTTGAGAAAACATTATAAAGTTGACGCAGTGATGACTCAATGTTTGATGCTAGAAAAGGGCTCAAACCTGTCTTCCGTAGTATTTCGAACTTAAGTCTATTGCGTATTTGAGTAAAATGGTTCACCACTTTACCAACTAGGGCCTAGGTTATATGTCCGAAGGTGACTAATAAATTAATAAATAACACTTGTATTTGATTTTAACTTTTTTTAAATGATAATGTTAAGTCCTTTAAAACCTCCCAAAAGCAAGGATCATATATGAGGAATGGATATCGATAGTTTGTCTTAATGATTGTTTTACCAAACACTTACCAGGCAATTGCTTACCGGTAGAATTAAACACTATCATTTACTTATCGAATAAGATTTTAGTTCATAAAAACGGCATCATATGCAACAATTTATCCGGTAAGCGTTTACCGTGGTAAGAGTCGTCGCCCTCATTTGCTGGGTAAGACTCTTGGTTCTTGCCTTGCTCTTACCGGGTAAGATTTTTGGTCCTTATCATATTCTTCCGATAAGGTAATGTGAGTTGATAAGTGCTTATATGGAAGTTTTGATAAACGGCCCCTTAGTGTGATACTTGGGGAATATGTAACAAAAGTCATGATCCTAGATCTAATAAATGTCAACCAAACTCAACAATTGTATTCAGAATAATCTAGGATCGAATATACTAGTCGATTATCACTACAATTCTGAAGGCCTTCAATGACAGAAAAGTCTTTTAGAAATCCAATATTGTGAAAGATTATATTGTTGGTGATTCATAGATGAAAGTTTGTCGGACAAAACTTCGTGGATAAAAATTTCACCTACTAATTGTCGAAAAAAATCATTGATGGCAGGCAAGCATTGGTGTGGCTCCATTCGAGGCTCTATATGGTTGGAGATGTCAGGCACCTGTATGTTGGAATGAGGTTGGTGAAGCAGTTATTGAAGGGCCAGAGCTGGTAAGAATCACTAATGAAAAAGTTGCAATGGCTAAAGAAAAGTTGAAAGAAGCTCAATCACGTCAGAAATGTTATGCAGATAGATAAACATCATAGATCTTTAGAATTTCAAACAGGAGATCACTTGTTCATTAAGGTTTCTCCTTTTCGAGGTGTACGACTGTTTGGCCAAAATGGGAAACTAAGTCCAAGGTACATCGGTCCATTCAAGGTCTTAGAAAGGGTTGGAGAAGTTGCTTATCGCCTAGCTCTTCCACCTCAGCTATCTCATGTGCATAATGTGTTCCACGTTTCGGCGCTTCGAGGCTACAATTATCATCCTTTGCATGTGGTGCAATATCCATTAGATAAAACCCATGAGGATCTTTCATGCAAAGAAGAACCAGAAGCTATATTAGACAAACAAGAGCAAGTTATGAAGAAGAAATCAACACCGTTTTGTCAAAGTATTGTGGAAAAACCACCAGGAACGTGAGGCCGTTTGGGAGATGGAAGAATCTCTATGTTCGGAATATCCGCACCTTTTTGGAAATTGTAAGTGTCTATGCATTCATCTTTTAGTTTGATTTTGAGGACGAAATCTTTTCTTTTGGGGGGAAGAATTATAATACCTGTCATTATATATACATATATATATATATATAGAGAGAGAGAGAGAGAAAGAGAGAGGTTGGTTCATTTACGAACTAGATGAAGGGTACAAACTCGTACAAACCGATATAAAAATAATTTTTTTCATGATTATTTTTTCATCAAATGCTATGATTTAAGATATTATTACACATATGTTTGTTTCCTAATGTAAAAGTTTCACATCCATTTGTTTTCATAAGTTAAAAGTTTCTCATATATTTGTTTCATAATGTAAAAGTTTCACATGTAATTTTTTCACAAGGTGAAACAAACATATGTGTAATAATATCTTAAATCATAACATGCTGATGAAAAAAAATCATGAAAAAATTATTTTGTAAATGAACCAATCTCTCTCTATATATATATGTATGGTATTGCAAAATTTAAAAGAAAAAAAAGGAAATTATTTTTCTTTTAAAACCAAGAGGTGTGGTAGGTGGGTTTTGTTTTAAAAGAGAAAAAAAAAAGATAAAAGGAAATGAGATAAATGATTCACCATGTGCTTTTGTATTTTAAAGGTTTAAATCGAGTTGGGTTATAGTTTTGATATTGGTTTAAGCAGTGTTTAAAAAGGCGCGCCATGACGTGCATTGTGGCGCGATATGGCGTAAAACGCGTCCAGAAACGGACGTATGTTATGGGGATGGGGCCCTTTGACCCCTACTAAACCCAATTGTGATGAGGAAAAAAACAATTATGGAGTTGATACATGTGGGCCCCCAACTTACTATTCTAAAGGACCCCATCTAAATTTAAATTACACTTAAGCCCATCAAAGAAAGTCACACTCACAGCCGCCCAAACCCAAATTATCCAATCGGCCAATCCTAATTCCCAAGTATGAGTTTAGCGATTGTTGTCTGCTTATTTGGAGTTCGACGCCTACTGTGGAAAAAATGAAAGCTTCTAAATCAATGAAATCGATTCAAGTAGGAAGAGCTAAAATCAGGGATGAGTGAAATGTGAACCCATTGAAATCGATTGAAGAAGTGAAGCAGATAGCGACGACCGACGAGACGAGAGTTATGAAATCGATTTTGAAATCGATTTTGAAACGATTTTGAAATGATTTTAAATCAAGAAGTGAACCATATCTTCCTCCAGACTTCCATTGAATCAAGAAGTGAACGATTTTTGAAACGATTTTGAATCAATTTTTGACATTGATTTTAGGTAAAACCCTAAACTTTTTAGTTTTTATTGTTGATTTTGATTTAGAATTCTTTAAAGATTTCATAGTTGTTGTTTGATTCTATATGTTAATATATGTTATTGTTGTTTCATGCTTGATTCTCTATGTTAATTTAGTATAGATTTGTTGATTTTATTTTATTATTATTATTATTATTGTCAGACAAAATGGAAAGATTCTTTAAACGAAAAGCACCAACACCCGAATCTAGCTCGGCTCCTTCGATGTCTAGTGAAACTGATGTAGAAAACATATCATTATCTGATTAGATATTATGTAGAAAACATATATCTTTATATAGAATTGTAATATGACATATAAATTTGCCGCCTTATATCACGCCTTGAAAAACATGGTGTCCTCGCCGTAACGCGTAAGGATTAAGGCTTGTCCTTGCCGTCGCCTCACACCTCACGCCTTTTTGAACCTTGGGTTTAAGTGGAGGGGCTAGCTTTGCAAAACCCATATGCAAGTTTGAATTATGGGTTTCACTCTTTCTATTATTCACCACATGATCGGTCTCAAAAGTTATGGAGTTAGTATTTGGGTTATGAACTTTGAGTTTGTCTGGAGTTGAATCTGAGTTGTTTCGATGGCACGAATGTCATCGATTCGGTATTCAAAATTAGGACAACAGCAAAGGGGACGCTTAAAATTGATAATAGAACCCCAAAATTCTGTACTTTTCCTCTCAATTTTAGTCCTATAAATTGCTTATTTGGGAGTAGTAAAGTTGTCGTATATTATCGTTAAGAGAGGTATGCAAATCGCTGGAAAAACGGGTTAAAATGACTCGATTTTCAATCGAGTTTGCTGTTGTCCCATGGCTTATTAAATGAGTTGTTTTTCCAGCCGTGGCTAATGGTTTGTCTGTTTGAATTGGGCTAAGGGGCTGACCTTAATGGCTGATCTTAATGACTTAAAATTAGCATTTTTGGGTGTTTGAATTGCCTAAGGGGCTGATCTTAATGGCTTAAAATTAGCATTTTTGGGTGTTTGAATTGGTTGTGGCCAGCTGCAAGTTATATACATACATGTGTGTGTGTGTGTGTATATATATATATATCAAGTTAGGTTATTTTCTTGAACCATGGCTGCTGTGTCATATCTGCTGTTTATAGCTTTTAGTTATCTTTGTTCATTCATAGCTTTTAGATTTGTAGACTTTAGTTAGATTTTATTTATAAGATATCGTTAATTGATTTTGTTGATTACCTTATGTGATCAGAGTTATCAGTTAGGATTAATGGTACATTTCGATAATTATTTTTAGGTCTGGATTAAAGAGGTGGACTCGGTGGTTGGTAAACATTTGTAAAGGTTTAAGGTACGGATTCTTACCTTCCTTTTTATAGGTACTCGTTGATTTGATGTGTGTGTATATATATACACACATTAACTTTCGGTTCTATAGCTTTGTCTTCATCCGTATCCAAATATATGGAATTTTATAGCGTCTTTCGAGTCATTTATATTGGTTTCTCAACATTCTTGGAGGTTCAACTTCAATCGATTCGTATTTGTTAATCGATATCACAGTTAATTAAATGTGCCTTTTATTAAGTTTTCTTGCCGGTCAATATGTGTTTATTTGACTTTGGGATATTGTGTTCTAGTCTTATGAAACCACCACTAATAATCATGGATAATCTTTTTTTTTATTCCGGGTATTTCGAGCTACTAACTAGACCTGGCAAACGTGTCGTGGCGTGTCGGGTTAGTGGGTTAAACGGGTTGAGAACACCTAACCCGAACACGACACGTTTAATAAACGGGTCAGAAAATCTCAACCTGAACACGACCTGATTTTACCCGCTTAACCCGACACGACACGATTAACTCGTTTATCTTCTTAACCCGTTTAACCCATTTGACCCGCTTACCCGTTTAACTAGGGTTGTAAACGAACCAAACGCACACGAACAAAGTCACGTTCATGTTCATTAGTTTACCTTAACCAAGCGAATAACACAAACACTAATTAACGAACAAAAAAATTGGTGTTAGCATTCACTCGTTTAAAAAAATAGAGATGTTTGATTTTTGTTCATATTCGTTCAATAAAGATTAAACAAACATAACAAAAAATTTAAAATAACTTGAGGAACTCCGAGTTTTATAGGGTACTCCAACCAAAACAATCACATAGGCTCAAGCCAAAAAGACATTGAATGGTATAACTAGAAAGGGGAAAGGCCTATATATAATGGAGTTCAAAAGCTTTGTCTTCTATTTCCCACCAATGTGGAATGGGTTGTGCTCACACTTTACTTCCATCCAAAGAAGAGTTAAAACTTGATAAAAATGAGATTTCATCCCACATGGAAAATTTTGAAAACATAAAAGCAAATAAGCCTTTTATATAAGGGAAATGATGACATTGTTTATATTATTAGTTTTTTATTATAATTAATTATAATATTAGTTTTTATTATATATTATTTTCAAAAAACTAATTTTTTAATGTTTCATAATATCATATTTTATTTTATATTATTTAAAAAAAATTAATTTCTTAATTTTTTATAATATCATTTTTCATTATATATCGTTATAATTAATTATAACACTTAAACGGGTTAATCGGGTCATTCTTGAGTTGAAATTTTAGACCCTAACCTTACCCGTTTAATTTTCGTGTTGTATCGTGTCAACCCGTTTACTTAAACGGGTTGAAATGTTTTACCAAAACCCGTTTAATTCGTGTCGAGTTCGTGTCGGGTTAGCGTGTCGTGTCAGTTTTTGCCAGGTCTACTACTAATCACCTATGGGGGTACCATAGGCATGTCATTGTGGCACCGATGGCATGACACCAACCGTGACGGTGTGATCAGTTCACGGCGTCTCCTCTTTTGTGCTCTTGTGAGATCTATTTATGGTATGATGAATATTTGTTTAGGAGGCGTATGGGTCGACCCTAGGATATATGTGATTTGTTGTACGGTTGACGTCAGTGTAGTGCCCAAAGCCACATCTCACAAATAGTACGTGCGGATCTGCAGTCCAACGTACATGCCTGTGTGGTCATATGTCTGGCACTTGTACTGTCAGTTAATATTCAAGTGTGTGCATTATTTGAGCTCGATATGTCCCTTCGTATGTGTTCTTTTGATTACATTATTTTGCGGGTTCACTAAAAATTGATAACTTAATCATCTGTCATCTTGAGATCAGTTTTGCATATTTTGTTATTACCTTCCTTGCTATAATTGTTTATCCGTTCGCTGAGCGTATTTTCTTTTCTTTCTCACGACAGGTAATCAAGTGGGTTGCTAGGCATCGAGGAGGAGAGTAGAACATCTTTCGACTATAAGAGATTTATTTGCTATTTCAGTTAGTATTCATTTCATTTATTTAATTGATTGTTAGACTAGTGTTTTTCCAAGGTTCATAATTAGTTTTAGTTGATGATTGGGAGATATTCAAGTTTATAATTGTGGTTTTATTTTCTTTATTGGAAGGTTATAATCTTTATTGGAGACTTTGTAATTAGAGGTTTTAATACCCGTTTGATTATGTTTTGGTAGTAACCTCCCTTCCCTTGGAATGGAGGTGTCACATAGTTCACCATCTATTGCCGCTGCAACTCGTGGCTTCCATCGGGGCCTTACCCTTTTCAGATCATCGAAAACCTCTTACAACTTGGTGTCGATAAACCCCATCTATCTCTGGCCACATTGTCTAAACGCTACGGTCCTTTAATGTCGTTGAAGCTCGGATGCATAACAACAATAGTCGTTTCATCAACGGATATTGTCAAAGAATTATTTCACACACATGATATATCGTTTTCTAGCCGATCAGTTTCCCACACCGCCGCAGTGGTTGAACATCGTAAGTACTCCATGGTGTGGTTGTCGGTCGGGGATAAGTGGTGAAGACGGCAAAGAGTAACTAAAGAATACTTGAACTTGGTGCAAAGTGTCGAAGCTAGCGAGCTCGTACTAGGGAACAAGGTAAACAATTTGATACGAAGAACGTTTCCGATAGTTATGCTATAATGTTTTTTATAATAAAGTATTAAAAATCAAAATATTTAAAAGAATATTATATTTAAATTTAATAGCTACTCTATACTAACAAATTCGAACATCGATAATATTTTATAAATGTTTTATAAATAATACTGTTCTAATAAGAAAATAGTTAAGTTAAAAGGAAAATGTTGCATGTACAAAATTTAATGTTTTATTATTTATAACATAAAAAAATTTATTTGTGACATTGTTCTAGTAAAAAAATGAGTGTGATTTTAAATATTGGGTAAATTATTATTATAACCATTTTAAAAAATTGTATACCTAAAATAACCAAAATCTCTATCAACTTATTAAAATAACCAAAATTTTTAATAAAATATTTAGTATGATATGAAATCAAATATGAAAAAAAAATACGAAATCTACACATACATAGCATATGATATCATACACATACACATACATAGCATTGCATTTCGTATTTAATCTATACACACGAAATCATGGGGAAGTGGGGTGGGGGTTGGGGGTGATGCACCAAATATAAAATCCAAGTTATACCAAATCCAATTTACAAATATTAAATTTATACTTTTTACTTTTATAATTAGTTAATTTGTTTATTTTATGTCCCTTTTTTTTTAATTTTTTGTTTACACTTTATCACATTAAAATATGTAACCGTATATTAATTAAAATACATTTAAAAAATAAGTTTTTATTTTAACAAAATACCTTATTATATTCGTCTCCTCAATACCTTTGAAATGAATCCAATATTGAATATTTTTTGAAAGAAAAATATTTTTATTATCATTCGTTAAAGTGTGAATATTAAAAAAAAATTCGTATTGTATATGATAATAAAAATATAATTAAATAAAAAAAATTCAATATTAGATTTATTTCAAAGGTATTGACGAGACGATTACAATAATATATTTTGTTAAAATAAAAACTTACTTTTTAAATGTATTTTAATTAATATACGATTACATATTTTAATGTGATAAAGTGTAAACAAAAAATTAAAAAAAAGGGACATAAAATAAACAAATCAACTAATTATAAAAATAAAAAATATAAATTGATAGTTTGTAAATTGGATTGCGTATAACTTGGATTTCATATTTGGTGCATCAACCCCAACCCCCACCCCACTTCCCCCATGATTTCGTGTGTGTAGATTAAATACGAAATGCAATGCTATGTATGTGTATGATTTCGTATGCTATGTATGTGTAGATTTCTTATCTTTTTTTTATATTTGATTTCATATCATACTAAATATTTTATTAAAAATTTTGGTTATTTTAATAAGTTGAGAGAGATTTTGGTTATTTTGAATATATAATTTTCTAAAATGGTTATAATAATAATTTTCTCTTAAATATTTATTTGAAATACTCTTGATAGTAATAATTCATTTAAATTTTCTTGTTTTATAAAACTTGATGTCGTATGAACCTATGAACAATTTATGTTTGGTTATTCATTTATTTATTACTAAATTTACTAATTTTTATAGATTACTAGTTTTATATTAATTATTTTAAAAAGATTGAACTACTTTTTCATTCAATTTTTATCGGCTTGTTACATCTATAGTATACTCATCTAACACTAAATAGTAAGTATTCAAGTTTTACCTCTAATCACAAATTATAAATAACATTAAAAGCATTTTAATTTTAAAATAATAATAATAATGAAATAATTTTATATTACTCTTAAAAACTTGTTGAAATTTTATTTTGTTTATGTTCATTGATAATTTGGTATACAGTATATTGTATTTATATATTTTTATAATTTAAGGTTTAAAAACACAAAATCAACAATTTACTAAGGAGCTATATGGGCTATTTAGTTAGATAACAGTTGGATAACCTTCTAAGAATGTGGGTTTTGCAAAATGACCTCCTATTATTTTTATTTTAGTTTATATTAATTTTTAATAATTTATATCAGGTAATTTACCAAACTGCCCCAAACTTAAAACCAAATTATAAATCCCCAAATCAATAAAAAGCCCTAGTTTATAAACCACCCCTCTTCTTCATCGCTTCCTATTTCTTCATCGCATTCCCTCTTCCGTCTCCGTCTCCGTCTCCAGGAAGATCAATAGTTCGACCACCGTCTAACATCGTTCGACTGCCGCCTTATATTAAGCGTGCCTCCTGTTGTCCGCCTGAAGTTTGATTGTTGTTGCTTGTAATCTTACTCTATGGGCCGACCACCTCCATTTTACCATCAGATTTGTTTCTCTCAATTATTTGCTTTCAGGTGAAACCCATTTATGATTTTGATTGGTGACTTATGCCGAAATGTAATGCATCTTACCCCAACTATGTTGAGCTAGTTTGTAGTTTTAGAATATTTTTAGTTAACAATTACTTGTTATGATTGTTTCCTGTGTTAGTTTCTTGATTTTTAGCTCTATCTTTATGAATTCTTTATTTACTTCGGAAGAAATCAACCAACTGATGATATCAAAACATAATTAAACTTTGATGAACATTGAGTTGGTATGTTCACTGATTAACTTAATTAAGCCTCTTCAAGGTTAGAACACTAACTTTTACTTTCTGTGTGTCTTTAGCATTTTAGACTATGGTATATTAATGAATCTTACATAACTTGCCAACCTTCGGAGAATACAGGAGCATGCCTAATTTGTTTAATTCATGTTAGATTTATGGTGATATATATCTCTTCATATCTATGATGTATACCAAAACTAACAGTCTTGAGAGAAATGACATATATAGCTCATCTAAGTTTAACCTATAGCCTATTGTTAGACAAAGAACCTACTATAAATTTTGAGCATAAAGTTCTTTATGGAATGTATTCACTTGAGAATATTTATCAGAAATCATACCTCTTACCAAGTGAATGACTACCACTTTAACACGTAGATCATAACATATTTACAGTACTTGTTTAATCAGTCTTTGGATTGATGATTTAGACCAAGATGTAGGTAGAATATACAAGTTTGCAAACTCTAGGTGGATCAACTATAATATTTGATTGTCAAGCATAGATAAAGAGATTCACATTTCCAATTCTTGCTCCAACTCGTTGAATCTTGATAATCATCTAATTACTTGGTTCGGAAAAAAAGATACCAAATCAATACCTCTCTTCTACGTTATATGCATATTCCCCTAAGCATGTTAGCATTGCCTTTGCTCTGCATGATCGTGGCAAAAAACTGGTTAGCTTTCTTCCATAATTGCAAAGTGACATTTTTTACACAAGTATGTAGTATTTTTTTAATAATTAAATTGTGGCATGCCTGTGGCATATAGTTTCCATTTATTTGTTGCGTGGAGTTGAAGCACGTGTCTCTTGAATTGGTCAACCTATTTTGGGTCCGATCTAATTACCTTGATATTCAAGTTGCCTCTGGATTACTCGACTGGCCCAGTTTGGTTAAACTGGGCCAGTCGAATAGTTCGACTCGCCAGTCAGGTTAGACATTATTTGTTCAATTCACTTTGCCTATGGACTACTTGAATGAACGCAATTGGTTGACCAGATCTAGCCAGGTTAGAATTGGTCAGTAGAGCAGTTAGACTAGATCAGTCAAGTTAGACTTGGCCAGTCGAGTAGATAGACTGGACCAGTTGGGTTACACTTGGCCATTCAAGTTTGTAGAATGGGTTGTGTTAGTGGAGTTCTAATTATCCAATAACGTCTTTTATTTGTGAAATAATTTTCAGGTTGTCTATATGTTACTTTAGCTACAACTCAACGGATAATTTGTTCTAAATGGATGGCACAAAGAATGGTGATCCAAGAGGGAACAGTGGCCAATGACTCCAACTCATGACTATTGAGGTTCAAGTGTTCCAACTATGCTCAATTTATCTGAATAATTGGAGTAAATTGTTGAGCATCTACATCGCTCGTGGTCATATATACGTCGATTACACGTTCCTCAACGAACAAAGTAAGCAAGTTTACTTATTTTCAATCTTAATCATTTTATTACATATTTAGTGAATCTAATTATTATCTTTTTTCAAACAAAGGTACAAATGGCTGTGGAATACAACAAACTCAAGTTAATAGAACTCGACATGGGAATCATCAATTCGAAAGGTCGTTGACAACACTATGACATTTTGATGAGCTTAATTAATTGTGGATATTATTTGGTTGATTGGAACTCGTAATATTTTTATTTTTTGGATTTATCATCAATGTAATAAAGTAGGAGGATACGTTTTTGATGTAATCAAATTTATCATGTTTTCAAGTAAATTAGTTAGCCAAGCTTTTGTAATTAGAATGACTGGATCCAATGTAACTCTAATGGTCTCGTTGAGCTTTTGTAATTAGCATGACTGGATCCAGTCTAACTATATTGGTATGTTGATCTCTTAGTGACAGTTAATTCAAACGAAAATAGTTCAACACATAATCAGTTATTATGATTGGACACAATTGGGTTCGACTAAGTATGTGATATCATCAAAACTACTAGACTAGTCAAGTATTTTTAAAACATATGAACGAAACAATTAAACTTATGTTGTATATAGACTTTCATCGTAAGTGTGTCATATTATATTATCGTCTTGGTTAGAACTGGTGAGAAATTAATTGAAAGTAGTTTAGCATAATAACTATCATGGTTGAAACACAATTGGGTTCTACTTAGTACATGATATATATTGTGAGATTCTATTGGACCAATTAAGCATTGAATACCTATTAATATACTTGTTTGAGTCATATTATATATAAACTTATATTTTAAGTATATTATATTATCATCTTAGTTACATTTAGTGGGAATTCAATTATAACATGTTTAGCATAATCAACTATCACCATTGGGTTCTACCAAGTACATGATATCGTTAAACCCTACTCGACCTATCAAGCATTATTAATATGTATGAATAGATATGTTAGAGTCCTATTGTATTTAATCTTATCTTTTTGTTGAGTTTTATTGAGTGCATGCCTGGTAAGCCTCTTGTGGATCGAGTCAAACTTTTACAAATTGGCTAGACCATTCCGGTCGGACTAGACTGGAGCCATTCAAACTTTTTTAACCGGTATGATTGGACTCAATCTAACCCTACGGGAGCCAGTTGAGCTCTATTAATAAGCATGACAAGACCAATTGGACTAAACGGGTGCTAGTCAAGCACTTTTAATATGCATGAATGATCGAGTTGTACCCTACTGGATTAAGTTGTTGAGTTGTATCAAGAGATCTTAGTTGTACATAATTTAACTTCACTGTACTTTCTTTGAAAAGTCAATTGAATTACCACCGTGATATAATTAATATAGTAACATTGAGCTCTTTCGCGCGTGTTGGGAACATCGGTGACTATTCGCTTCATTGACGTCTTATCTTCAGGAGTATGCCACTCCATTTGTTAGGAATCGAGAAAAAGGTTTCTTCATATGCAAGCATCTAAATTGCCAACTTTTAGTATTCAAAGCACAACTCATATGCACGCATAGGGGTGTAAATGATTCGAGCTTTTAACGAGTTACTCGAGTTCGAGATCGTTTATCTCGAGCTCGAGCTTAATAATTCTCGAGCTCGAGTCAATCTCGAACACAAAATAAAACTTGTTTAGCTTAACATGATCCGAGTTTTATGACACCAATATTCGACTCGGCTCGTTCGAGAACTCGATTCTATTTTTCAAGTCGATTTGGGTCGAGCCATTCAAACATATCCTTTTTCGAGCCAAACATGCTCATATATTTATTAATCATACAATAAAAAAATAAAATTTATCGAGCTCAAGCCGATAAACGAGTTAATCGATCACAAGTTCAAACCCATGAACGAGTATCGAGCTCGATAACTCAAAAAATATTCGAGCTCGAGTGCTACATTGAAAAGTTAGCAGTATTACTTTTTTGAGCCCGACTCGATTAACCTAATATTCGACTCGCCTCATTTACACCCCTAGCATGTATTGCATTCTTGTTAGTCAACAATTATCGAATCCAAAGGGAGGTTTAATAGACCCGGTCTAACTTGATTGGGATCCAGTTGAACGGGAAAACTATCTCATGAAAGCTCGACTGGACCAGTCTAACATGACCGGTTAGTCGATCTTGACTGGACCAGTCTAACACGAGTACACAACCGGTTAGTCGATCTCGACTGGACCAGTCTAACACGAGTACACAACCGGTTAGTCGATCTCGACTGGAACAGTCTGACTCGACCAAGCCAGTCTAACTCTCTGTTCATCTTCTTCGTCAAATAACGTTGATTTTTTATGAAAACTGTTGTAAATCATAATTTAAAATATTTATAAAAAATTTCATTCAATGAAAACATTCAACGTTTATATATCTAAATATTTCAAATCAAACATTACGAATAACTTCTTCTATTTTTATTTCTTCTCTGCTTCAATGAGCCTTTTATCCCATCAATTGGAATGCTTGCTGCCAAAAAAAATTGATATTAGTCCTAATGTGGTAATAAGATTATAAAATTAAAGAAAAACTAATCAAAAAAGTTAAAAGCTGAAAGAGAATGGAAGACTTATTTGAGAAGAAATGAGATTTCATTAGGGTTTTTAGGTTTTCAATTTGGGGAAGAAAGGTCACGTTTTTTATTTTGTCAGGTTTTTAAAAGTCCATTAAGGGTAGGTTAGTCATATTACAATTTGCAGTTTTTATATTTATTTTTTATAAATAATTTCATTAAGGGTATTATAGGAATAAAACATTTATAAGGTCATTAAGTTAATTTTAGATTTTAAAAGGTTATGTAGTTAATTAAAACCTCATTTAAGGCTATTTAGCTAATTAGCCCGGAGCTAGGAGATATATGGCAGTTGCTAAATGGTTTGGTGCAGAATCATTAAGTGGTTAGATGATTAAGAGGCTCTTATGATATAGTGCAACATGAAAGATAAATGTCTGGTATTTGCTCAGGATATAATTAGGGCTCTTAATGGTTAAAGAAGATCCATGATACATAACAATTGAGATGGCTTTGGAACCATTAAGAGGTAAGTTTATTTTTTGCCAAACAGGATTCACCTCTTACTGATTCAGAAGTTGCTTCTTTATGAAATTGTTAAGAGGTAAACAAACAACCCCTAAATCTAATACAAAATATTAAAAAATTTATTAGTATATATAATTATTAAATGAATAAAATAATAATATGTATTATATAAAGTCTAAAAAATTTCCAAATTGAAGAATTCCATTATTAGGTCAACTTTAGATGCGTGTTGGAGATTAATTTCACTCGATATATCATGTTATAAAAGCATCCAAAATCATGAACCTTTTTAGAGGTTTATAACTTTGTTAGATCAGTTTTCTTTTTTCTTTATACATTTTATATATCTCTCATCCTCAATCATAAATCGATCCATATATGGTTTATTACAATTAGAAGACAATAATTAAAAGTTATAAATTAAAGTCATAATAATTAAAATAAAAGTTACATTAATAAAAATCACAAAATTAGAAATCATAATTTCGTAATATAGTAATATAGTAAAAGATTTATATATCACAATACTAAAAATAATGTTATTATTAGTTCACATATAAACCTTATTACTTTACCATTAATATTTATTAAAACTAAAAGCATCTGAAATTTAAAAAAAAAACAATTCAATTGATTACATATTTTATAATTTATTTATAATATTAGATTAAGATGGAACCCATCGTAATAGATAAGAACTGGTCCTTAAACATGGACCTTTCTCATCCGCATTGATGGGAAGCGGTCCCTCCCAAGTTCCAACAATTTCAAAAAAGTCCAAGCGGTCCAAACGTATTACATGGATGCGTTTGTGGATGCTCTAAATAGATCATCCATATCCCTACAATTTATTTACACTTTCAGTTGTGCTACATTAACTTTTGCAATTGTCTCCTATACACCTGTAATTCATCTACACATTTAATTGTGTCACATCAGCTTTTGCAATTACTTCTTATAATTCTTTATTTTTATTCAATTATTTAATAAATACATGATATAATAATATACTGTAATCATTTTATTTATATATTTGACTCGGGAATAACCGGTTGCACCCGAGAATTCGATTCATCTTGATAGACGTGACTCCAAACCTTACGGTTTCGAGGACTTTTATAGGAAACAATATTTTCATTTTAAAGTAGACTCTGTGTTCATTATTTGAATAATTTGAAAGTATTTATTTTTGGTTGATTGGCTATATTATTATGAAATATGGTTTAAAGTTGACTTTTAAAGAAAATGAGCTTTCTTGATTTTGAACTTAGACTTGACATTTGGGCCACGAATGTTGAGATGCCTTCCGTGGTGGCTATTAATGACCGTGGCGTTCTTGTAAAGGCTAATGCCAAGCCAAATAGAGAACGTAGGATGCATCCAGGAGCCGAATACCAGAAAATGACTGGTTACCGGATAGAACCGATTACCGGATAGAGCCGAATACCAGAACTAAACTGGTTACCGGGGAATGGTGGTGTTGTGCCCGACACTGACATTCCAAGTCTGATTGGACTGATCATCCAATTAGGCAACTTATTATTTCAATTCAGATGATTTGTTGATTTTTATAAATAGTTTACATTTCTTAATTATGTTTGCGACTGCTTCCATTACAATGGCTTTACATTATCTTTTATTGAACTTATATTATTTCCACACGGTTATGCATAATATCTGTTCACTGAGCGACTTTGCTCAGCCGAGGTGTTTTTCTGTTTCCTCGGCAGGTTCAGGTTCTACTCCAGGGGCGGGTTGAGAGATCAAGATGTCGTAGGAAGTACTAAGGACTTAGTTAACTTTCGTATATCATGTTTGGCTAAACTTTTGGTATCGCTTAGACGATAAATTTGGCTTGTAAGTATGCTTAAATGTTATTTTGGGTAATTTAGTACAACTCTAAATTATGGATTTTAAAGTTTTGATCCGATTATCGGATTGTACATCTCCCGACTCATGTTGCACGGAGCGGGGGTGTTACAATTATATTTTCATCGAAGGGTAAATTTTTTGGATTTGTTAGCGGTGCAACCATATCGTTTTAGGGGTGCTCTTAAATAATTTAAAACTGAACTTATGACACAAATAGGGCAGCTAGCGTAGTGCCTTTTCCCAATTGAATTAAAACTCCTTATAGAGATGTTTTCAGGTTCAAAATCGATAAAAAGCTTAAATTTCTCGAAATCGATAAAAAGCTTTAAAATATCAAAAAAACCTCTTGAAATCAACAAAAAAGGGGAAAAGTCACTCGAAATCGAAATAAAAAAAATTAAGAATCCCTAGAAATCAAACAGAAAACTCTAAAAATCCCTCGAAACGGTAGAATTAAGTTAAAAACACATCGAGAGATATTGACCGTTAGTAAAAACGTAAAGGCACGACGGTAAAAACCGTATTTTTTATCATTATGTTTTGTATATGTTGTATGGTGCCACCATATCAAAAAAATTATGGGTCCGTCCCTGAGGCTTGGTTTGCCTTGTAACAGGTAATGGCACGTTACGACACGTTACGATGGATTATTATTTAAGGTGTGAGACTACTTTAATATATAACTTGAGCGATAAATGATAATTGTGTACAAGATCTAGAACTTAAATAAAGATACAAAATAAAATAAAATCATAAATAGGAAAATACTTACTCACATTTCCGCACACAGTAAGTCGAACACGAATCCTTTGAAAAAAGTAGTGAGTAGAGATTCAAGAGATTTAATCCTTATTTTGCTCTTGATATCATTTTCTATAAGCTCTCTATATATAGTATCAATATTTATTCAATTCTTTTTTTTGGTTTATTACTTTATGTGAAGTTAATTTGTTCAATGGTTTTATTCAGAATACTATCACATACAAGTGTGAGTGGGTAAGCGTGTGCATATGCGCCGCCTTAGACATGTTTTGAAAAACGTTATGGCCTCATTGTAACTCATAAGGCTTGACCTGACGTCACGCCACACCTCGCGTCATTTAGAACCTTATTAATTAGTGAGATCCATTAGATTCACAAGTCAAGAGGAAAACAACCCAGATCATATGTTAAGGTACCTAAGCAATTCCTACTGACCCCAGCCCAGGCTGGCTTTTTGGCAAGCCCATCCCCACCTCTTAGAAGAAAAGAACTTACCACTATAAAGACTAAGTGAATAAGCATAGACCATTTAAACCCATTAAAAATTGATTGAAAAATAAAAACTAATATATATTTGTTGTAGGATTAGTGTGTCATCGTCTAATGGATATGACGATATAAATAGAGATAAACATATTAGAGATAGATTAGAACTTATATCTCTTATAGTTATCTACTTGTATCTCATCCCTATTTAAAGAACTTATGATTAATGAGAATCACGATTCCTTCTCTTTATTTCTTGTTCTATATTATTTTTCCTATAACAATATTAAAATTATTGCGTTCTCTCTCTTATTTTTCTCCTATTTTTCTACTCTTCTATCTCCTACTATCTCTCTCCTCTTTCCACGGCATATAGATACACATACATAATTGAATATGATATCAAGATAAACATTAACTTATAAATATTATTATAGTTTGTACACATATTATGAACACTTTCATAGAAATATTATTATAGTTTGTGAAAATATTGGGAACACATTTTAAATTAATCTATAAGATCTGGTATAGATTGTGAATATATTGTGAACATAATCTAAATATAAAAATACAACATGCGAACACAAGGTGAACCTTGTGAAAACCCTGGTAAAAATTTATTAAACTTGTTTACATTGTGTTCACAGCATGTTCACTTTACATGGACACTGTTTTTACCTTATGTGGACAATGTGTATGTTAATACGAAGATAAAAAATAAGAGAGAAGGGAGTGAAAGAGATAAGTAAGAAATTTTCTTATTAAAAATGCATTAGCTTTTATTTAATAAATAACATAATTATCTAATTAATTTATAACATTAATTTTTTAAAATTGGTAGTTTAAAATGGATCTCACACATATTTTAGACTTCTTAATCTATATATATATATAAATAGAAAAAATCCATACATTTTGTAAGAATAAGCTATTTTTGACAAATAAATAAAAGATAAATTCTCCTTAGCATTTATTAATTAATTATGCTACTTAATGCTGGCACTATTGAGTGAAATAACTTTCTTTTTCCGGTATGTAGCTCCGCGAGCAAGGACCGCATCATCAGAGTAGGGCGAAAACGAACATAGGATCATGGCCCTTTTCTTCTTTCTTTTGCTGCTGATCTCACATCGAGAGCAGCTCCCTCGTGTTCAGGATGATCGGATAGTCAAGCCTTCGAAATTATTTATTTGATATTTATACATCATGTTTGAACCACTTTGACTTACAATGTAATATGTTCAAAGGATTGATTTTCATACCAGAAACAAATGTTCCAAACTATTTTGATCATATTCGGATTCGTCTTTCTGCTTAAGGTTGAGCAACAAGTCCAAAACATCATTCTTTATAGATGAAACACCCTTGTACGATGATGAAGTCAATCTGGTTTGCAACTGTTGAACTATATATAATCTTATCAACAATAGCCAAACTTCTTCAAACGAACACGTCCCTATCGTATTATTCTTTGTGGATCCAGTGGTTTAAGTATTGGAATTTTTTTTTGCTAGATTTACCTTCCCTCCATATTCCATCAAAGCAAGGACGGAGCCAGTTAAGGCCCAGGGCCCTCACCAGCCCCTCCTCACCTTTCAAAAAAAATTATATTACATAAGCATAAAAAGAAATTAAACCATTAAACTCTTTAAAGGACCACCCAACAACAAATTTTTTAAAAACAATTTATATCTAATTTATCTTTATTTTCTCCATAATATAACGAACAACACTTACATAGTCATTTTTGAATCTGTAAAGGTTAGTTACATACATTGTTTTTTGATTGAACATTGCTATCAATATAGTCTATTTACATAGTTTTTACATTAGATTGAGTTTGCATTTGAACATCCCTCTATATATATATATATGGACATATGTATATTTGTTTTATTTTAGAATTTAGAGTAGTGTTGTAAACGAACCGCACGAATATGAATTGAGGCTTGTTTGTGTTCGTTCGTTTAACTTGACCAAGCAATCGAACGAACACGAACGGTAGAAGCACGATTTTTTTTTGTGTTCTTGTCGTTCGTTAAGAAAATGTGTTTGTTCGTGTTCGTTTATTTTGTTCGTTCAGATGCTAAACAAACGAAAATAAATGAACGTAAACAAACGAACACACAGATGAACATAAAACAACCACCAATATTTATCCTTTCTGAAAAAGTGGGTAAATTTAAGAGGGATAAAAAAGGAACTCTAAAAAGTTAATATAATTAATCATGAACTTTAAAGAACATAATAAACGAACATTTATATGTAATTAAACGAACAAAAAAATGTGTTGATATTTGTTCATTTATTAAATAAACAGACGTAAACAAACTTCCTGCCGAACGATTCGTTGAACATTCGGTTTTACAACACTAATATATAGGACCCTCCTTAATAAAATTCCTGGCTCCGTCCCTCTATATTTACAATGTTGGGAAAAAGTCTGCTAGATTTACCTTTCCTCTATATTCCATTAAAGCCAGTGCCCTTGAATTCTTGTGATGACATTGAACCATATTGAGAGAAATCTAAAGAGAAAATTAAGATGGAGAGAAAATTAAGAATCGTTGTAATTGTAGTTGAACCTATCTTAATGGCCTTTTCATATGTAGAACATCGATTAACATGGTCAAGAAATTCCCATACCTAGACGGGCAACCACATGTTAACCGAATGAGTTACTTCTTTTGGAACTACATTAGCATATTAGAGGGAGGTTTAAATGAGAACTTTGTAAATTTAAAGTGACAAAGGAACACCTTGTAGATCCACACATTAAAAAATCATATCTGATTCAATGGTGGGCCCCATTGAATCAGATATGATTTTTTAATGTATGTGACCCACATCATATGTGGTCCATAAAGTGTTTATTTGTTTCTTTAAATAGAAGACGTTCTTGTATGATCCCTCCCCTAGCATACTATACATCTAAATGTGTATCCACATGCGATGGATATAAATCATATAATCAATTAAAGTAGTGGGATTTGCATTTGTGTCAAAGATTAAATGTATTTGAATAAATCTTCTCCATTTCTATAAATTCAAATGTACGAATTTGATAACAAATACATGTATATATATACGAGCTAAATCAACTTCAAAAATTATGAAATCCGTGAGATCTATCCTAGTCTACTGATTTTTCTTAATTAAGTTGATTTATTAATTAAACATAAAAGGTTAATTTTGTAATTGATAATTAATGACAACTCATCGAACCATTTTTTTATGGAGAGTCTGAATTTTCTTTTTTGAATGGCAAAAGTCTGAATTATAAATATATACACATGTCACACTCTCTCCATCTAAATTATAATTGCGCTTTTTCTCACCTGTCTCATCCCTATAGTTTTCATCCAAACCATTTGTCTAACTATCAAGTTATATGTATAAAGTGAACAAACTAAAACAAGAAGGTTTCGAATAATGATTATATTGAAATCACAATATGAATACACTAAAATAATAAGATTTTAAATAAAGAACATATTGAAATCACATTGTAAACACATTAAACAATAAGGTATATATTGTTAGGTATATTTAGACATTGTGTTGCTATCACACTATGAACTAGATATATCATAATGTGCACACCAACCAAGTATATACATAGTATGTATGTTATTACCATATTGTGCACACACCCATACCTTATTATAATGAACATTATATGAGGATATTCTTTTTTTTGTCGGAATAGTAGAGATGACAGAGGAGATAGGAATGACAAGAGAATATAGGAAAGATGAGAGATAGAATTACAAAATACCTATGATATCCCTTAATTAAATTATTAAGTGAAAGTTACTAATTCTAAAATGCTTCTATATTAACCATTAATTAAGTATGATTTGTGAACTACAATTGATCTCATAGATCTCAAGAATTAGAAGGATCTCAAATGAAGGTCCCATTAGTGTATTTATTGAAACATAGAGACGGTGTTCATAGTTTTGTTTTGTGTAAACCACAGGGACCAAAATTGTAGTTTAAACTCGTTTATGCTTCTACAAGCAATAGGAAACGTGGAAAAGGTCAATAATTGTCTAAATTATCGAAACATAAGAAGCCTACAAACATCCAAATTCTTAAAAGATAACGAGTCTACAAAGGTAGAACTCGGAAAATAAGAGACAACTCTTAAAAATAGAGTTAAAGCTCTACAAAGGTTCTTATTAATCAATCATAAAACTAAATACTAATGAAAATAGTAAATACTATTTACTAAATAAAATAGCTACGAGATAAACTAGGAAATTATATTCAAACATAATACTCTAGAAAGGGTTTTAATTAATCTATCACAAAACTTAACACTAATGAAAAACAGTAAATCATATTTATAGGGGTACAGGTTGTTCAAAAAAATTATAGGGTATAGTAGCTATGAGATAAACTAATTTAAACATAATACTAATCCTATTGCAATGAGAAAATAATTTAAAATAATAATTATAAAGAAACTAAAGTAATTATGAAATTATTTAAAGAATAATTAAAAAACGATTGAATGTGATGGATTCGGTCAGTCGAGTACAGGCAACTAGTCACACAACTTAAGGTGTATAGTCAGTCGTGGGATCCTATGTCTTGCTTTCCAGAGAGTTGGACAACCTTCTAGACAGACATAATTAACAAAAATCCATGTTCCTTCTGTTTATATCGATCTGATCATAATCACTTTGTTCGTTGAACTTGTTGTCAAAACCGTCTAAGATCACAATAATTTCCAAAAAAAAATGTTATTATGCAACTTTAAAGTCACTAAACTATTATTTTATAAGTAACTCTGATTTAAATTATTTCGTTACTCAAAACAAACATTTCATCATATAAGAAATTACATTTTCAAGTCACCAAAAAAATTAATTCATTTGCATTCAAGGACAAGGGTTGCTATATCTACCTCCTCCTCATTTACATTATTGCATATCACCTATTTTTTATCTCGTTTACATACCCCATATAGGAAGAGGTGTGAATATAATTCACCTCAAGGTTTAGAAATAAAAAAAAATCTATAAATGATTAATAAATATAACTTTGTGCACAAATAACACAAATATATTGTAACTTTGTAAATAGAGGTCAGTTCAGAAAATTCATCATGCTATTTCATTTGAAATGACTAAGCCTTAAACTTTTTTTGAATTAATAAATCATTGAATTTTCCCATTTTAAATAATACAGTCATTGAACATATTTTTTAATAAATAAGCCATCAAACTTTTAAAATTCTATTACGTGCGTCATTTTAACAAAAAAAACATGTAACTGACTAGGAAAGTTTCAAAGTAAAAAAGAAATATCTAAATCAGTTTTACCATTCCCAAACCCTACATTATTCAAACCCCTGACACCCAACGTCATCGCACCTCCTCGCCATGCACCACCTCCCATCATCGTTTGTTCTTCATACCGCTCTATCGTCTTCATTGCCCCTACTATCAGTCTCCTTCTTTATGATATATTTTTTGTCGTTTGATTATCTCTCTTATACCACAATTTAATGTAGTATTCATAAACAAATCATAAAAAAGCGATAATAGGAAAACAAAAAAAAAATCAACGACGTTGATAGACAATAAAAGAGAGTGGGCAACGATGAGTGGCAAGGAGGAGTAATGACGTTGAGTGTGAAGTGTTTGATGATATAGAGTTTGGGAACCGATTTAAGTTTTTTTTACTTCAAAACATTTTTAGACGGTTACATATGGTTTTTTTTATTAATATAATATAAGTAATCAATTTCTAAAAGTTTAATAATTTATTTATTAAAGAAATGTTTAAGAACTTAATTATTTAAAATGAAAAAAATATTAATATATAGTTTATATATTAATAAAAAGTTAAAAAAAACTTAATCATTAATATTCAAAATAAAAATGGTTTTCATTTCTTTCCTCTGTTAATAAAACAACATTCATAAAAAAGTTGAGTTTTTTTTCTACTCATAACCCTTTTATGTAAGATTTAAATTTAATCATCACATAAAAAATGGGAAGGGTTCTTTCTCAAACTCAACCATTATTATGACCAACTATTTATATTAAAGATGGCTAAATGGGCCCGGTCCAGGACCGACGGAGGATCGAGATCGGAACCGATAAAAGCCCGGCCCGGTCCGAGACCTGTAAGGACCGGTTATAGGACTGAAAACGGGGACCGGTTACACTTTTGGAGCGATTTGTAGGCCCGGCCCGGCCCGGCCCGACTTTTACAAAAAAATTGTATTTTTACATATATTTTTTTATATGTATTTCTAACTTTCTAAGTGTATTTGATTGAAAACTTATTACAATTTATAAAAAAAACGTATTTTTAAATGTATTCGACTAAAAACCAAATATAAAAACTATAATAAACGTATTTTTTAAGTGTATTTATTTGAAAACCAATTATAAAACTACAATAAAACATGTTTTAAGGTGTATTTGAGTGACCCAATTGCATATATATAATGATTACATATATAATATATTAAATACATAAATAGAATTAATGTTTTTATAAAAAAATAATTTTTTATTGAAGGCCCGGTTTGGGACTGGTTTGGGCCTGGGATCGGGACCGGTTTTCAGGACCGGTTACGAAACACTCTAAACGGGCCGGCTTGAAATCGTTAGGACCGGGACCGGTCCCAAAAAGTCCGGTCCGAAAATTACTGTTAAGGCCCGGGACCGATTGAGGCCCGGCCCAGCTTGAGCCCGGTTTTTGGCCATCTCTAATTTATATTAAGGCTATGTTTGACAAACTAACTGATAAGTTAGTTGATGATTGATAAACTAAATGGTAACTGATAAACAAAATTATGTTTGATAAAAACTAAGTAATGAACATGTAAAATGACCAAAAAAAAACATCATGAAAAAAATAGTCTATTACAAACATTTTTAGAATTGCTATATATGTTTTTTGATATCTAAATATATTGATAAATAATTAAAAAATAATTGATATAATTAATAATATTTATAAAACATTAATAGTTATTATTAATATGTACGATATAAAATTAATTAATAATTGTATCATAGAATTAATTAATATTTTTAATTAATTTTAATTTGTATAAATTAATATTGAATATGAATAACTAATACTTATTATAATTAATAATTACTTTTTATTTATAATTAATATTAATTAATAAAAAATTTAATAAATAAATAACATTAATCAGGGTTATAATTGGAAAAAGTGTCAAAAAGATTCGCATAAGCTACTTCAAGTATTTATCAGTAAGCAAACTTATATGTAGGGGTGAGTATCAGAACCGAAACCGCTTCGGAACGGCCGGTTCCGGAACTGGAACCGATGTGATTGGTTTCGGTTCCGGTTCCTAAATTAATACGGAACCGACCAGGACCGGTTCCGGTTCTCATTTTTTGGAACCGTTACCCGCTGGGTACCTGTTACCCGTCATTTTTAAATAAAAAATATCTTATAAATAATAAATGAAAACTCAAACTTTCTAGTTTATTTATGTAATAATTAGTTTTTATCGGATTAGTTTTGACCATTTGTTGTATTTATTACCTTAACTCGATATTTTGTAGTCTATAATTACAATTTTATCGTATCTAATGTAAAAAAAAAATTGAAGCCGGGTACCCGGTATCGGAACCGGTTTCGGTTCCATGAAAAATGACAGGGTACCTGGTTATGGTCACCTCTACTTATATGCATCCAAATGATTACTCAAAAAACAAACTATCTTATAAGTCAGCTTATAAAGTAGCTTATTTTTGGCAAACAACGACTAAGAAACAATTGAAATATTCATTAGACAAGATGAACGATTGAGATTGGTTTGTACTGATGGTTGGGTTTGTAAATAAAACCAACTCTAACTCTCTCTCTTTATATATATATATATATATAAAGAGAGAGAGAGAGAGGAGGGATCATACTAGAACACCCCCTATTTAAAGGAACAAATGAACACTTTGTGGGCCACATATGATGTGGGTCCCACACATTATAAAATCATATCTGATTCAATAGGGCCCACCATTGAATCAGACCCCATTGAATCAGAAATGTTTTTATAATGTGTGGAACTCACATCATATGTGGTCCACAGGGTGTTCATTTGTTCCTTTAAACTTTACCAAGTTCTCATTTGAACCTCTCTCTTTCTCTCTCTCTCTATATATATATATATAAATTAGTGTTAACTTGTTAACCTAAATGGGCCAATCAAATTTTAGCAATGAATTTGGTTTGATCTAATCTTTATATAATATAGGAAGGCTATTTATGTAAAAAAAATTAAGAAAATTAAAAAAAAATATATTATTCAGTCAAGGGTAAATTTGGTAAAAAGAAAGGGTTGGATTTGGGAAATGATCGGTGCCCCTTTTGTAATGCACAACCGGACGCTAAACACTTGTTTGTGGACTGTGTGAAGAAGAAGAAGGTAAGGCGCGTGGCAAATGCATGGTGGAATATTTTCACGATAAATAGTACCGGTCAAGATGATCTCGTCTACTGGGATGCGAATACCGGCAACAACTATAGCAGAAGGTCTTAGACCATCAAAGAGGTCATCCTCCAAGTATACCTCTGGTCGATTTGGAAGAGTCGGAATAGGGTGATCTTTAGCGGTAACCTCTTCCAACCCCGCTTAATTGCAAATGACATTCAATCTGAAGCTTTTTTCTGGTTACGTAATAGGAGTTCTTTTGGTAAAAACTGGAACCGGTTGGACTGGTCTTGTGATCCCAGGTCGTTGTAGCTTTGTCGTTGTTGTTCTGGTGTTGTGTTCCGGTGTCGTTGTAGTTTGGTTGGTTTTGGGTTTCTAGCGCCTTGTTAGGCCCGTTTTCTAATAAAAGTTGTTCAAAAAAAAACTTGTGTGATGGTTGTTACCTAAATTATCTCTTAGATAATTATGATTGGTGTTTTTTTTAAGTGTTTATTTAATTTCCTTATCTTCAGATACTCTCATCGTATCATTCATAATGAAACCCTACCAGTTGATGAGTATTATGTACCATGTTAGAGACATCATTTATGGAGTTTTACATTGATTATGTTATGTGTTTCACGCAGGTTGATCGACTAAGAGTTCCAAATCAAAAAAGTCTTGTCCCATTGCGAATGAACCTCCGTGCTTCCAATCTTAGTCTTGGGCTGATCTCACACTTCAATCAAGCCCTTCGTACTTCGATCCAATCCGAGTGTGGGATCGATACCATCTAGAAAAGAAAGCAGTCTACTAAATCGTCCCTTTCGTCCAGTGGTTAGGACATCGTCTTTTGAGTTTTAGGTTTGGTATTGTCTGTTAGCGACGTAAGTAAATGTAAATGTAAATGTTTTGTTCACAAGCGAACGTTTGATGAAAATAATTTAGTGCAAACTCTATTATAATAAACTGCCTAATATGGTTGATGCATTAAAATATTCTTTAATTGGATATTAATTTGGACTTTTTTTAATGCGTAACGTTGAACAACAAGTTGTATATTGTGTTGCAATTTGTATGTGTGTGCAAATGTTAACTAAACGTTAAGCAATGGGTTGCAATTTTTATTCATGGGTAAAACATCATGTAATTAACATGCATGAACAACATAATTTCAAATTGTAAACGACACATGTTCAAATTAGTGAACAACATAATATCATACTAGCGTTCATATGTGAACAACATATGTTATGGGAAGAGGAGAGGTGAGAGAGAATGTGAAGAGAGTGTAAAGAGACTTTTAATTTATATTAGATTCTATTTTCATCTGATTTTTTGTGGTTTAAATTAGACCTCACAAATTAGAAAGGTCTTAAAAGAAGGCCCTTATATATAGGGGTTAAATCAAAAGAGAAACACAAATATGTTACAAGCATGTGAGAACATATACAAATATTTATTACATGATTTTTTTTCATCAAATGCAAGGATTTAAGATATCGTTTTTACATATATTTATTTCATTATATACTAGGTTTACATGTTTTTGTTTCACCATATGAATATTTTTACGTGTATTTTTCATTTTACTAGTGATACGATTAATTTATTAACCGTATTTACGTCTAATTTTATAGTTTTTTATTCTCTCTTTTATAATATTTTAGTATTATATTAGTTATATAAGATTTCTTTTTAGTAGTTAATTTATTATATATGGAATATAAGAAATATGAATTTTCGGTCACCAAACGTCACATTTGATACCATTATTCATGTTTTTTTTATTCTAATATTTTCAGGTAACATAAGGAAGTGGAAAAGAGTCCAAGAAACTAAGATTGATCCCGCAAAACTGAAGCAAGGATGAGGATACCCGAAGACCCATGGCATGTATTGGTTAATCAATTTTTTTGTAAACCTTTATTTTCATCCATATGGATCAAACTCTTGAAACTCTCCATATTAGTTTAATTATGTGTTTTATGTATTTTTGGGTGGGCATTTTTTGTTTAAGCCTTTCGGCCCATGGGTTTAGGCCCATTTTCGATTTGGCTTAATGGTTAAGCCATACCCTTGTCCCTTGCATATAAATAGGTAGCAAGGGTGGTTGTTTGAAAAAGACAATCTATCATCTTCACATCATATCATTTGATATCACCTTTAGGAGAACACATAGTTAGCATGTTGCTAGTCTTGTGATTTGAAGACTTTTGTAAGTGAAGAAACAAGTGGATGTACTTTTGGTTGCTAAGAAGATCACTAAGTACATGTTGTGTACTTAGACATCATCTTGGTTATATTCATCCTCCTTACATGGTTATATAATATGCTCTCTTAAAGAATCACATGGAATGAACTTTTCTTTCATTTTGCTTCACAAGTTTCACCTACTGCTACTTCTTATTACTTCACCATTATTTCACACACTTGCATGGAATTTATGAGGCTTATTTAATTGAATTTTAAAGAATTGCATTTCCTTATGTGCCATCGATTTAGTCTACTGCTCCATTTGCTAAGTTTAAAGTTTCTTAGTTTTACATATTCACATGCTTTCATCCATTGTTAATGGTGTAGTTTGATATGTCTTAATTTTCATCCCTTATAATTTAGTTTTCGTAATATATTTCAAGATCACTTATGGTGAACTTGTCCATTTACTTTCCTTCAAGATTGCTAATGGCAATCTTGTCCCATTTACCGCTTTCATTTTAGTTGCTTTCGTTAATTCATTCCTTGTCATTTCCATTTAAGTATTATCGTTTATGCTTTATTTTTATGCAATTTATCATTCAGTTAGTTGGTTAAATTTATGCTTTCTTAGTTGCTCTTACCTTTACTTCATTTCGTTTACAAGCTAGATAATTGGAAACTCTTTATAAAAAAAAACCATTTCTTAATGGAAGGCTAACACCCTTAAGTTTGGGGTGTGAGATAAAATAAATTGAGATTCAAGAGGTAAACAATAAAATTAAAGAGGTGTGTCTAACTTTGTAACGGTAGTTTCTCAACCTGTCAATTTTAGAGAATTAATACCTCGTGAAAGTACCCCTAAGGTTAATTGACAACTAACCATCGGTATCTAAGCGGCTTAACCTTAATGAGGTTATAAAAAGTATTAATTTTCTAAGACAATAATTATCGTTATAAAATATCTCTTTGTTTTATTATTTAACTCTATCTCAATTTATCCTTACACCCCAGACTTTTTCTTCATAAATAGTATTCTCTCTCGGTTACCATCCAACCAAATTTTAGTTAATCAACAATTCCTCTTATTTTACTCTCTCTCTCTGAAATCATTCTGCTAAAAATCAAGCTTTTAATCCTAAGAACTTTTCAACCACGCCGTCTCTGTGGGAACGATACCCGGTACTTAAAGCGGTATTACTTGTTAAATACGACAGTATTCCGAAGTGTATACTTGCGCCGAGGTTTATTTTTGTGTGATAAAAAGGGATAGCGATATCTTTACAACAACTAGGTGAACCAATTTTTTTCACATGTAATCTTTTCATAATATGTGAAATAATATCTTAAATTATAGGTTTTGATAAAAAAATCAAGTAAAAAATTATTTTTTTATATCAATTCTCACATATTTATAATGTGTTTGTGGTTCTCATTTGATTATATATTGTCCTATATACACACACACACACACACACACATATATATATATATATATATAGAGAGAGAGAGAGAGAGAAAGAAAGAGACAGTCAGGTTCAGAGGAAAATCTAAAAAAAATAAAACTGAAAAACACCTTCCATCTGGATAGTATGCACAAATGCATATTGGTAATTTATAACATGCACTCGTGCATAGAAAAAAAAATGCTTCCGTCACTTGTATGCATTTGTGCATACCTTCTATGCACAAGTCATACTGTACAGATGGAGGAATCCCAGGATGTTTTTCAGTTTTTTCATTTTTTGTGATTTTTCCGTGAACCTGGCCTAAATATATACACACACACACACACATATTTTCGTTGTTTTATGAAGTTTATCACATTATGCATTTTCGTACTTCACAAAGGATATCACAATGTATATTTTTGTTATCTTAGTTGTTTTACAAATGTACCACAATGTGCATTTTGTATTTATATCTAGGTCATAGTGAATATCGTTTATATGTATATTTTTTGATAGTGTTTTTTAGGTATCACAATATATATCTTGTGTTTATATAAAGCGCGTCGGAATAAAGTTCACCGGAATAAGGTTTAGCAGAATAAGGTTGGTCGGAAAGAGGATAGATGGGAGAGGAGAGAGGAGACTTTTAAAATCCCTAAAATACCCTTAATTAATGTTTTAGATTATAATTACCAAAATAATTAGTTTCCTAATTTAACCATTGATTTGTGGTTGAGATTAGATCCCACAGTTATCACAAATTACTAAGTTCTTCAATTGTCCATATATATATATATATGGGATATTTCAAATACAAACCAAGCAATTTGTACAAAACGTACAAAACTCCTTGGTTTTATTGGTTTTTTGAATACTTTTTTTTAATGAAAGTGTTTAATATGATCAAACTGTTTCATATAATTCTTTGTGAAATTATTTCATACATCTTTGTTTCTATATGAAAATGAAATTGTTTCATGTATTTCTCATTTTGATGAATCTTGTTTCATATATTCTTGACTAATTAACCCTCATGTGTTCTTGATGAATTTTTTTACATATTATTGATTAATCAACCCTTATAATTAAGAAAAAGTGAAAAAAAAATAAAAAAATGATTTGTTGAATGGAGTTTGTACACTTTGTACAAATTGTTTGGTTTGTATTTGAAATCTCCCATATATATATATATATATATATGTATATATATATGGGCATAATCAAATGAGAACTAGTTAGTTTGTGATAACCGTGAGATCCTATATGAGCCACCAATTTAATATAATTAATTTTATTTTTAAAATAAAGTAAAAAGGTTAATTTAGGAATTTAATAATTTACATTTTTATCAAAAATTTAAATTATTAATTACTGAATTCATGGTTACCTAATTTATATGAATTTACCATATTTAATCCTATTTTGAAGCCTATTCATCTCTATTAATCCTCCATCCTCATGAATTTCAGTATTAATCATGCCGTCGATGATACCTCCAAATGTTTATTTTTGTTTATTTGATGTTGTGATACCAAAGTGTTATGTGTTTTTAAAACCCAAATTATATACAGTATCGATCCAGTGGTATCACGATGAGTATTTCATTGGTATCACAGTAATATCACATTGTGTATCACAGTGCATCCTATATCAGTATATGTATTTTTGTTATCACATTGTGTATGTTTTGTTTACTAGAGGTCGGTGGTCATGGTCGACGGTCGGTGGTTGGAGAGAGGAGAAAGGAGAGAAGAGAAAGGAGAGAAGAGAGAGGATATATTAAAAATACCTAATATGTCCTTTTAATTAAAACTTTAAGTTAAATTGCCAAAATTATTAGTTTCCTAATTTATCTTTATTTGTGGTTGAGATTGGATCTCACAGTTATCATAAACAACTCAGTTCTCCCTTGAATAACCCCATATATATATATATATATATATATATATATATATATATATATATAGGGGAGGGATCATAGGAGAACACTACAAATTTCAAGGAACAAAGGAACTCATTTGTAACCACATATGATGTGGGTCCCACATAATATTAAATCATTTATGATTTATTTTTAATCATATTAAATCATAAATGATTTAATATTATGTGGGACCCACATCATATGTGATCCACAATTGTTCCTTTGTTCCTTTAAAAATACAAAGTTCTCATTTGAACCTTCTTCTATATATATATATATAGAGAGAGAGAGAGAGACAGAGAGGAAAATTCAAATGAAAATTTGTAAATTTAAAGGAATAAAGGGACACATCATATGTGGTCCACAAAGTGTGAGATCAAATGAACACCACCCCTCCTTAAAGGAACAAATGAACAAATTGTGGACCACATATAATGTGGGTCCCATATAATATTAAATCATTTATGATTTAATATTATGTGGGAACCACATCATATATGATCCACAAGTGTCCCTTTGTTCCTTTAAAAATGCAAAGTTCTCATTTGAACTTTCCTCTCTCTCTCTCTCTCTCTATATATATATATATATAGGGGAGGGATCATACGAGAACCACTCATCTTTAAAGGAACAATATGTGGACCACATATGATGTGGGTCCCACATAATATTAAATCATATTAAATCAGAAATGATTTAATATTATATGGGACTCACATCATATGTGGTCCACAAGTGCCCTTTCTTCTATCTTTAGGTAAAATTTCATATTTTTGCATTTTTGTAACTTAGGTTTAGCCATGTGTGGCTAATTCCTTTTATTTCAGCTTTCGTTTACTTTGATTTTGATGGTTGGTACTTTGAGATTCCATTGTATTCAGTTTGGGACAAGCTTATTTGCTTAATTTATGTGTTCAATGTTATTTCCATTTGAATGTTCAATTAGTATGATCAATTAATTGAAGTTCTTATGGAAAAGTGTTATTCAAAGGCTTAGATACATAATCGTCTTTGTTCTTTGATGAAGTAACAACTGAATCCATTTGGTCTCAATAAGGTTTCTGAATTGGGTGTTTGAAATCTTAAATTGAAAGCGCTAATAAGCCGAGCTTACGAGCTTATGGATTTGAGTTGGTGTTTTTCTAGTCCGATAAAGCTAATTACACCTATGAACTTCAGAGCTTATTCAATTTCTTATTTGTAATTAAGATCCGGTTAAAGAGCTTATTTTAGCTGGTGTAGATTTATAAAAAAATAGAGCTTGTTAGAGCTTGTTAACGACTATGATCAACTTGAGTTTGTTCTTTACGTTTACGCTTTTGGAATCAATGATAGAAACTACCATCTTAATCGGAAGGAACTAATGTTGTGTTTTTAATTCCTTGTTTTTAATTAGTTTTATTCGTATGTTTAGTTTAGTTAATCAAATCCAAACCCCCCCCCCCTCGTATTTATTTTTAATTGTTCGTTCTTATACTTGAATTCGTTGGCAATAATAAATTAAAACTGAGTCCCTGTGGATTCGACCCGACTTACCGCTATTACAATTTTGGTTGTAATTGGCTAATTGTTGGAACTTATTATTTGGTAGACTCGGCATCCGTCAAAACATCACAACAAAGCAACGTGAAGGTAACCTTCACAGTGTTTTTGCTGTAAAGGTTCAGATTTTTTTTACTTTCACAATGTTTGCTGTGAAATTTTGTAATAACCCTATCCTTAGTGTTTAACAATTATAAATAAGTTTTGAGGAGTAACTTTTGAATAACTTCACTTCAAGGACTACTTTGCAAATAGTGAAAATTTGGGCATAAAACTCTTGCCTCCCTTCATATGATGCGTATTTGGAGCAAGGGTTTGGGAGAGAAAAAGCTTGGGGGAGAAGAAAAAGGTGGCTAGCAAAACTTTTGGGGGAGGATTGAAGAAAGAATGGGTAAAATTAGTGCTCTCGGGTATTATCATCTTCCACATAGCTTGTATTCTCAACTAGTGGAATCCTCTAGCTAATCTAGTTCTTGGATTTTTTTTTCTCTCTTGATACTTTAGAGTAGATTATGGGTGGGGTCTTGCTTATGGTTGACACTAGATGGTATCTAGCAATGATTTCTCATCTAGAAGACTCGCCATTTGAATATTTAAAGTTTTAATCAAAGGAGTTCATATTTGGTTCACCATTTTTGGTTTTCTTGGTTGATAATGATAGATTAATATCCATTTTAGAGCATGTTTTGGTGATTGGATTGTTATTGGATAAACCCTCAAAGCATTGAGAATGAATTTGGTCAATTTTAGGCTTTTAAAATCAAGTTTTGGACCTTGGAAAGAGTTTTGGGAAGAAAATTCAGAATTGCGCAAGTTTGGGGACAAACCAGCACAAAATAGGAAATCCCACGACTTGCCCTCGGGATAAGTAGCGGGACTCACTGTGTGAGCCCTATTTGATTTGGTCCGTTTCTCGTCCTGAGTTAGATGTGAAGCATGGTTTAGGGGGGATATCCTAGAGATCATAAAAGATAACTTTTAGAATATTTTAGGTGGTTTAACACCAATTTCTTGACATCCAATTCAGGTGTTCGGTTTGGAGCAATTAGTCGTTTTAGCATTTAAAGTGGTTTGTTGCATCGCATGTGAGTTCCCTTGACTTTATAAACTTTATATTTGTCATTGGATTTCTATACTACACTAATTATGGTGCTTTGAACTTGAAAGCATGTTATATTTCAAATTCACATATTTTATAAAATGCTTCATTGATTTGTTGGATTATATCATGATATATGTAGTTGATTGGACATGCATGCACAATAGTAGTAGTGTACCTTGAGATCTTGAAAATCTCTTGGGAGTTATATTCTGTGTACCTCGAATCTGTTTCGAGTGCACATCGGATAGACGCCTTCTTGCGCCATCTATTGTATCGCATGGGGAATTGTGCATTACGTTTATCTTAAGTTTCGCATGAGGAATTATGCGAAACACAAAGCTCAATCACATGGGGAATTGCGCGACAAATGTTGGTTCTACGAATATTGCGCATGATCCATTTGTGGCTACTTGGCTTCCTTTTGATGAACTATTATTTTTATAATTGTGGCTTTGTTAATTCACTAAAACTTTGGGTTTAACCCTCGCTCTTTAAAACTAAACCCATTTTCAGGTAAGGCTTTTGTAGAGGGCTCTTCGAAGGGCAAGGGCAAGTTTTGAGCAGGCTAAAAAGAGATCCAGATTAGAACACTCTTATATTTATTTTAGTTATAAATTCTCAGTTGTAAGTGTAAAAATATGGTCTCACGAAAACATGTTGGTCTCACGTGAACCCAACCCTATATATAGTCATAGTTATTTTGAGAAGTGGTAAATGTAAGAAGTGATTATACCCTTCAATCTTCATACGGTCAAGATCGGATGTGACTGGTAAAGAATTGCGGTTTTTATTGGTCAAAATTTGCGGTTATACGAAAAACAGAGGGGTAGTTTCATAACTTTTATAAATAGGCGGCAAACGGGTTCATATGTGAACCAGCCCGTGTGATTCACATATGTACTAAATGTTCATATGTGAATTCGTGTAATTCACATATAAACTATTTCAATCGATTAACATATGAACCATTTGATTCACATATGAACTATTAACTAATTCTGATATGAATCATTATGATTCATAGATGAATTAAATAATCGATTCATATATGAACTAATTAACTAATTCACATATGAGCTAATTATATAAACTTGTGGGTTCATATGTAAATCAGTTAAATAGTTCACATGTAAACTAATTAACGAGTTCACATATGAACATATATATAATTTATATGTGAATCACATTGGTTCACATATGAACCCGTTTGCCGTTTATTTGTAAAAGTTATGAAACTATACCTCTAACTTTCGCATACTTATGTAAAGAATAATCATGTACTTCATAGTCATAGTACAATAATTACATATATGTTTTTTATTCTACCTAAAATAACAAATATAATTATTTAGAAACTTGTTATAGTTTGATTGGAATGACAATGAGTGGTATATTTCTTTGTAATGTGATCCCAAACTTCTCCCCCATATCGATATCTTGTGGTCTTGTATTTCCTTCGAGCTTCCAATCAAAGTTTTGAATCAAAGATCCCAACATTACATGTAACATTCTATGAGCAAAATTCAATCCCGGACAAATCCTTCTCCCAGCACCAAATGGAATGAGCTCAAAATTTTGGCCTTTATAATCTATCTCGACATTCAAAAACCTCTCTGGCATGAACTTTTCTGGATTTGACCAGATGTTTGGGTTTCGTCCCATTGCCCAAACATTACAAAGGATTTGTGCATTTTTAGGCACGGTGAAACCTTGGACTTTTGCTTCGTGTATTGCTTCGTGAGGGATAAGAAAAGGGGCCGGAGGATGAAGCCGAAGAGTTTCTTTTATAATAGCTTGTAGATAAGGGAATTGAGAGATATACAATTCTTCCACATTTTTGTCGTCGTCTTGCATGAGTTTAAAGATCTCTAAACGAGCTGTTTCCATTTTCTCGGGGTTACGAATAAGCTCAGTCATCGCCCATTCCAATGTGCTAGATATTGTATCAGTTCCCGCAATGAATAGAGCCTACAATATATTATGAATTTATTTTTTGGGTACAAAAATTTAGTTAGGGTGTGAATGGACGTGTGACAAAATTAATCAATGTAAGTTATATTTGTATAACGGTTTTGATTTGATTTTCTCAATCCGAAACCAAAATCAAACCTTTATTTTCAAATTTGAAAAAATGTTATTTTAGATAATAAAAAGTTCAAATTAAAAACAAACACCAAGTAGCATTTATTCAATATTTGGTTCGGGACCTAACTGGTTTAAGTTAGTTCAGTTCGGCTTCTACTAGTATAAGACAAAAATACTTGACAGACAGAATTTTCCGCAGGTAATTTCTGGCTGATACCGACGAATTTTTCCATTGGTGACTATTAATTTGCGTTAATCACGATCACCAGTCACATTCTCCGGTGATGAGATCCACTAGTAATCCTCCTGTGATGACTTTTTCTACTGGATTATCGACGAATTTTCTAGTCAGTGAAACCCTTTTATTTTGTCGTAAAATCCTAATTGTTTTCATGTCTCAAAATGGTTACTTTGACTAACTTGTTCAAAATATTTTTACCTTCCGGTTTGATTTACTTACCAGAAACAAATGCATCATGTCATTTCGGCTAAATTTGGATTCATCTTTCAGATTGAGGTTGAGCAACGAATCCAAAACATCGTCGGTTGTCGATGAATCACCAACGGACGATGATGAACTTGACCTTCTTGCCAAGCGTTGATCGATGATTCTATCAAAATTACTTAGTAATTTTTTACCATAAAAAGTAACTCGTGGCACTAGGCCTTGTGGATCCAACCGTTTAAGCATTGGGAAAAAGTCTACTAGATTCGACTTCCCGCTAACCTCCATTAATGCCCATACCGTCTCCTTGAATTCTTGTGATGACACAGAATCATATTGAGCGAAATCAGTAGAAAACATGAAGTTGGATAAAATATTAAGTATTGTCGTAAACGCAACTGCACCTACGTTCACAACCTTTTCTTTTGTACAACATCGATCGATATGGTGAACAAGTTCTTGTATCTGTAAGTATAAATAAATGTCAAATATAAGAGATTCTAGGTTTCCAAAAATGCTAAAAGGATTGCGATAGAAGATTCTTATTTCTAATTAGTCAAATATCTGAATTTAATAATATATTTGAATATTTACTAAAAAGTTATCATAGCCACTACTAGACAAGCGACTTTCAGCGATAAATATAATACGGCTAACAGTGATGGATCCATGATTTTTACTTACTGGGGTCACCTTTAAGGTAAACTAAAGACCCACAAAATCGTCCGACGTGTTTTTAGCCTAATTACACCTTTTCGAGATATTTTTAAAGTTTTTTGGTTGATCTCGAGAGAGTTTTTTTAGTGTTTTGTCAATTTCAAAAGACTTTTTCATTTTTTTTTATTGATATTTCAAGGGAGTTTTTTGATTAATTTCAAGAGACTTTTTTGAAGTTGACGATGATCGGCTAAGTTCCCTTGCAAAAATTTATTGGAAGGGAACTAAAGGAAAACCGACGAATGTCGACCAATAGACTTCCACCGAATGATAAACCGAAGAATGACAAAAAAAAATCCGTTGGTGAAACCTTTGGATTATATTAAATTATATAATTTAAAATAAATATAAATAATTTGAAGTACAAATAAATCTAAAGGTAATCCAAACCATTATATTTAAATTCTATTTGTACCTTCTTTTCGCGTAGGCTTGCACTAGCATCTAGGCGTTGCACTGAGAACATATATTCTTTAATTATTCTTCGCAATCTTCGCCACTGGTCTTCGGCAGGCAACCAAACTACGGATAATTTATGGTGATCTATCACTCGAGCGGTCTCTGGGATTGATCGGCTAGAGAATAATCGATCATGTGTGTGAAAGAATTCTTTGGCAATATTAGGTGATGAAACGACTATAGTTGTTCTGGTTCCGAGCTTAAGAGACATTAAAGGACCATAATGTTTAGAAAGTGTGGCAAGAGAACGGTGGGGTTTTTGGCCAAGATCTAGGAGGTTTCCGATGACCGGAAAAGGGTAAGGTCCCGGTGGAAGCCGAGAGTTTCGGCGGCTGACGATGGTGAGGACATATATGAATGATAAAAGGAAAGATAGCAAGAGAAAGAAGGTAGGATAATCCATTGGTTTTGTGTTTGAGTGTTGGTGTGTGTTTTTTTTCATAAAATATATGATATTCTGCATTTTCAATTATGTTAAAAATACAAATAAAATGTGTTAGCGTAATAATTTTCTAAAATAAATGTAACAAGGAGGCGTTTCGATGAGCATTTTTAAAATAGTTTATCACTTTATTATTATGTTTCAAAATCTAAATAAGAAAATTAATTGTAACAAAATGACATTATAAAAAAATTAAATTTATAGGACTCCTAAAATATTAAATGTCTTAATAACATACTTTATAAAATTTAAGTACTTATAAAAAACTATAAAGCATTAATAACATACTTTATAAAATTTAAGTACTTACAGAAAACTATAAAGCATTGATCTAAAAATGTTTTAATACGTTTACGAGACACTTTCAGGCATTTTAACAACTTTTTAAAACATTTTTAAAATAAAGTATTGTATTAGTTAATATTATATATGACATTATTTAAAAGCGTGTCCTAATAAAAATGTGTTAATAGAATGTTTTTCAAAGTTGTGCTATAAAATAGCTAATGCGACACATTATTTGAAGAGCATCCTAAAAGCTTTTAAAACACTAAAAAACGTTCTATAAACCTGTAACACTTTTAGATAAGATGTTTTTTGTTTGATCTTATAAAACTAGCTAGGTCTTGTAAAGTATTCTATTAAAACGTTTAAACATATTAAGCGTCCGACCTACAAACCTAATATTATTGTAGTGTGATAATGTTAACGAATATTAAATGATTTTATATTTAGCATCAACAATAAATTTCTTACAAGAACTTCAAAATTTTAACCATTTTGACATTAAAATTAACGAATTAGAAAATCAGAATCAAATTTTCTAAACGCTACAAAACTTTATTATTACCACTTATTTGTAGCACGTTCAAACACCACCTAAATGTAACGCACAATTTATTTGCCTATAGACATGTTTAGTTTATAAAGTCATTTTGCATGATTATATTCGGTCTGAAACCAATACGTTTCTTGTTATAGGTTGTTTTGCAATGTTTTTGGAAACTAAGTTCATGTGATTTTTGTGTCTTATGAACATTGTATTCTTATGTTATCTTTACGAAAACAACTATTTAGAGCATCTCCAACATCTTCTCGAAAATAGAGAAAAACTCATTTTTCTTCTCTAAACTCCTCCAACAGCATCTTTATATCAATCTCTAAAATAGAGATTTTTGGAAAAATCTCTAAATATAGAGATTTCTCTATCTTTAAAAAGATGAGAGAGAAATATTATTTTTATGATTCCCATCAATAACAACCCTTATAATTTTAGAGATTTTTGAAGTAATAAATTTATTAAATATTTTAATAATATAATTTTTAAATAGATTATCTAAAATAGAGAAGTTATTTGGAGTTAAAAAATAATAATTTTAAAAATTTTAACTTTACATTCTCTATTTTAAAGAAACTGTAAAAGTAAAAAAGATATTTGCATATATTTTACCTTATACACCCTATCATGCTAAGCATGTTGTCATGCCATGTGGTTTTACTTTTTATTGTCGATCTTTGATTTTTATTTTTGTTGCTTTTACCTTTTTTAATATAAACGATATTGTGACATGTTTAACAACAAAATAAAGATACATTTAACGAATTGTTTCGTTTATTGAAAAAAGATGAAAATTAAGAGGATAGAGAGATGGTTTTTATTGGGATTGATATATAAAATCAAAGCTAGCTAGAATCCGTCTGGGATATTTCCTACGAATCAAGGAAAAAACTACCACGATAACATTTCCCGACGAAACAAAAAACCATCGGTGATTCATCAGTGAATTTTTCAATTTCCAATGGAATACCGGCCGACGGATTTTTATATTATTCTATCTTTTATTCTTTTTATCATTAATTGTGAACCGTCGCTGATCCATCGATAATCCGCTAGTATTGGGATCCATCGGTGATCTTTCGGTGTTGGGATCTATTGGTGATCTGCCAGTTATTCCTTTACCCATGATTTCTGGTTCAGCAGACTTCCACCGATGGGTCCCATTTTTACGACGGATTACCAACAAATTTTTTTGTCGGTGAAAGTGTGTTATGTTTTGTGGTGTAATGATGTTTATTTGATAAAGCATTATGTTGATTCTTTGAAAGGTACCAAAAAAAAAAATTTGGGAAAACGTTACATAAGGATTTGACAATCATAATATGAGTCAGGTTCAAATGAAAATCGTGACCAAATAAAGGTAATTCACCAAAAGCAATAGACTCCTAAAAATTTTAGAGTCAGATTCACATTGGAATCGCTAGTAACCACGGATCAACATGTCGTAGTGAATATGTACCAATTGACAGTAGAGGTAATTGCAGATTCTTATTCGAACGAGTTGAAGCTAACAACATGTCGATTACAGGCGCCTAATTCGAATACAATAGGGGTCTATCAGTGCAAGTTAGCTAAGGACTGCTTCTTTGTTCGCTAGGCTTTCGCGCTAGTCATGAATCCCTAGCTTGGTTCCTGGGAATAGGGATAGGGCAATCGTTCCCAAGTAATGTGCGCTTAAGACGAATGTCATATAAGGAGAGGAGGATGGAAATCAAGCCCTACAGTACATGTCAAGCTAACTTGGAGGCGGTTATAGTCTTGTAGTCAGTTGACGGGAGGTCTTCCATTCCATATCAGGAGAACTGTCAAAACACATGTGATTTTACACTAAATTCACGTGTAAAATCACATGTGATTATACGTGTGCAAAGTCACCCGCACACCCTTGATTTGACTATATTCTGTGATCGCATGTGATCTCAATGTGAAAATCACATGTGATTTGACCATTATCGTGTACATTTCTTACTTCGACCATATTCTCGTGTGATCGTCCCTCATCATGATATACCCTTAAGTTTTGGTAGCAGAAATATGCACAATTAGTTGTTAATCGACCAAATAATCATCATATGCAAGAAATATAATTGAGTTATAGAAAAAATTATTGAAAACAACATCAAAATACAAAAAAATTAGACTACTTAAGAATAACTGTTGTCAGATAAATTGTATTTACCAACGACTTATATTGGTAACTTAGTAAAAAAACAAGGAATTATTTAAGAGTTAGCAACATAGAAATCTGGTTATCTCCATTGTTGTTTTATGCATTTACTAGCAACACAAATCATTTAGATAAATCGTATTTACAACCCATGATATAACAATACTCGCTCCTAACGCTCAACTTGTCCTCAATATGGAAATAAATATAAATATCGATTAAAACTCTTGCTATCAACCATTATTGGTGGTGGTGGTGGTGGTGGTCGTGGTCGTGGTAGCAGTTGTTCCTGTTAGCATCTCTTAACTATCCTCTCAATATCGTCAATCCCAGCTTGTCCACTAGCATGATCGATAATAAAAGTGTACCATGCTTCTTGTTTATCAAGACTACCACCTTTTGTTGCCATAACACTTTGTTAGCAATCAACACCATGAAATTTTTACCCTTTGATGCCTAGTTATAGATAGCTCGAAGAGGAAATTCAACAACACTTCGACCTCCGACCCATACTGTACCTTCATCTTTGACCTCATGAGAGGTTGAGTTCTACTAGTAGGTTGTAGGCAGTAACCCGGACATTGTCTGGGCCAATAACCATTTAGTACTCTATTATTAGCAGTTCTGGTAGTGAATAGTTGTAAGCGGTAGGTTATATCTCATTTTTTGATGAAACTATATTTTTAGCTTTACACTTTTATTTAGTATATATTAATATGAAAATTATTTTATAAAACCATATCTAAACATCTATGGATCCTCCTCTACTTGGTTGTCACCTTTTGTTGCTCCTAGAGCAACTCAACCCCATATTTTTTGTACTTCTGTTTTTAGTACCAACTCCATCACACTTCCTAATACCCAACCCCATTTCCTAACTTAGTATTGCCAATTTACTTCTTTCAAATTTCAATTGCATGGTTTCTCTTCCTCCATTTCTTGGGCTACTTTCATGGTGCTAGTCAGGCCCATTGGACTCAAGAATTGCATCTCGGACATATAAGGTGCGTTTAGTACATTGAACATAACGGAACATATGAGCGGGTTTAAAATAAAATCGAGTTTTGGGTTGTGAACGTGTGGACAAATGAGAGTGTGTCATGTGTCCCTGCATCCACAAGTTATTAATCATGAATGAATCATGATCGTGTGTTATTCATACTAAATGTTGTATCATTCATTATGAATGGTTTATGTGAACTTCACATTCGTTACTAAATGTCCTTTGTTATTTATATTGAATAGGACACGTGTCATGCTCTCCTTTTGTCCTCAGTTCGTAATGAAAAATGAGTTCCCATATGAACTTTCCTCACATAACATAATAGAACAAGAATCAATGTCTCATATTTGGCATGACTTTTATGTGGAACAAACAAGAACAAATTGGAACAAGCCTATATTTTACCAATATACTTTCAATTGTAAAATATCACCTCCCTCTTTATATTTTATCCGTTCTTTAAATATATTTTTTGTTTTTTACTTTAAACTTTCATGTTACTATTTTTTAAATCTTATTTTTATATATTTTCTATATTCTGGTTAATTTATGTCATTTATTAAATATTAATAATATAGGAATAACATAAAAGAGGTATAAAATAAAAACTGGAAACTAATAAACTTCATATATGGTGTCGTTTTAATTTTCTTGAAGAAAACTTTATAATAATAAGTTTTAGAGTAAATTACGGATTTGGTCCCCAAGGTTTGAAAAACATCTTGGATTTAGTCCCTCGAATTTGTTTATTACAAGATAGACCCTAGAGTTTGTATTTTCGTAACACGTTGGTCCCTGACACTAACAACCGTTAACTCTCATCCGTTAAGTAAGGGGCTTTTTGGTCCTTTACCATTTTTTTGTCTTTTTTTTCAATTTATATTTTTAAATTATTAAATTATTCTCCCCACCCTCACCCTCACCATTCTCCTTCCCTTTGAAAGCTAGGGCCACTCCATAGATTATTCTTCGGTGAAGATTATCGAACACCGTTTTTCCGGCGAGTTTCCTATTTCCGGCCACTTTACACCATCACATACAAACACCACAAAAAAAGCTCAAAATCTACCCAAATTCATAATCAAACCACAAATAAAAATCAAGCTCAAATCCATATCCAAACCACAAAATCAAAATCAAACTTAAATCCATATCCAAACCATATAATCAAAATCAACCTTAGAACCACACAATCAATTTCCAACTCAACCTCAAAACCAAATTTAATATCAAAATAACACCCAAATCCTCAAGCCTTAATCGCCAGAACTCAAATTAAAAACCCAAACCCATCAAAATAGGTATATGGGTGCACAATGATGGTGTTGAGACAAATAAAAAGAAAGAAGAAAAGGTACACATTGACGGTGGTGCTGGTGTTAATATCGATTTCTTCCTGATTCGTCCCTATCGCCGACTTCTCATGAAAACCACCACCGATGTTCTCCTTTAGACCCATTGTTTTGCCTCTGTTTCTTCCAAACCCATTGCATCGAAGTTGAGGGATAGACAAAAAGGGCTAGGGTCTCAAATCTGGACTTTGTCGTGGCCGTTGATTAAGAGAGAGAGAGAGAGAGAGAGAGAGAGAGAGAGAGAGAGAGAGTGAGGGGGTGTTATTACTATTAATTTTGAACTCAAACTCCTCACTGCATTCGCAGGGTTCGAGATCTAGTGGTGAAATAGCGGTGATAGGAGGGGACGGAATCACCAAGAAGGGGAAGGGGAGGGAGAAGAAGAAGAGGGAACGAGTGCGGCCGATGGTTCACTGAAAAGGAAAGAGGGAGGGAGGTCGCCGGAAAATGATGGGTTCACCGGCCTTTTATGGAGGTTGAGAACGGAATAAAGGAGGGGGGGGGGTATTTTTGTTATTATATATATATATATATATTAATATGTGTAATATATTTTTATTTATTTAAATAAAAAAATAAGAAAATATGAAAAGACTAAATTACCCCTCACTTAGCGGATGGGAGTTAACGGTTGTTAGGGTCAGGGACCAATATGTTATGAAAATACAAACACTGGGGTCTATCTTGTAATAAACAAATTCCAAGGTCTATCTTGTAATAAATAAATTCTGGGATAAAAAATATTTATTTTTTATTATAATTTAATAAATTACGTAAGTTAGAAATATGGAAAACATATAAACAAATTAATAGGGGTGAATTGATTATTTTACCGGTCATGTCATATCCAATCATATATGATTTTTTATGTGAATCATATGTGATTTTATACATAAATCATATGTGATTTTGTACATGAAAAATTTCATGTACAAAATGATTGGTTGAGGATTGTCCTCAAATTCTCGTAAATTGTTACTGTCCTCGCATGAACCTCTTTATATATATATATATATATATACACACACACACACCCAAAAGTTATTTGAGGAGTAAAGAAGTTATCCTAGCTCGCTTCATATGGTCAAGATCATATTGGACTGGTCAATAATTACGGTTTTGAATGGTCAATAATTGTGGCTTTGACTGTTCAAAAATTGTGGCTATAGAAAAATAAAGGAGGTAGTTTCGTAATTTTTACAAATAGACGGCAAACGGGTTCATATGTGAACCTATATGATTCACATATGTAGTTCATATGTGAACTCGTATAATTAACATATGAACTATTTTAACCGATTCGCATATGAACTTATATGATTCACATATAAATTAATTAACTGATTCATATATGAAGCCGTGTGAATCATATATGAAGCCGTGTGATTCACATATGAACTATTTAACTAATTCACACGTAATATCCCACATTAATTGTGGAGGGGAAAAAGGTTACCTCATAAGGGACTTGATACCTTCTATCAAACGCGTTTTAAAACCGTGAGTCCAAGTTGTGGACAAACTGGAGAATATCTGGTATGGTTGGTCTGGTATGTTACAGAGATAAAGCGAACAATATCTGGTACGGTTGGCTTGGGAAGTTACAGATGGTATCAAAGCCGGGAACCAGACTGGTGTGCCAGCGGGAACGCTGGGCTCCCAAGGGGGTGGATTGTAATATCCCACATTGGTTGGGGAAGGGAACACATGTTGTCTTATAAGGGACTTGATACCTCCTTTATCAGACACGTTTTAAAACTGTGATTCCAAGTGTGTGGACAAAGCGGACAATATCTTGTACGGTTGGCTTGGGATGTTACAGGTGTGCCAGCGAGGACGTTGGGCTCCCAAGGGGGTGGATTGTAATATCCCACATTGGTTGGGAAAGGGAACAAAGCTTACCTTATAAGGGACTTGATACCTCTATTATCAGACGCGTTTTAAAACGTGAGTCCAAGTGTGTGGATAAAGCGGAAAATATCTTGTACGGTTGGCTTGAGATGTTACACAGTTAGTGTTTAGTGTTTACTTGGTAAGAGATGTTTATCAACGGTTAATTTTGATGGTCAAGATTGTTAGTGTTACCTGATAAATTAAGTGAAGGTAGTAACTCTTGTCGGTAAGCATTTGTCCTGTAAACGATTGTAAATGACCCCTTAGTACTTTTATTTGAAACTCTCACTACATATATAGAAATACACACACACACACACATATATATATAGTCAGGTTCAGGTTCAGAGGAAAACCTCAAAAAAAAATTAAAAAACACCCTAAGAGCCCTTCGTTTGGACGGTATGTACAAATGCATACCGGTAATTTGTAACATGCACACATGCATATGCACTTGTGCATAACATGAACTCGCGCATGGAAAAAAAACAGCTTGAATAGCTCGTATGCATTTGTGCATACCGTCTATGCACAATGCATATCGTCCAGATGGTGGGATCCTAGGGTTTTCTTCAGTTTTTTAGGCTTTCCCCTGAACCTCTATATATATATATACATATATATATGTGTGTGTGTGTGTGTGTGTGTGTGTGCAAATGTTAATTTGAGAAATGGTAAACAAATTAAAATAAATAATCTTAACCGTTCATCTGGTCAACATTTACAACTTTGACCGTGAAGCACCGGATATTTTCTCACATGGGTATGCGAAAGATAAATGGGTAGTTTCGTAACTTTACAAATAGCCGGCAAACGGGTTCATATGTGCACCTATGTGATTCACATATGAACTATATGTTCATATGTGAACTCATTAATTAGTTCAAATGTAAAATATTTAACTGATTCATATATGAACATGTAGGTTCATATGTGATGTAACATCATAGGTCAATCATACCAGATATCCGTTTTGTCCACACACTTGGAATCCCGATTTTAGAACACGTCTGATAGAGGATGTATTAAGTTTTGTACAAGACAACATTTGTTCTCCTTCCCAACCAATGTGGGATATTACAATCCAACTTCTTGGGATCCCAACGTCCTCACTGGCTGTAATAACCGAGTTTATTATTGAATTGAAAGTATAAGGGGTCGTTTTGGTAATGGATTGAAGTTGAGGGGTTTTGGGTGAAAATTCATTTCACCAACTTGTGATCACGTTTTGTTGGTCCAATTAAAAATTAAGGTTCCTAGTTTATGATTGGTTGATGGCTTGGCAAGCCTTCTGAAGCCTCGCCTCTCTCTTCTGGTTAAACCGCCTATGGTTTATTGTGCATTTATATACATACCCACTTTCTCCTATGATAGAGTTTTTGTGAGTAAAGCAAAGAAATGGTTATGGTTTCTGTTGTTTCGTACGAATCCAGAAGAGAGAAAAAGAGGGGAATTTAAGGTAAGGTTTGGTTCTCTTATTTTATATATATGTATAGTAAAGTTGGGTTTATCTGTTTAGATTATAACCCGTAATTATATGGTTCAGATTATATGTTTCATATTCGAGTTTGTTACCCACTAGAAGTTTACCTATCTATTTGGGACCGAGGTGAATTTTTATAAATGAGTTTTATAAACTGAAATGCATATGTTATTGAAAGGTTTTTATTTCGATAATATGTCGAATTGAAGTAACTGGACTATTATCGTTATATGATTTACGGAATTTGATTATGAGTTGTTGGGAAAAATAACACATATGGATTTTATTTGAGAAGTTGTTATTAAATATTTTTCACGTAAAAATATGTGTTATTTGATGAGATAAGAGAGTTTTTACAAAACTTTTGTAAAATACGTGTTTTTTCGTCACACGTGATTTATTTCATATAAATGAGATTATATGATGTTAATTGTTAGTATTTTGTGAAAACTAACAAGTAAAAGAGGTTGACCAAAACTATTTGGGTCACGAGAATTATGGCGGTGCATCCGCGATGAGTGGACGGAGAAAACGTATAAATGATTGTGGTTGGCATACTCCATATAAATTAGTCATTTCGTATGGCGTGAACCGGACCATATGCACGTGAAGCTGGCTATGGTTTGAAAAGGATGAGAGAACTAACCTGTATTAGAGAAGCACTGTTAGGAGTACCCTGTTATACGATGATAAAATTATGGTGGTGTATCCGCGATGAGTGGACGGAAAAAACGTATAAATGATTGTGGTTGGCATACTCGATATAAATTAGCCATTTCGTATGGCGTGAACCGGATCATATGCACGTGAAGTTGGCTATGGTTTGGAAAGGATGAGGGAACTAACCTGTATTTGAGATATACTGGTTAGGAATAGTGGGAAGAGGTGTTGCCTCGAACCCTGTTTTATAATGAAAAGTTCGTTGCATCAGTATGATGCGAGAACGTGAGTTATCGGACCCTTTAAATGCGAGAAAATGGTTTATCGGATCCCTATAACTCGAGAAAAGACTTTATCGAATCCTTATAAAAAAAGAAGTGGTTTTGTCGGCTCTATAGGACCCGAGGAACGAGGTTGTCAAATCTATATGATCCGATGAATAAGTTTGTCGAACCTATGAGACCCGAGGAATAAAGTTATCGGCTCTATATGGCCCGAGGAACAAGTTTATCGGATCTATATGATCCGAGCTTCTTGTTCATCCGACCTATATGATCCGAGCACTTTGGATATCAGACCCTTTGATCCGATAACCTGAGTTGTCGGGCTTGGGTGTTGCGATAAAATATTTTGTCAGAAAGGGGTTTTTACGAAAGATGAGAAATATTTGGTATATTGAATTTGAGGAAAATATTATTGTAAATGGTATGAGTTATGAGTTGGCTTTTAAATTTATTTGAGAAAGATTTTAGTCAAAGATTTGCTAACATGGATTCACTCACTAGACCGTATGATCTAACCCTCATTTTGTTTCGAAAAATATGCATTTCAGGGTATAAGCTGACGCTTTTAATTACGGGTTAAAGAGATGATATACGTCAATCATGCTATCAAGTTTAAAATAATCTTCATGATTTTAGAATCGTTTATGTGAAGATTATTAGCGAAAATTTTTGTTGTCGCTGTTTGGCAAATTGTATAGAAGGAACCCCAATTTGTAGCCCCAAATGTGGTGTCTTAATTGTATAATTTGCAGTATTTGTTATATGAGAACACGGGTTGTTACACTGGCACACCAGTCCAGTTCCCGGCTCTGACATCATTTGTAACATCTCAGGCCAATTGTACCAGATATTGTCCGTTTTGTTCACACAGTTGGACTCATGGTTTTAAAACGTGTTTGATAGAGGAGGAATCAAGTCTCTTGTAAGACAACATTTGTTCCCCTCCCCAACCAATGTGGGATATTACAAATTGGGTAAGAGTCCTCCCTCACGAGTAAGAATCGCGTTTTTGCTATGCTTCTTACCGATGAATATTCTTGGTCCTTATCATGTTCACCCGATAAGGTAACTGATTGATACCCACTAAACACTTACCCAATAAGTGTTCGATAAACGTACCATCATGAGAAGATAAGAATGGAAGGTAACGAAAGCTTCATATGTGGGTTATTTAAAAAATACATTTGAAAATGTATATATGAATCCTTATTGATAATCTATAATGTTGGTTTTTATAAGCATCTTCAAATATATTTATACATAATTTTACATGAACCTTCCATTTTTTCTTTTTCATAATATTTTACTTTCTTATTTGAACCTTACATATACATACATACATGGGAGGGATCAAACAAGAACCACTCATCTTTAAGGGAACAAAGGAATTCATTTGGGACCACATATGATGTGGGGCCCACAAATAAAAAATCATTTATGATTTTTTAGAAAAAAAACAAAAAATCATAAATGATTTTTTATTTGTGGGCCCCACATCATATGTGGTCCCAAATGAATCCTTTGTTCCTTTAAAAAGGCAAAGTTCTCATTTGAACCTCCCTTCATACATATATATATACATAGGTGGAGGATCAAATGAGAACACCTGTGATTTACGAAAATGCGAGAACAGTTGTGGGCCTCAAGTCTTTTTTTTATAATATAAATAATTAAATAAAATCATTAAGGTTAGTATTGTAATTTGGTATTTTTCCTAATTTTTATTTTATAATAATTAATTATATTTATCCCATGTTTATAGATATATATGATCGTTTCCTAATTCCTTGTTTATCGAACGCTCTCAAATATAATATTAGCGGTTTCTATTCAATTGTTTCACACTAAACTGTGATAGTAGTCGATTATATTGGGAAGATGAAGGATTCAAATGTTTTTGGTAAGCGACCTGTTGATGTTTCTGATGAAGCAAATGAATATCATGATGATTCAGAAGAGAATGTAGGGGATTTTGAAGAATCTGATTCTAAAAATAGCTTATCTGAAGATGGAGTTGATGATGATAGTTCTAAAAATCATGACGGTAGTTCTGATGTTGATGTAGGTAGGGTTTTCCCACATTTTTTTGTAAACATGGTTGTTTCTTATCACATGTGATAAATGGTAAGTAGAAGATTTTTTTATTTGATTTACTTCTTTTTGTTTAAGTCTAATGTAATAGTATTGTTTTTTGAGTAATTAGTAGTTTGAAAATTATGGTTGTTGAACCCAATAGGGAAGATTGTGAATGTTATCACATGTGATAACATTGTAAGTTGGAATATAACCATATGTGATAAAGTTGTGATAATGTATATGTTCGTTTCCTAATTATTCCTTGTTTATCGAACGCTTACTCCTTAACCATATGTGATAAAGTTGTGATAATATGTGATTGATGAGTTTCATTCAAGGTTTTTGATAATCATATTTCCAGCGTGTTGTTGTGCATTCCATATTTGGTTCAGTTATATTGAAGCGGAATTTTATGTTTGATTGACTTCTTTTTGTTTAAGTCTAATGTAATAGTATTGTTTTTTGAGTAATTTGTAGTTTGAAAATTATGGTTGTTGAACCCAGTAGGGAAGATTTCGAATGTTATCACATGTGATAACATTGTAAGTTCGAATACAACCATATGTAATAAAGTTGTGATAATGTATATGATCGTTTCCTAAATTTTCCTTGTTTATCAAACTTAACCATATGTGATAAAGTTGTGATAATATGTGATTTTGATTTTATCACCATGAATATAGCAACCGTATTTGAATTTGATGTGATCTTTTATTTCAATCTTATCACACAAATTACAATTATGCCCTCAATCTTATTACATATATTTGTATTTTAATTAATATTATTTTTAGTTTAAATATTACATTTATTTTCATTGTTATCACATTAATTAAATATTACTTGGTTGTTAGGTGTTCTCGCATTCTCGTAAATCACATGTGTTCTCGTTTGAACCCCTTCCTATATACATATATATATATATATATATATATATATGTGTGTGTGTGTTTGTGTGTGTAAAGCAAGTACTTACGTGCACTTATGTGTGTAGTTTATAAAGTTGTTTTGTAAATTACGTTCACATGATTTTTGTGTGCCTCATCAATAGAGCATTGCATTTCTTCCGTAACGTTTAGAGTTTTCCTTCTCTTTATATATTCAAGAGTAAACTATAAAATTGGTCAATGTGGTTTGTTGAAAATAACACTTTTGGTCTTTGCAATTTCAAAATTGTAAGATGGTCATCATGGTTTGTAAAATTATCCGTATTTGGTCATTCTCCTCTAATGGCCGTTAAAAATTCAGTTAAATGAGCGATTTCGTTCTTTTATCGATTTTTATCTTTTAACCAATCAAAAGAGATAAAAAGTTCATTTTTATCTTTTATCGATTTGGTCCCTATAGTGTTTTTGATTGGGAAATGATAAAAAGTTCATTTAGAAAACGAATAGAGACCAAATCAAAGACGTTTTTACAAACCATGATGGTCAACTTGTAATTTTAAAACTATAAAAACACAAAGGGTTGTTTTTGACAAACCACAAAGATCAAATTTGTAATTTATTATATTTATGATGCAATAAAATGAACGTGTTATATTTGTACACTTTATATTTGTAAACAAAAATATTTTAAAATATTAATTAAACTTTCTTGTTTATGATGTCTTGTCATAGACATCGAAATAGAACTTTGAGAATTAAGTTCCCAGCAATAAGAACGTTAGACAAAAAAATCTAAAATCTGAAATCTAAAATAGAAATTATGTTGTTTACGATTTAAAAAACTCAAGACATTATTAAAATCAAATAGTTAATATATAGACCAATATTATAAAACATAAAACCATCAAATTTACAGTATATTTGGACAAAACTTGATTACCGACAACCATAACCGGCTTCATGCAGAACCCACCTTCAAAAACACCAATGTGATGAGACATTTTTTGGCTCGATCACTCAAAGGCTGAGGTGGCGTTTGTTTTTTAAGAGGTGTTGAAGTCTGAAGTCTGATTTCAGTTCTTAAATGGTTATGAAACGTCTAAACGAAACAGACATAAATGGTGATTAAGAGCTTAAAATGAAAAAACAAACAAGGCCTGAGGCTAGCAAGGGGTGTGAGGTCGAATCTGAGAAAATTCTTTATTTGGACAAAGTTGTTCCGTTACCAACTGAGCTACACGTCAAAGGCCAAATTCAAATATATAATCAATATTTACAAAATATTCAAAACAAATTTCAGTTTTTTTGTTTTTTAAATGTAAACTCGAAATTTAAAAATGGAAACATTCCTTGTTTTTGTTTTATTTTATGGCATTTCATATAACGTGATAAAAGTATTTTAGAGGTTTAGAAGATATAAATTCGTATTCATGAGTTGTGACTTGATTTTAAGATTTGCAAAAATGGAGTTGATGCATTATGCTATCTATATGCTTTTTTCATTGTTCTTTTTCATATGCATTTATGCTGCCACGATCCTGTCACATCGTCGTGCCAGTGTCAACCATCGGCTTCCTCCTGGACCTAATGTTTTTTCGTTCATGAAAAGCATCATAAAACTCGGAAACAAACCGCACGAATCTTGTGCTATATTTTCAAAACTTTACGGCCCTTTAATGACACTTAAACTAGGAACCAAAACGACCATAATCGCCTCATCGCCCGATATGGTCAAAGAATTCATTTACACAAAAGACAAATCTTTCTCTGGTAGACCGGTTCCAGAAATAAGTCGTGTGGCAGACCATTATAAATCCTCCTTGGTCTTGTTACCAACCGGTGATAAATGGGCGAAACTGCGGAGAATAACTAAAGAATATGTATTTTCAATGCAACGTCTAGACGTTACTGAGATCATGCGTATGGAGAAGGTACAAGAACTTCTTGACCATGTTAATCAGTGTTGTATTGATAGAAAACCAGTGCAGATCGGTGACACTGTATTTACGATAATTCTTAACATTCTCTCTAATATCTTCTTCTCTATGGATTTGGCTCGATATGATTCCATCTCATCTCAAGAATTCAAGGAAATGATGGGGGCATTTATGGGAATTTGTGAAAAGCCGAGCATAGTTGACTATTTTCCGATTCTTCGAGCATTGGATCCACAAGGCTTAGTACGACGTGGAAAGGTTTATTTCGATAAGTTATTGACATTTTCTGATAGGATCATTGATCAGCGCTTGCAAACCAGATTAAATTCCTCATCATATGACGTTACAGCCTCAAGCAACGACGTTTTGGACTTGCTTCTCAACAACCTCGATCGGAAAGACGAGTGTGAATATAATCGAAGTGACATGATACATTTGTTTTTGGTAAGTAAATGAATTATATTTATTTGTGACCTCCAACTGATGATTACAGATAAGACAAAACAAAAATAATGGTCTAACTCTTCGAAACTAGTTAAGTCAATCCGTCTTGGATTGATCAAAGTTTGGCCCGCCGCATGTCACTACACCATTGGTTGCTTTTTATCATTAGAACTTATAATCAACTTTATTTTATTTAAAAAAAAAACAATCAAATTCGTATATTCTTATTCTCTATTAATAGAAGATAATATTAACATATTTACATATACTATCTAAACTCTTCATTTTCAAAATACTTTTATAATTTTATATAGCATAAAACTTGATTAAAATAATAAAAACATTAAATAAAAAATTACAAAAAATATAAATAGGTTAGGTTAGTGGTGAAGGTTGTGTATATAGGTGATGGAGAAAATAACTTTTATGAAATGTTATATTGACTATGAACATTGATAAACATCGTTTAAGCATTGTGACACATAAATAATTACGATATAATAATTTTTTGTAGGATTTATTCTTTGCGGGAACTGAGACAACATCAAGCGCACTAGAATGGGCAATGGCTGAACTTATTCATAACCCAGATAAAATGACGAGAGCCCGAGTAGAAGTTACTGAGATCCTAAAAAACGACAACAGAAATCTTCAGGAATCAGACATCCCTATGCTTCCTTACCTTAACGCCATTATAAAAGAAACTCTTCGATTATATCCTCCTCTCGCCTTTCTAGGCCCTCGCAAAGCAATACATGATGTAGCAGTCCAAGGCTTCATCATGCCTAAAAATGCAGAAATCCTATGTAATGTTTGGGCAATGGGTCGGGACCCAAACATTTGGTCTGATCCCAAAGTTTTCAGGCCCGAGAGATTTTTGAATGTTAACATTGACTACAAAGGTCAAGACTTTGACTTCATTCCATTTGGTTCCGGAAGGAGAATTTGTCCGGGACTGAATATTGCACATAAAATGTTACATGTAATATTGGGATCTTTGATTTATAAGTTTGATTGGAAGCTTGCGGGAAATATGAGTGAACAAGATATGGATATGGAAGGGAAGATTGGGATCACGTTGCAGAAAAAGGTACCCCTTATGGCCATTCCGATCCGATTATGACAAGTTTAAATCATGATACTCGTATTTAATTTAATTTTAGAAGAAAACAACATGTTGTAGTAGTTGTGGTATGGAACACTTACAATCATTTGTATGATGAAATCAAATGTTATGATAATATTAACGAGAATGCGAGAAACGTACGAATTTACAATGGAAAATCTCTTTAAACTTATTAAAGGGTGTGTCATAAATTTGGAGAGTTTGCTTTTACATTGAAATAAAGATCGTCAATAATTAATGGTGGACCGTGAATAGAAGTAGAAAGAAATAAAGTCTTAAGAGTATATATATATATATATATATATATATATAGAGAGAGAGAGAGAGAGAGAGAGGGAGAGATGCTTGTCTTAACGTAACCGTGTTAACCCATCGTTCACTATATGCTCGTTCACCGGTGAACATCATTCATCACGAACGAGCATCGTGTTCGTCAGTATACGAGCATGGTGTTCACCAGTGAACGATGGGTTAACACGGTTAACACAAATAATTGAGTTAACACTTGAAGGGGCCTCTATATGTATATATAATATAATATAATATATATATATATAGGGTTGGGTTCACGTGAGACCACTGTTTCCGTGAGACTGTGAGACCAACTTTTTACTCTTGAAACTTCACAGCAAACACATTGTGAAGGTAAAAAAAATCTGAACTTTCATAGTAAAAACACTGTGAATGTTACATTTACAACAAAAACACTATGAATGTTACCTTCATAGCAAAAACACTATAAAGGTTCATATTTTTTTTACCTTCACAGTGTTTTTACTGTGAAGTTTCAAATGTAAAAAGATGGTCTCACGGGTCTCATGGAAACAGGCTGGTCTCACGTGATCCCAAGTCTATATATATATATATATAGAGAGAGAGAGAGAGGGAGGTTCAAAGGAAAACGCTAAAAAAAGAGAAAAGCGAAGAACAACCTGAGTGGCTTCCATATGGACGGTATGCATTAATGCATATTGGTAACTTGTAACATGCATTCATGAATATTCATCAATGCATCTGTAATGATAGATGCATCGATGCATAGGAACAAAAGTTACCGGTATGCATTAGTGCATACCGTCCACATGGAAACCTCCCGGAGTGTTCTTCAGTTTTCTTTTTTTTAGCGTTTTCCCTTGAACCTCTCTCTATATAATATATATATATAGAGGAAGGTTCAAATGAGAAATATATATATATATATATATATATATATTATATAGAGGAAGGTTCAAATGAGAAATATATATATATATATATATATATATTATATAGAGGAAAGTTCAAATGTGAACTCATTTTTGGTTGTGAACGTGAGAACGAATCTCAGCCACTTATCCGGTCAATAAAGGCGGCTTTGACATGGTTCCTCTCCTTTAATAATCTCCACCCTCCCATGAATCGCGTCAATCCTCCGTGATCGCGTCCACCATAACCGAAGATGTGTGGCTGAGATTCGTCTTCACGTTCACAGCAAAAATTGAGTTCACATTTGAACCTAACCCTATATATATATATATATATATATATATATATCACAATCCAATTTTGGTAAGACTTGATTTGAATCGTAGTTCAGATTCAAGTCACTCGGCTTAGTAAGGTCAACCGCAAAAGTCAAGGGTCAATCTATCCCTTCACCCCAATTTCTCAAAGTCTCATTTTAAAGAACATACTATGTTATTTTTTATCAAATTACAAAAACATAATATAACTCTGTAGAAAGAAAAAAAAACAATATATTATAACTTTGCAAATAAAAAATTATTTCCAAAAACAAATTATTATTATATCCTATCGTAAACACCAAAATAAAATCTCTAAATATAAATTCCACAAAAATAAGAACCAAAACAACATTCATTCAATTTTTGATGCAATTTGCCAAAAAAAAAAATATAACTCTTCACAAAAGACTACCCACCACATCGCCAAAAGGTATTTTACTTTTTTACCCTTCTTTGCTAAACTCATATACACGTTTGAAAGCAATTAAACACAAAATAAGCCCCTTCTTTGACATCTCTATATATACAAAAATAAACATTAAATCTTCCTAACAAATCCTTATATATATATATCCTCTTAATAATAAGACCATAACACTCATCAAAAGTTATAAGTATTTATTATATTTTGATTGAGTGTTAATCATCTTTTTAATTAGGAGGAGGATTAATAGAAGGAAGAGTAAGTAGGATTTAACATCATTTCGTACCCAAAGAAACGACACTCATAATTGACTCAAAAATTCACCTTAATTTTTGTGATTAAGCGAAAGTAGAGATGCCTCGGTGGCTGAATCCTTCAGCCGTGACTGTAGTCGGCATTTGCCCGAATTTCACCCTTCCACGAGCCGATGAAGATGGTGAGACTTCAAAACCGGTTGATAATGGCCATGGATTTTGGTTAGCGAACCGAGCATCTTGGATCAATGGGTTTGATGCCCGACTTGGTGGTGACCCACAAAAGAACGGATTGTTGGCTCTATCGGCAACATAACATTCCTAAACAAAAAAAAAGTGTAAATTGTAACGCTTGACGTAAGAATGTGCAACGTAGATAATATGATTTGGAGGTTTTAAGCGTTTGGTATGCAGACTGGACTGGACAGGTGAAAGTTAGATAGGCAGGTGAAAGAATTATGGGAGGTTTTAGGGTTTTAATTTGAGATCGGGTACTTTTGTAATATATTAGAGGTTGTTTGTTTATCTCTTAAAAGTTCCGTTAAGATATAGTATCTGAATCGCTAAGAGGTGAATCATGTTTGGCAAAAAATAAGTTTGTCTTTTAATGGTTCCAAAACCCTTTGAATCATTTTGTATCTAAGGCCTCCTTTTAACCATTCAGAGCCCAGATTTCATTTAAATAAAAATCAAACAATTATATTTCATTTTGCAATATATCACACCACTTAATCATTCAGTAATCTTGTCTCATCTCCTTAACTTTTGTTACACCTATTTTGGTAGGATTAAAAAAATGCATTTTTGTTCCACTAAGTCTTGTTTAATACCAAACTAATGTTGCATCAAATGTGGAACGATAAATTTTTAATTTGTCATTTCTCCTTCTATTTTATGTATCAAATGAACCCTAAAAGATTAAGAACAGAGGGATGCAATTATATACATGTGTATATATCTTATAAACATCTAGAAGAAAACTAAGAAAAAAGGAGTTTAATTGATGATTCATGCATTAATTTTGTAAGATAAATCCAACTTCAATCTAAGTTTTAATATGTTTTTACCTTTGATTAATGTGTTCATAGTAGCCCAAACCATGAGAAAAAAATAACTTGTATTGTTTGTTTTTCTTCTTTTTGGTTGGTTGTTTGGTTGGGTTTCATTGAAGTCCTTAATGGATAAAGTTAACTGTCTGTATGGATTGGAAGGGTTTTTTTATAAATGGAAGGAGCATATTTTTTTATTGGACGGGATAGTTTAGAAAAACTTGACTTTTTACGTAAAGCTTCCCTTAGAAGCTTACTGGATAAGCCACTTTCTGTATCATTAAGCCACTATCAGATAATCATGTATCCGAATAAGTTGTGAATCCCATTAAGCTCATACATGGGATCTTGACCGCAGTCAAAGATTAGAAATAATTTTGATTTAGCTAAAAAAACATATTTTAGTGGTTTTGTTCCATACTTAATGAACCCATTCAATTTTTATAAGATCCCATATATTTGATTTTTTTTCCACCAAAACAAATAATTCATCTGAATATCTTATATATTGTTTTGTTAAATCCATGTCAACATTAACTATTAAGCATCTCAATATCTATTTTTTCGTATTTTTTATTAAATCCATCTCATTATCTTATTATTTTAGCTTTGATATAAATTGGTTTATTATCTGTTAATTGTTTTATATGTTCAAAGCCTCAAACCAAACCAACTATCTAGAGATAAAATATATAAAATTATGATATTGTTTGTTCTAAAAGTTTAACCAAAATAGTGAAAGAATAACTTAAACTGAATCGTTTAACCTGAAAACCAAATAACTCAAAACTATTTTGATTCAGCTGCGTTATATAGTTTCAGGTAAAAAAATTGACACTTCTAAGTCTAACCCCAGTCACCTAAGTTTCTAGATCCGCCATTATACATATTAAAATCCATATAATCTGTAACATCGATTCATATATGCATTTTCAAATAATTTTTTTGGATTTTCTCAGTCTTATTTTGCAAGGAAAAACGAATTTGGGTACGAAAGCTTCATCCGCTAAAAATTGAAACATGCTATAAGATATTTGAGAAATATAAAAGTGCATCAAATTTAAAAGTGAAAGGACTATAATGAAACAATAATAACACAAACATGAAGGACCAAATTGTAATTGTTTTAAATATATTTTGTCTGATTGTTATAAATTTGTTTTAAATAATTATAATGTTATTAATTTGTTCAATTTTAATTATTATTTTGTTTCATATGGACAAAACTTTGAGACTAAAATACGATGAACATCAATTAAAAATTGGAAAAAACATCTCCGAAAATCAACTAAAAATGAAAAAAAATATCTTTAAATCAAACACAAAATTAAAAAAGTTTTTCGATAAGTCGTTCGAATTTAACAAAGAAAACTTTTAAAAATGAGAATTTTGCTGAAATGGCCATTTTAAAGAATCAATTTACAAAAATAGCCATTGACTACGCCAAATGGTACTACGCCATGACGTAGTCAATATTTTTCCCAATTTTTGCAAAAAAGTCTCCGACTACGCCATATTCCTACTACGCCATGGCGTAGTCTGGCCATCCTTTCAAGTCCAGGGGTCGTTTTTGCCACTTTTCAAACTTGACTACTACGCCAAATGGTATTACGCCATGGCGTAGTAAGGTCCAGGGGCCGTTTTTGCCACTTTTCGAAACTTCGAGGACCGACTACGCCATGGCGTAGTAGGAATATAGCGTAGTCGGGGACTTTTTTGCAAAAATTGGGAAAAATATTGACTACGCCATGTTGTAATACCATTTGACGTAGTCAATGACTATTTTTGTAAATTGATTCTCTGAAATGGCCATTTCAGCAAAATTCTCTTTAAAAATTCCCCAAAAACTGTGGAATCTAGTTAAACGAACGACTTTACATGTCTTTGATCTACCTTAAAGGTATCATTTTTCAGTAAAAATCCTAAGTCCACCACTGAATGCATATATGAACTTTTTATGTTCTCATGATGTCTACTTTTTATTTAAACCGATCGTTATTAATATCTAGAGGTGAGCAAGGTACCCGCATTTGAAAACGGAACTGTTCTGGAATTGTCGGTTTCGGAATCGGAACCGATGTAATTAGTCCGGTTCCTAAAATACGGACGCGATCAGGACTGCATCCGGTTCTCATTTTTTTGGAATCGTTACCCGTTGGCTGCTGGGTACCCGTCGGAACCAGTTCCGGGACCTGGTACCCGAACGCATTAGGTACCAGAACCAAAACAGACAGATACCCGCTACTTTTAACTAAAAATCATTTTATATATTTATTAATAAAATTATATTACCTTTGATGTTAGAGTTACACAAGTTATGTATATTTAAAACAATATTTTTATCATATTAGTTTTGACCGTTTCTTGTATTTTATTATTTTAAACCTATTATCCACACCCCCTCGAAATATCTAAATATCTTATCCCCAAAAAGTAAACCTTATCGCTTTTTTCTTTTGAAATATTAAAATAACATAATATTATAACATAACAAAGGGGGAGGGAAGAATCCATTGGTACCTTCGTAAAAATCAAATCTAGAAGATGACTCCCACCTACTACTGAATCACACAAATCACTTCCATCTCTGTAAAAACCACAAAAACAGAATAAAAAACGAAATCAAAACGACAGAAAATCGAAGAATTAGATGTAAAAATCAAGAACAAATTCAATTCAAATTTTCGAATTCAAACTAAAAAATCAATCAATCAACATACATGGCGTAATACTGCTGCCATCGAGGAGACGACGACGACGGTGACGACGAACTCGAGATGATCGAATCGTTAACGTATGGATTCAATCGATCTACACGACGAGGTCTAGGGCACAAAACGACGTCGTTCATCATCTCTCCTCCTCCTCCTCCACTCAACCAAACGCCATTGTTGTTGTTGTTGTTGCAATCGTTGTTGTTCTGTTGTTGATACGCACATCGATCCATTCAGAAATCGAGATCTGTAAGCAAAATCAACAATGGCTGTATATATATATATATATATATAATACCATAAATGCAGTTCGAATAAGCAAAACGTACCTTCGATTGATACAAATCTATGAAAATTAGAAAGCAAAATTGAGGTATAGTAATAGTACCTTGATTGAAAGGGAATTCGAAATCGAAATCGAAATCGAAGAAGAAAAAAAGCATTTGGAAATGGATGATATTTGAAGGAAGGAAATTGAAATGGAAATTGATACGAGAAAGATAGAAAGTTGTTGTATAGCACGTGATGTGTGTCAGTGTTTACAGAATGCTGTTTAGTGTTTAATTCACTTGCAGAATTGGGATTCCATTAGATATTTGTTTCGATATCATTGGGTTCACGTGAAATCAGTCTGTTTTTATGAGACCTGTAATATCATATTTTTACATTTGATACTACAAAATTTTAGATCGACAATTTCCATATTTCACACAATCAATCATATGTTGTGTATTATCACCTTCTATACATATTAAGTTCACGTGAAATTAGTCAGTATTATCAATATGTATAGAAGATGATAATTCACAACATAATTAAATTCAAATGCATAGCAAATTTTAATTAAATTTTTATAATAAATGCACAACTAATCTAAAACATAAAAAACAAAAACACCTTCACATAAAAATTTAAATAACCATGGACTATTAGTGATTTAGTATCGAATACATAAATAATGTCAAAATAAGTAGTTTTTAGTTAATAAAATACATGTAATATATACTCCTAAAAATTAATATGTAGCTAATGTGGTTTGAATAGCAAACCAAACTGTATTAGTACAGTCGGAAAAAAAATATAAATCGTAAATTATACAGTAAAATGTTTAAACCGTACAGTTTTGTACGGATAGACAGGCTATATGCTTTGAACACCGCTAGTAGGTACTTTTAGGGAGTTAGAACCTCCACTTACAATTGTTTAATAAATGTAGATATGTAATTGTTGGCTTAAATGCTTAGTGAGTTGATTAATCGAGTTGGCTCAATGAGTTGACTAAATCAAATGTTTAATTGAGTTGCCTTATAAGGAACTATTTTCTCTATTCGAATTTCAAAATTTCTAATTGATTCTTTATAAATTCAATACTCAAATGCCAACTTCTAAATTTTGTAGCTTGAAAATGAGTTATAATACGAAATACTAAATCAAATGATTGACTGAGTTGCCTAAATCAAATAATTGACTCAGTTGCCTTATAAAGAACTATTTTCTCTATTCGAATTTCAAAATTCCTAATTGATTCTTTATGAATTCAATACTTAAATGCCAAGTTCTAAAATTTTGTAGCTTAAAAGAGTTATAATACGAAATTACATTATGATTATCAACTTAATGGTATAATATCACATAATAGATTATGATACACTATAACACGGTCAAAAAAAACAACAACAAAATATGTAACGTTGTATAATGTTATGAAACGTGATATGGTAGTACAAAACTCTCTAATACATTTAACAAAAACAGTACGACACCTACGGATTTGTGTGAATTAAGCGTCAGATCTAATGGCTCAACCCAATATGACCTAACGACTGATAAATTGTTGAAGGATTAACATTCGGATCAAACCATGAAGATGAGAACAAGACTGAGAGCCAAAGCTTGGCTAGATTTTCAGATATTCATTCGGATAAAAAGTACAATACATTTAAAAGAGAAAAAAAAAGTAAAACAATATATAAGGTTGGGTTCTAGTGATAAATGTCCTTTTTCAATCTCCCTTTGAAAAGAACTCCAAAGATCGAGTCTTTAGCCTCCAAAATCGTCCCAAAGCGAGTGAGAATGAAGATGGTAAATAATGGGAAGAAAGCCCTAAAAATCGGCCTAGTCGCGATCTAAGTCACAGGCCAAGTCGCCCAAGTTCGCAGCCATGCCAAATAGAAGCCTACACGACTCAGGCCACAGTTTTGACCATTAGTCGTGTTGTGCCATGTGTCATGTTTTGCATTGCCACGATTGTTTCTTGACCATTCCCTGACCGTTTCTTGACCCAAAGGCTTGGGAGAATTTCCATGTAGTTTCGGCCACACCAGGAAGTCGTCCATACTTTCAAAAATCGAAACAATTAAATATAACATTCTTTTAGACCATGGAACCAAACACGGTTAACGGCTTGTACTGAGAGCTTAATATTTCCAATTTGACAACCGAATATAATTTGATAAATCCTGAAATCTATATTTTAGCAGTAACGGAATTACGGGTGTTACAGTAAAGATTAGGGGTGTACGCGGTTTAGGTTGGGTGGTTTTTGACATTTTTACAACCCAACCCAATCATGACGGTTTGAAAAATTTCAACCCAACCCAGTCATTCAAAAGTACAACCCAACCCAACCCTTGTGGGTTGTGGGGGGTTGGGCGCTTTTTCGTAGTGTACATAAAATTGAGAAATGAAATACTATAAATACTACTAAAAATATACAAAGAATTTCGTTAGAGAGTTTCTATGTTTCGTCATATGTATGAATTGTTGTCGGATACCTTACATTTTTTTAAGAGAAAGCTATAAAATATCTTAACGAAAAACTAGATGAAACCATCTACTAATAGAAAAAAATATTCATGTGGAAAATATATCATATTATTCCATCATTCCAGGTATGAGTATATCTATATACATACTTTTTTTTATCTATATGCATGTGTGGTTTTGTTATATTGTGCTACCATTAGATAAATTTCTTTTAATATATTGACATTGATTTCTAATGCTAAGGGCTAAAATTTAGATGTCATTGTCACGTCGATAGAAGAAATCGTATTCATATAAATGAATGAAACGTGTGTGTGTGTGTGTGTATATATATATATATATATATAAAGCTCACTTGTTAAACCCTAAGCTACAATCATAAATTAACCCTTATCCAATAACACATGCTCACCTAGTTGGATTAAGTGTTGACTTTGATCTCTAAATAGGATTAATGATATATGTATTTATATTTTTGGATGTAAATTGGAATAAAATATATACATATTTTTGGGTTGTAAATTATAATGTTGTTAACATCATATATATATATATAGAGGAAGGTTCAAATGTGAACTCAAATTTGGTTGTGAACGTGAGAACAAATTAGAGCGTGACACGTGTCAAAATAAACAATATTCAGACTGAATATATACTATAATATTTCTTTGAATGTGACACGTGTCGCACTCTCATTTGTCCTCACGTTCACAACCAAATTTGAGTTCTCATTTGAACTCCATCCCCTATATATTATATATATAGGGAGGGATCATACAAAAACACCCCTCTTTAAATGAACAAATGAACACTTTGTGGAGCACATATGATGTGGGTCCCAATCAAATATGACTTTTTTAATGTGTGGGACCCTGTTGGTCCCTAATTAGAGATGACTTAGTTAGTAAAGGTTTGTAGAAGGGGAGGGGGAGGGGGGGGGGGGGGTTGAATACAAACACACACAATTTTTACTCTTTTAAATTTTTTTAATATAAATATTAAAAACTTTACACACAGAAGATTGTTGCGGAAAAGAATAGATAACACTCTATTCTAACAATCTTAACATATGAAACACATGAAACACATACTAACAGTTGTTAACCAATATCTCTAAATAGGAAAGTGTATCAATTGTTTATTGTATAGATGTGGATTATCTCTATATGGGATATATCTCCTAAATAATTTCCTTAGATAAGACCTTTGTAATCTATATATTATTGAGGAGAATGGAATGAGAAGGCAATCAATTCTCAAAATTCTAACTTGGTATCAGAGCTCCATACCTTCTCTGTTTTTCTTTTTTTCTCCTCTATTCTCCTCCCTCATCACCATGACCGACGCTACTACATCGGAACAAAAAGACAACACTCCCACCTCTGGTTTCCACCCGGCTTTTGTTGTCAACAACATCAAAAAAACTTCCTCCCTCTAATTCTTGACCAAGAAGACAGTCAATATGCGGCTTGGGTGGAACTTTTTCACATCCATGCATGCGCATATAATGTTCTTCATCACATCGATGCCACCGCACCCCGCCCGTCTACTGTTGATGATACCACATGGAAACGCATCGATGCCATTGTAAAACAATGGATATACGGTACAATCTCCAAAGACCTTCTACAAACAATCATCAAACTCGGTGCAATGGCCCAAGAATTATGGAAGCGGCTTGAAGAAATTTTTCAAGACAACAAACACACTCAGGCCGTGTACTTAGAAGAACAATTCAACACCACTCGGCTCGAGAACTTCACCAACATGTCTGACTATTGCAAACGACTCAAACACCTCGTCGACCAACTCGCCAATGTCGGTAACCCTATCACTGAGCCAAAGATGGTTCTTCAATTAATCTACGGGCTCACCAAAGGCGAATATGATACCATAGCCACCATGATTCAACAGGCCGACCCGCTTCTCAGCTTCAACAAAGCCCGATCCCAACTCCTATTAGAAGAAACAAGACGCTCCAAACAGGAAGCTCATGTTCAACAAGCGCTTGTTACCGGACCGCGTGCCCCATCACAACAGCCGACAACAATCGACCCATCTCCCATGAACGACCGACTCCCGACGCCAACAACAAACCAAGTCGGTCGTGGCCGTGGTCGGGATTCCCAACAGTAATATGGACGACGTGGGCGTGGTCGCGGACGTGGAAACCGACCTCCTAGCCTCCCACACCGCTACCAACAAAGTTGGCCTCAATGGCAAGCCCCCGGATCGTGGACTCCACCACCTCTATGCCCACATCCCACGGCACCATACCAACCTCAGTTTTCCCATCCACCACAATCCGGTCTCCTCGGTCCTCCCCCCGCCATAAGGTCTCCTTCCTACCATCAACAACAAGCTATGTTCACTTCACAACACGGCACCCCACAACACGGCACACCGATGACACCAACTGACTTGGGCAATGTATTTAATACTTTATCAATGTCTCAACCTAATAATACTTGGTACATGGATACCGGTGCTACATCTCACCTCACAAGTAACCCTGGTATGTTTTCTAAACTTCTTAATTCGAGCAATCCTTCGTCTATTCTTGTTGGTAATGGTAATCGCATTCCTATTCATGGTTATGGCAATACCACCACACCTCCACCCTACCCCCCGTTCACCCTCAAAAACGTTCTATACACTCCACACATTATCAAAAATTTAATTTCCATTCGTTAATTTTCTCGCGATAATCATGTATCTGTTGAATTCGATCCTTTTGGTTTCTCCGTGAAGGATCTCAATACGGGGACAATTCTTTCGAGATGCAATAGAAACGGCGATCTCTACCCCTTCTCATCGTCATTCTCTACAGCCAAGTCTTCCACCTCTCTTGCCGCCATCTCCCCAACTACATGGCACAACCGCCTTGGACATCCGGGAACTCCAGTTTTTGATTTTATTAGGAATCATAATTTAATTTCTTGTAATAAGGGAACTAAAACCCATTCTTGTGTTTCTTGCTCATTAGGCAAACATGTTCGTCTTCCTCTTTATTCTTCTAATACAATTACGTTTGCTCCTTTCGATCTAATACATGCCGATTTATGGACATCACCAATACCGAGCACACACGACCACAAATATTATCTAATCTTGCTTGATGATTTTTCACATTATGTTTGGTTTTTCCACTTAAATACAAATCCCAAGTTTTTCCCTTCTTTCTCACGTTTCGTAACTACGTCCATACGCAATTTCAAAAAGACATCAAAACCTTTCAATGTGACAACGGGCGAGAATTTAACAACTCACTTTTTCACCAATATTGTGCCACTAATGGCATGGTTTTACGCTTCTCTTGCCCCTACACATCTCCTCAAAACGGCAAGGCCGAACGGGTCATTCGCACCATAAATAACATAATTCGTACATCCCTTCTACACGCTTCCCTACCACCTAAGTTTTGGGTGTATACTTTGCATATAGCATCATACACTCTAAATATCCTACCATCCTCTATCCCTCAACACAAAACACCAACGGAAATTCTTTTTCATCGTATTCCCACATATACCCACCTACGCACCTTTGGATGTCTTTGTTTTCCAAACCTCTACCCCACCACCCCCCACAAACTTGCTCCTAGATCCACCCCTTGCGTTTTTCTTGGGTACCCATCCAACCATCTTGGGTACATATGCTATAACTTAACCAATGAAAAACTCATTATTTCTCGTCATGTAACTTTTGACGAGAATAATTTCCCTTTCTCTAATCTTCGAAACTTCACTCCCCAAGAATACAATTTCTTGAATGACTCTACTCTTTCTTTTTACATCATTAATGTCTTACACCATCCTCATCCAAACCCAAATACAAACCATAACCCTACCACGCCCACACCCCAACAACCCACTACCACCACCCCTACCCTGTCTACCTCACTTCCCACCCGATCCACCTCCCCTCCCAACCCTTCATAAAACCCCCCTAAACCTACAAACACACCTCATACCAACTCGACAACCACCGACACCACCTCATCATCCCACACCACCACTACAGCCCCTACCACCGCTCCCGAACCCGCTCAGTCACACTCCTCCCACCCTATGCAAACACGGTCCCGCCATGGCATTTTCAAGCCAAAAACACACTTCAACCTCTCGAGTCAAGAAATATCTCCTCTTCCCAAAAACCCTAAGGTGGCAATGCTTGACCCGAATTGGAATGCGGCCATGAACGCATAATATACTGCTCTCATTAAACAGCACACCTGGGATCTTGTTCCTCGAACGGAAGGTGTAAATATCATCTGCTGCATGTGGCTTTTTCGCCATAAATATCGGGACAACAGTGACCTAGAACGCTATAAAGCACGTCTTGTGGTCAATGGAAACTCTCAACAGGTTGGAATCGATTGCGAGGAAACGTTTAGCCCAGTCATCAAACTGACCACAATAAGAACCGTTCTAAGTATTGCAATGGGTCGAAATTGGCCGATACATCAACTCGATGAGAAAAACGCGTTTTCACATGGAAACCTCAAGGAAACTGTCTACGTGCACCAACCACCCGGCTTTTACAATCCATCCGCCCCGGGCCATGTATGTCGACTTCGTAAGTCTTTGTACGGCCTAAAGCAAGCCCCTCGGGCTTGGTACCAATAGTTTGCCACTTATATATTACAGGTTGGTTTTCGGTGTAGCAAAAGCGACAACTCGTTGTTTACCTATCATCATGGGTCCTACACCATTTTCCTGTTACTATATGTTGATGATATATTCTTAACCGCATCATCAGAAAAGTTGAAATCAAAAATAATTTCGGCTCTCAACACCGAGTTCGAGATGACCGACTTGGGTACATTAAGCTACTTCTTGGGTATCTCTGTTACCCGTACTTCTCAACACATGTTCTTATCTCAACAAAAGTATGCAGAAAGTAGCATTAACAGGGCGAACATGACTAATTGCAAACACATGCCTACCCCTGTTGATGCACAGTCCAAATTAAGTGCACACACCGGCTCCCCGGTTGATGATCCAACCCTTTATCGCAGTCTTGTCGGTACTCTACAGTACCTCACTTTCACAAGACCCGACATTGCTTACGCCGTCCAGCAGGTCCGCCTTTTCATGCATGCACCATGGGAACCACCTTTTAGCGCACTTAAACGCATCATACGGTATGTCAAAGGAACACTTGACCATGGCCTACACCTTTATCCTAGTCTCGCCAATAGCCTGACTGCCTATACAGACGTTGACTGGGCAGGATGCCCCGAAACTCGTCGTTCCACATCCGGGTATGGTGTGTTTTTAGGCGACAATCTCATTTCATGGTCAGCAAAACGCCAACCCACTATTTCACGGTCACGTGCCGAAGCAGAATATCGTGGCGTGGCAAATGTTGTCGCGGAAAAATGTTGATTACGTAACTTACTTCTCGAACTTGGGTGTCCTACACGTAAAGCTACCCTTGTATACTGTGACAATGTGTCTGCCGTATACCTATCTGGAAATCCGGTTCAACACCAATGCACCAAACACATCGAGCTCGACATACATTTTGTTCATGAAAAGGTGGCACTAGGTCAAGTTCGTGTCCAACATGTTCCTTCCTCTTATCAGTATGCGGATATCTTCACAAAAGGCTTACCTCGACAATTGTTTCTCGACTTCAGATCCAATTTGAGCGTTTATCCTTGTCATGCTCAAACTGCGGGGGGTGTTAACCAATATCTCTAAATAGGAAAGTGTATCAATTATTTATTGTATAGATATGGATTATCTCTATACGGGATATATCTCCTAAATAATTTTCTTAGATAAGACCTTTGTAATCTATATATTATTGAGGAGAATGGAATGAGAAGGCAATCAATTCTCCAAATTTTAACTATAGTAATTAACTTATAACACTAAGAAAGTTAAAATAAACTGTTAAAACTTTTAACACTCAGGATGTCGGAATCAAACAAAAGATCACTCAGAGGATTTGTTAAAAGCGTGATATTATGGGCAGGGCTTAATCTCCTTTTATAGTGTTCATGCATTGTATGCATGGGGATACCTGTCAAGATTTCATTTGCTTGCAGTATATATATGTTGGACAAAAGGTGATACCATACGCAATGCCAGATTACTGTAGCCCTTTTCTCCATGCCCTCTGAAGTCATGTCAAACCTTTTAGCTAAAGACAAACAAACCTTTTATAAGAATAAAAGAGAATGTCCGAATTTAAGGTTTGATGCCCACGTTCTTGCTGCACACGTTTTTTGCATTTATTGTGTCACAAGAACTTGTCTTCCAAATTGCTAAGAAATACACAACAGGTTGTGATGAACACATCGTTTAGTGTACATATGCTTTAATCGGCAACTGCATTTGTACTTGAATCAGCAACTGTACACTATGCTTGGATCGGCAACTGCATCCCAATCTTAGGATCGGCAAGTGCAGATTTTCAGAGACTTCAACTTCTTTGATTTCGGCAAATGGTCTAGATTTTAACGTTGGTTGGTACATCATAATTTCCACATTTTGATATGCTACTTTTGATCGGATAGTCTTCGATTCTCCAATACTTAAAGTATTTTCCAGACCTCCAAAAGATATAAAAGATCAACAATCAAAGAGAGAAGGTTCATCACCAAATCATCGGTGACCCAACAGACCCACATCATATGTGGTCCACAAGGTGTTCCTTTGTTCCTTTAAATTCACAAAGTTCTCATTTGAACCCCCCCCCCTCTCTATATACACACACACACATACACACACACATATAATAGAGAGAGAGAGAGAGGCGGGTTCATACAAGAACGTTAATTATTTATGAGAATATGAAAAACTTTTTTCATGTACAAAATCATATGTGATTTTGCACTAACGAGCAGCGGGCGATTTTTGGGGCCACTTAAGTCGCATGGAAAGTCGCCCGGATCATATATGATTTTGTACATAAAAAACATTTCATGTACAAATGATTGGCTGAGGATTGTCTTCGTATTTTCTTAAATTGTTACCGTCCTCACATGAACCTCTCTCTCCCTCTCTCTCTCTCACTCTCTCTCTCTCTCTCTCTCTCTCTCTCTCTCCTTCTCCCTATATATATATATATATATATATATAATTCTGAAATAATATATATTAGCGACGGGTTGGCAGATTGGATTGGGTTGAGTTAAGCTAACCCAATTTCAACCCTTCTAATTAGTGGGTTGGCAGTTTGACGGTTTAGCGGGTTATCGACTTGACGGGTTCTGTTTAGTTAGGTTGTTACCCGGTTGGGTTGGACGGGTTTCACGGATTGACGATTTTTTGTACACCCCTAGTAAAGATCACCTTTTCTTCTAGATGATGTTTCTTGGAGGTTTTGGCATATATATAGTCCAATTCCCTTAGGGAGTCTTTGTGTTGCTGTTGAGGAATGAGACACATCCATATTGTGTGTGACAACTTAATTAGGTACCATAAGAGTTTGCTTGAAGAGGATTGTCCTTTTAGCTTAATTCTACTGTTTGGAGGGATTTTTAAAGTTTTTTACTTGATTTTTAGGTTCTTTTTCATTATTTCGAGGGACTTTTGTGGGTTTTGGTTGATTTCAAAAGTGTTTTTTTTTGTTTTTTGGCTGCTTACAAGGTACGGTTGCACCTTCTTGAACTTTTGAATATCATACACGGTTGGCACCTACTAAAATGATACAGTTGCACATTTTACAAACATAAAAAATTTAACCTTTTGCCAGAGAGATAATATGGTGGCATGTGCCACCGTATGCCCTTCTACGGGTCCGTCCATGCCTAGAAGTGTGTACCCATGGATTTTGACGCAATAGGAAAACACGGAACGGATCGACAAGTGTCTAAATTGAAAAGGATAACGAGTCTACAATCGTAGAACCAAAAAAATAAGAGAAAACTCTTAATAAACTATAGATAGAACTCTAAAATAACTTTATTGATTAATAATTTGAATAATAATGAAACCATTAAACCCTTATTTATAATCTAAACTAGATCAAAGATAACTATAAAATCTAAATTCAAACTAATCATAATTCTAAACCAACTATGAAACTAATAAAACAATTAACTAAAGTAAACTAATAATAATCTTAATCTAATTATAAAGATGATAAATAATAATTAAATTAGATAATTATCTTAAACTAATTAAGTAATTAAATAATTAAATAATTAAATAAACAAATAAAAGCAATTTGTTTTGGACTGTTCAGAACTCTTGCACGACCAGTCACGTGACCCAATTCGCGGGATAAGTCGTGTAAGTGATTGTTTTCGAGTTCTCAATGTAGTATTTTAGACTTCTTTCGAGCTCATTTTCTCCTTTTCCAAATATTGAAGAAAAAACTTATTGACTCTTGAATTCTCCCTACATCAACACCCTCACTTGAAAAGAACTCGACCTCGAGTTCACTTAAAAAACAATTTCATCCGACTCTTTAAGGTTTCGATGCAACACCAAGTTATTCTCATAGAACACTCTTTTCTTTAGAATATCTGGATTCTCAACTCCGCTTCCAGAATTCAAAAAGTTTTCAAGTTCCAAAAGATACTTCCAGGATCTCTCCATAAAAGCGACACTTTATCAAACTAAAAGGGTAAGTGGCTAAAAGAACTTTATCGGGAACTGTTTTGATTTGATCCAGGGACTTGGGTGCTGGAATAGTGGAAGCTTCATCTTTGGTATCACCGTTCTTGACTTTATGTGACAAAGGTTTCGGTGGCTCGACAATGTCTTCTATTGGATTACTTTCGTTTCTATGATGGTTGGGACGAGATCTGGTTCGGATACTTGGGTCTCAGTAAAGATTTTTGTTGTGGCTCGATCATGATGATGATGGTTTTACCTTTGGCCTTGTCAGGCAACACTTCATCTTTTTCTTGTGCCTTATCACAAACGGATGGTTGCTTGAGTTGTAGAGAATTTGAGTGAATAACACGATGGTCATGAACTCTAACTTGATTGTTTTTTTCGTCTCTTCGCCGGTGGTTGTCGTTGTTATTGAAGGAGTTTGTGACAACCACTATCAGATTAGTGAGTGCTATGGTAACAGCCGCAGTCATCTCTGCCATATCTACTTTGGTAGCGGGTTGATCGGCCATTATTAATAAAAGAGACAGGAGAAGCATGCTCTGATACCAACTGACGCAGTAGGAAAACGCTGAACGGCTCGACAAGCATCTAAATCCAAAAGGATAACGAGTCTACAATCGTAGAACCCGGAAAACAAGAGAATTCTTAGGGTGCGTTTGGTACATGGGACGGGACAGAACTCCCTGTCCCACGTTTGGTGCAACATTGGACAGGACACGAATTCATGTCCCACGTTTGGCGCGACATGGGACAGGGACAGGACTGGGACAATGTGGGACAGGGCAGGACAAAAAAGGCTTTTTTTTTGTTCCACCAAAATAGGTGTAACAAGATGGGACAAGAATGGGACAGAAATTCAAATATCACTAATCTACCCTCATTTGATATATAACCTTAATATGGTACTTGTTTTAATGGTCAACACCACTAGTCACGACCTTCGGCGACCACCGGTAGCCACAGTCGGCCACCAACCACCATCATTCAATGCCACTACCACCACCACATTTAGCCACCTCCACCTTCTCCTATAGAATAACAACTTCCTCCACTACCTCTACAACGACAGTCGGCCACCAACCACCACCGTTCATGGCTACCATCACCACCGTGGCCACCTCACCTCCACCATAACCACTACCACTACCGACCACCACCGTCACCATTATCTACCATCTTCGCCTCCTTCACAACCACCATCCATTGCCACCACCACTACCACCGTCGGCCACCTCCACCTCCACCTTCTCCTCTACTACACCAACCTTATCTTCCATCTCCATAACCATCGTTGGCCACCGACCACCACAGTCCATCTCCACCACCACCACTCTGGGCCACCTCACCTCCACCACCACCACTCTGGGCCAACTCACCTCCACCATAACCACCACCACCGCCGACCACCACCACCACTACCATCTTAAGTCATCTATAATCAAAATCGGCTACTGATCACCACCGCCCATCGTCGCCACCAATATTACCATCCGAATAAAGCATAATTTCTTATTTGTGTGAATCGGGTTTTTCAAACTATCATCAATTATAACAAAATTCTCATTCAAATTTTATACTAATATATATATATATATAAAATATAAATTGAGTAAAAATGCTTATAAATTAAATTATTTATTTTTTGTTTTCTTTTGTGTAATTATAACTATTATATAATATATAAAATCGTCAAATAACTTATGCGACAACTTGTCTATTTCTGTCCTATCATGTCCAGTCCTGTCCCACCCTCTTGTCCTGTCCAGTCCTGTTCCGTCATGTCCTGTCATGTCCAATCATGTCTGCGTACCAAACGCTACCTTATAAAACTAGAGATATAACTCTAAAATAACTTTATTGCTCAATAATCTGAATGATAATGAAAACATTAAACCCTATTTATAATCTAAACTAGATCAAAGATAACTATGAAATCTAAATTCAAACTAATCCTAATTCTAAAGCAACTATGAAACTAATAAAATAATTAATTAAAGTAAACTAATAATAATCTTAATCTAATTATAAAGATGATAAATAATAACTAAATTATATAAGTATTCTGAACTAATTAAGTAATAAAACAATTAAATAAACAAATAAAAGCAATTTGTTCGGGTCTGTTTTTAGAACTCGTGCACAACACGACCTAAGTCGCGGGATAAATCGCGTAAGCGACTGTTTTCAAATTCTCGATATAGTATTACAGACTTCTTTCGAGCTCGTTTTATCTTTTTCCAAAGATTGAAGAAAAACCTCATCGACTCTTGAATTCTCCCTACATCATATTTGAAGGACGCCATGATTTGGAGTTTATTTATGCAACAGAAAACATCCCTATATCGATCGTCTTGGATTTGCGTTTGAAGTTCAACTAAAGTTGCAACTCTACTTCATTATTATCATATCCATCATAGATTACATGAAAGAAAGAAGAAAAGAAAAACAACATATTTACACAATAAAAGGTAGAAAAATCCAAGTACTAATGAACCCTTCCGAATTTTGTCAAGAAAACAAGCGAAATTCGGAGGTTGGCAGTCGACAAATTGACAGCAAAACTAATTAATGAACAAAGCTTATTTGTTCATCAATAAGCTAGCTGTTTGAGGTAACTAGTTCTTAATGAGATAAGATGGAAAACTAGAAGCTGTTTGAGGTTCTTGATCAAAAGTTTCCCTTTTCACAAACCTTCCTTTCATTCTTGGTCTTTTTTCTGCATTTAGTTTCCTCACTTCATATCTTATCTTCTTTGAAAACAATCTTGTTCTTCTTTTCTCTCTATACCTTAACACTCTTGCTTCTCTTCCTCCATCACTTCCTCCTAATAAGCTTCTGTATGAACAATTGTTGCCTCTCCATTGCAAACCCTAAATCATACATACTTCTTGATCAGCAAAATACGATATATATATATATATATATATATATACACACACACACAACATGTTAATAAACGGAAACGAAGAGATAGAGAGATTGAAAGTAGGGGTGGCAATGGTCAGGTTGTGTTTGGTTTGGGTTTAACTTATTTATTAAACTGGCTGAAAATCTCAACCCAACCTGTTTAGTTAAATGGGTTTAGAATTTTTAACCCAACCCAATTACCTAAATGGATTGACAACGGGGTTGACATGTTTATGACTTTTTTAACCTAACCTGTTAAATAAATGGATTGACTTTTTCAACCCAAAAGTTTAAATAAAGCAAAGAAATTAGACTATTTAATTTTATGACAATACAAATAAATTGTTCAAAGTTTTAATAAAACACAACCAAAAACGAAAATAAAATATTCAAATGTTATTGGAAAATAAAACAATGATATTTAATTAAAATTAAAAATAAAATTATATAATATTTTAAATAGGTTAGAACAGGTTGAAAACATGTAGGAGATTTCAAACCCACCCAACCCATTTAAATAAATGGGTCAACCGGGTTGAGCCGGTTGACCCATTTATTTAAATGGGTTGAAAAATCTCAACTCAACCCGTTAATTTTGGGTTGGATTGACAGATTGGGTCACTTTTTACGAGCTCTAAGTTAAAGAAAGAAAAGAACCATGAAATCCGGCCAGCATCCGTCTGAATCGATTTCTGGTCGGATTCCGGTTGTCCAAGGAGAACCTTGATCAGCCCACGCATCCATCACGTCTTCATAATTAAGCTTCAAAATTATGCTCGATTTTCTTTCCGTTCCTTCTTCTTTACATCGATCATCACTCGGAACCATCATCATATCCTCTTCCACAACACCTTTAACGTCTTTCTTCTCCTCCTCCTCTTTAATCATCATCATCGACTCATAACCGAAATCCCAATCTAGGGTTTCCGTATTCGCATCAAATTCACAACTTAAAATCGCTTCTACTTCTTCTTTATCTTCAACTTTTATCCTATTTTCTTCAAAACAAACTCCTATATGATCATTAATATTAATATTAATATCTTCTTCTTTACAATCATTACTCAACCCCAAATCGTCGATCCTACAAGATGCATCATCGAAACCGTTCCCTGATAAGCTCTCGACATCAGCCGCAAATTCCATAAGCTCCAAATCATCGGTTGGAAGAATATCAAACCCTTGAAGATCATCCAAATTACAAGTTTCTTCTTCTTGTTTGTTTTCCACTATAAAGCTCAAACTTCTTTCGATTTCATTCGAATTAGCGTTACATAATTCGGTTTCGAAAGGATCGAAAACCGGCACACGATATAAAAGACGTTCTTCTTCTTCTTCTTCGTTTTCTTCATCATCGTCATCATCGAACAACGATACCCGATCTAACGTTCCCATTTCGGGAACTAACGGAGCTGAAGAGTTTCTTAGATCGCTCTTAATAATTCCATCTAATTTGAGCGAATATTTACTCCGGGAACGTGGGGTACGTGCTCGACGCGTGAGCCCCTGGTGCCAAGTAGGTTCAGCCAAAATATTTTCGGCTGAACCAACTGAACCAGTACCACCAGGGAGCTTAGAAAAACCATTCTCCAAAAGAACCCGCTCGTGCCGGCCCGCCAACTGGTTAGCTGAATGCACCGAGCCATCGCAACTTTGGCAAAGAAAAGCATCATCGGCTGCACAATACCATCTGGCTCGTTTTCGCACACAGCTATCGCAAGCCCTTGCTGTCTTTCCACCAACAGCATTGGCTGTTTTCTTTCCAACCATCATTAGGGCTTAGCTTAATCTTCCAAACTAAACAACCAAAATCAAAAGAAAGTTAAAGAACAAGAAGAAGAAGAAGAAAAAGGATGTAGCTTTTGGCTGAATGATTAAGGAGTCAATAAGTATAGTGGAACCGTTGGTAGTGAACTGTTGCATGTATTTATGTGAGCCATTGTAGCTGAAATTATTGTGGTGTTAAAGGTGGTCCCCAAAACTGTGACTAGGAGGCTCGAGTGGTCGTGTGTAGCGATTAGGGTTTCTGGACCCATGGGAAAGTCTTATCAGGTTGCTGATTCGTTAAGCTAGTGGAGTAATCTTGTAGTCTTCTTTCTGATTGGTGGAATTTCACTTTCATGGATTCTTTTGGGTCCTTGTGCATGTGGGCTAGCAACCATGGCTCTTAGGGGGTGTTTGAGGATTGCCTTTTTAAACTAGCTTATGGACATTAAAAATGTTTATTAACTTATTTTAATGTTGAATTGAAGTTTTATAAAAAGTGTTTGGATTAACTTATAATGGTACTAAAACGTAATAAACTAATAAGTTGTTTTTAGGGGTATTTAGAATTGCTTATACATGTAAAATAACTAAAAAGTTGATAAGTTGTTTCAACTAAGTTAATTAATAAGTCGGAAGTTTCTAACTTATCAAAAATTTCTTATAAGCGTTTTGATTTTTTTCTTCATCCAAACACTAAAAACTACTTATTATCAGTACCATACCGGGATAAATCAATAAGCAGTTTAAATAAACAATCCCAAACACCCCCTTAATTAACACAATATTTGTTGGTTTATACGAACAGGATATATATATATATATATATATGTGATGTGATGTATTTTTATTCTTTATCAAAATACATGAAACTTTAATTCAGATTTGGGAACTTTTTTTGGTCTAATTATGATATGTGATTAATGGTTAAATTGATTAGGTTTAAATGGAAAATTAACATCTAATGGATTTAGGGCTCACTTCCAACCAAATATGGATGAAAGATAGGTGAAATTGTGGTTGATTCTTCTAATTCAAGAAATGTATTTTGGTTGCCCCTAGCTAGCTTAAATTTGTCTTTCAGTGTCGGTTTGGTATTTTGTCACTGAGGTTATTTCCAATTTCTACATATTTCATGTCTCCATTAGAAATATCTTCTACTCCTATTCTAATTCAACTTGGTATAGTTTCGGTTGTCCAAAGTTGAGCCATGGGATTCGACAATTGATTTAATACCACTAAAAAAAGTAAGTTGATGGAATGGAAAGTTTATGGGAAAGAAAGAATTGATTTAGAATGAGAAAAAAAACAATGTCTTTGCTAAAGGAGTTAACATCTAATTTAGGACACACATGTTAATGTTAAAAAGGTTACCAACCGAATATGAATAAAGATTGGTGAAATGTCTTATCATAAGCAAGAAATTATGGTTGATTCTTCTTATTCAAGGAATGTATTTTGATTTTCCCTAGCTAGCTTGAATTTGTCTTTCAGTGTTGGTTCAGTATTTTTGTCATTGACGTTCTTTCTATTTTCTACGTATTTCATCTTTTTATTGGAAATATCTTCTACTCCCGTTCTACTTCAACTTGGTATAGTTTCATCTGTCTGAAACTGAGTCGTGGGATTCGATAATGGATTTAATACCACTAAAAAGTAAGTTGATAACCACAAGACTTGTGACATATTGGTTAATACTTGTTGGGGATGAGGCTAGATAACCTATCTACCCTAGGTTCGAATCCAGGCGCAAACAACTTGTGGCCACTGGGAATTATTCCAGTGCTGCATGTTTTAGCATTCTTAAAATTGTCAGAGATTAGTCTAGACAAATGCCTAAAATGCCCTTTCCAAAACAAAATAAAAAGTAAGTTGATGGAATTGATTATGAGAAGGAATTACAAAAATGGGACAATGAACTTAATAACCTTTTTCCATCAAACCAATAGTCTTAAAGCCTCACATTCGATTTAAAAATAAGCACCAATCGAAGGTTTTACATTGATAAAACGAAGGTTTTACATTGAAATCATACATACTTCTTGCTTTGTTCTTTCTCTAATAACATCACTAAAATCTCATCAAAAACTTGGTAAATTGCTTATTTCTACTTTTGAACTTGTGAGGATTAATGGAGAATGGCCTTTGATTTGATTCCTTCAACAAAATTTCCTTTCCAACTCCTCCAATGCTCAAGGAAACCCCACCATTGACTTCAAATGTATGTGAACTACTGCCACCATGAAAAACGGGACCTTCACCAATGGTTTCGTTGGAAATCCGTCAGAAAAGCAATTTTCAGCAGAAAATGTCCGTTGAAAATTTGTTGGTCTGGATTTTTTCCAACGACCATTTTCGACATAATTCATCAAAATATTTTTGGCAACATATTCCGTCGGAAAAGCGTCAATAAACTAACAAAACCCTTTGAAAAAAATGAGTTCTTGATAGATTTTGAACGAATTTCCAACATACTTTCGACGGGTTTTTTTGCAACGGGCTTACAACAAATGTGGTTTCCGACGATTTTTTTCTAGTTCTCTTTCGGATTCTCGATGACTATTATTTCCAACGGATTTTGATGCATATGTTGTTTTTCAATTACACCTTTGCGATGATGAAACTTATTTGCGAGAATACGAGAATGGTCGTTCATGTACAAAATCATATACGATTTTGTACTAAATCACCCATGATTAGTGGCCCCAAAAGTCGCCCACCCAGTTAGTCGTGAATCATATATGATTTTGTATTGTTTTCTTATTTCCTTAAATATGTATCATTCTCGTGTGAACCTGTTCCCATATATATATAGGGGTGTGTGTGTGTTGTGTTGGCATGCATACTTATTTGTGTCAAAGTATATATGTACTACACATTTGTATGAGCATTTGTTGTCCATTGGCACTCCTCGTTTCACATAATATTCCTCTCTATTGTTGATTGATCAATCATTTGTCATCACAAAATTCTCAACACACTCTACAGTTTTGGTCCTTGTCGTCACAAAAAAGACCAAAAAACCCTTGAATTAATGGATCTTTTAATTGGAGTTAGTTTAAGGGACAAAAAACTAAACAACTATGGTGACCAAAACTATAATTAGTTCAAAATAGGAATGAAAGTTGATAGTTGATGACAACCATAAGGATCAAAAGTGTAATTTCCTCTAATATTTTCACCCTAGTGTATAGTTTATTGTTGAACATTCTCATACACTCTTGTATTTTTCACACCTGTATTTAATTGGAGAAGGGAAGAAAGTTTGAGTAATTGTAGCAATTAAAAAATAAAATAATACTCGAATTTTATTTTCTAATGTTTGTGTTAAATATCTAGATTTTTATTGGATATGATTTTGTTTCAAAGGAGAGATGCAATGTTTGATTTTAAAAATGAAAAAATCTTGTGTAATCATCCAAAAAGTAAATGATAGGATATGATAACATCGATGTATGAATATATGAGAGAGAGAGAGAGAGAGAGAGAGAGAGAGAGAGAGAGAGAGAGAGAGAGAGAGAGAGAGAGAGAGAGAGAGAGAGAGAGAGAGAGAGAGAGAGACTATTGTGTTTAAAGTGAAATATCATTACTATCATGTATTCCTTATTAATCATGGTGCATTGATGATTACCGGACATGACCCTACAGATGTAGGTAAGTTCATCAAATTACGTAGACAGTTCTTGTGAACTTTTGTGCACGGTATTTGATTTTGACTTAAATAAGCTTCATGGACTTATAGTTTCGTTCATTAAGTCATATAGAGACATGATTTCAAGTTAACGTTGAAGACATGACTTAATTGATTCAGCCTATTTACTGTGGCTTAATTAAACCCATCCCGCCAACTTTTTCTCCTGAAAATACTCACTTTTTTCCACCTTTTATTGGGTATTTCATTTATACAAGCCACTCATTGTTGTTGTTTTATAGTAATATGCTAAGTTGCTACATTTATTGTATCAAGTTTCAACTTGAAACATAACATGTATATTTCAATCTATCTAATAACGGTAATACGTTGAGGTCATGCTTAATTCCTTTACGACCTCATCGATTTAATGTACCGGAAAAAAATCCGTCTAAGAGGCCGAAATATAACATAAAATTGTGAAGTATAACTTACGTACCCCAATGATAAGACTTCATAGTAAACAACCCTTCATGAAACATGTCTAAAACTTACCATAATGATAACACTTCACTGTAAACAAAATATAACATAAAATTAATTAAGAAAAAAGTATTGACAAGGTGAGAACGTTCACCTTACAGACATGCAAAGCTTAAGCGAAATATAACCTTAAGTTACATTTCAAGTATTTTTTCTATATAGGTAGAAGTACACTATGTCAAGGTCCGACACCCAAGCATATATCACGAAATGAAGTCTTTTTGATACGTGAGAAAGGAGGTCACTGTGATTGTTTTTTAAGTATATAATATTTATATACATAAAATACTTGTGCACGCTCCTCATATTCGATAAGTTTAGAACCTTGACTTTCAGGTAACTAGGATAGCATTGGGTTTAATAACCCTTTGGTAAGTCACTCTTATAAAGCAAATAGTCGACCAAGAGGGGTTACTTGGTAATTCAACCATAATTCAAGGAGTTTAAATTGAAAACTCGACATTGCAAATACATAAGACAGTTGTTTTTATTATCTATGCCTACTTTTACTTATCTTCGTAGAATATAAATTTAAAGTCCAAATTATTTATTGATACAGAAAAATTATCGTTCAATAGATTATTGGGTTGATCGAGATGAAACCATAATTGACCTATGTTATCACAACTTGGCAAAAGTTTACCCGATGATATGAAAATTTATATCAAGAAATTTTCATATTTATCATAACAGTGTAAAAGTTATTTAAACATTAATAATACATGAAACAGAAATAGCTAGAAGAAAATAGGGTAAACAATATTTCAAAAGTAAAGGAATATTTTTATAAATACCACTTTTATACTTATGAATTACAATGTTGATAAACTATAAAACCCCGCTCCTTAGATCGCCCCATAAAATAATTGAATCAGTATAATTTTATGAGTTTTTAAGATTGACTGGGGTCATATATTTTTAGTCGATAAAAAGTCAACTAGTTTCACCCAACCATTTATGTCAAAAATTTAAACATTCGTAATCACCATGTCATACTTTTTTTCTTCATCATCTAAACGATGTTTTAACATATGTTGCTATATCTTTAGTTAATGCGAGTAACGTGTTTTTGTTAAACTCTTCATATTTAGTTAATAATAGCTTTCAAGTTTTAGTTACATAAAACGTTATTAAAATTAGTCAGTTGTCTTCTAACATTTTCTTTAAATTATTTATAATAAAAAAAAAATCAAGTATGCCATACGTAGGGCATTCAAATATTCTCATACGAATTCTTGTATTGAACTTTTCTTCGTGTTAAGGTAATTACGTTTGAAAAATAATTCATTTCTATCAGAATCAGGTTTTTAGAAAAAATATCATAATAAGTTATTACATATGAAAAAATAGGTAGGTTAAATGGTTCAAGTGGCGGAGCAAAAAAACGAGTTTAGACCAAAACAAATAAGATTAAAAGATAACATATTTTGTTTAAAAGAAAAAAAAAATTAAGGAGCCTACTTCCAAATGATACAGTTTTTCCCATCAAAAAACTTTGTGCAATTTTTTCATTAATATATTGAAAATGATTGCAAGTTATATTTATTTGACCCGTTTTCCTTTTAACTAATTTATATTGTATCTATCACTGTAACAAAATTGATTTTATAGGACATCAAAATATAGAATCATCATAAAAACAATATTTTAGATGATTTAAGTTTATAAGATCTTATAAACTTAAGTGTCCTGTAAAAATATGGGTTTGTAGGGCACTTTTCAAAAGTGTCCTATAAAATAGTTAATAGGACATTTTATTTTAAAAACGTCGTAAAAAAACTTGTTAAAACGCCTAAAAGCATCCTATAAACTTATTGTAACGCTTTTAGATAGGACGTTTTATGGTTTGGTCCTATAAAGTGTCCTATAAACTATTATTTTATGATGCTTTTTTTCATTTTAGGCATCCTATAAAATCATTTTTGTTGTAGTGGGACCACACCAAAAAACATCATGTTTAAAAGTGTTACAATAGGTTGTTTTTAAGATGTTTTTAAAATAAAGTATTGTATTAAATTGTTATACGACACTATTTATAAATGTCTTATAAACATAAGTGTTCCTATAAAAAGATGGGTTTATAAGATAAGTGTGAGAAGTTGAGTTAATGGTGAGAAGCGTGAGAATTAGATCTGAACCATTGATCCCTTTTAATCTCATGGCCTCCCATGAATTGCGTTTTATAAGAGAATTGATCCAGTGCATCTTATCTCGGTGCATTTCATCCTAACGTACGTCCATTTCTCATCCAACAGTGAATAACCATTTCTCACCATATATAACACTTCTCACCAGAACCCAACCCTATAAGACAAATCTCAAAAGTGTCATAAAATAGCTAATGTGACACTTTATTTTAAAACTCATCCTAAAAACGTGTTAAAAACTTACAAAAGCGTTCTATAAACCTACTATAACGTTTTTAGACATGACATTTTATAGTTTAATCTATAAACATAAGTTTTATAAAGTCTTCTATTAGGACGCTTAGACAATATAGATGTCCTATATGGCCATTTATGTTCTAGCGTATTTAATCTGTCAAAAATAAAATATGATATTAGTCGACCCGTTCAATTAAATGGATTGAAATTGTCGTCTGTATGACTGTATCCGTTTTGATCCAGTTGAATCCAGTCCAATCTGTTATTTCAATTTTATCGATCTTTGTGCACCTCTACCTATTTAGTGGTCCTATTGTGTTGTTTTCATCAATGAGTCATTCTTCTCCACTTGATGCATTGGTGGTCACCAACCATTGCAACTCCATAGCCTTAAAAAGTTAAAATGTCTCCTACCCAAGGACCCACACCATTACACCTTTCACAACCTACATACAATTACAAAACAACAATTTCATGAATGTGACACTATGTATTTTGGAACATCATTGTTTTCGGCTCGAAAAGGATCGAAATACAGAATGATATGGAGATTTCGTATTCAGAGACACGTCGATTAGGATCTTGTATAAAAGTATGTGTTCATACTAACTCAACCCTTTTTTTCATTTTCTAATATATTTGTTTACTAAAAGCAGTAGTTCAATGAGTAGGCAGATAAGTTGACCTCTAAGTCGGTTATTAAAAACCCTACTGGTTATGATTTTTTGAAATTGGACCGGTTAAAGGACTAGTTACTAACGCTTAATTACAATTTTCCTGTCTTGTTCTGAAAGGATCATATGCAATTTTTTGGTTTTCTTAGATCAGTTTTTTTGTTTATAAATAGGTGTTTGAGTTACTAATTTGTTTCACACAAAATCAAACATTCTTAAAACTCCAAAAATTAAACTATCTTTTTTTATTAGAAACACTATGTTAACTTATCGGACTGAATTGACGAACTTCGAGCCATTATTACATCCCAGTATGAATACTAAGCAACATATGCATATGAATAAACGTAGGGAACCTTGAATTGCAAAAACGACACAAGAAACTTAGTTCACGAAGACCCTGACTTGTTTTGTCGGACAAATTCTCCCTCGTTTTGCTTAATATCAGTGGGTTTTATTCCTTGATGAATGACAGACCCAAGGCTTTAAATTTCGCTTCAAATGGTGCCAAAACAGATGCCAACTTGTAACTCGGAGAAAAATTAAAGTGATGTTTGTTTTTAAGAAAACTTTCACGTTCATCGTTTATATCTTATCAGATAAGAAGTTAGACATATAAAACATTTTGCCTTTTTCGTGAACAGTTTAAAACCTATTACCATCCTCGTATAGGAAAAGAGATAAAAGCAATCTCTTATTAGCCTTTTATTTCCCCAAGATAAAAACGAAAATTTTAGAACCCTAAAAAACGAGAGGGATAGCAAACTCGAGCTTTGACTTTGCTGTTAATATAGCATCTTAATATCTTTCGACTTTGATTTTGCATACACATTAAGAAATTCATCAATTTATAAAAACAAACCTTATTGATTTTGCTTGCTTTCATATTACAGACTTCAAATGTTATGAAATATTAGCGAGTCAAGTCGACCTACCCAATTCTTTGTAAAATATAGTATAATAAAAATATCTTATATTTTTAAAGATTTGAATTAAATTGTGCATTTTTTAATATAAAAACTAATCAATTATTTTTTTTATTAAAATCAAATTTAAAAAAATACAAAGGAAACTATAGAAGTGTTATAAAAATATAGGGAAATGAATGGTTTTTGATGATGAAGTTGAGGCGTATCTCTTTAGTTTTATAAAATCTAAGGGAACATCTTTAAGTTTTATAATTTATAAAAGAAGACCCTAAAATTTCATAAATTTTAATAGGTTAGCTTAATTCGAGTTTAAGATCGAGCTTGATTTGAGTTTGAGTTTGAGTTTGAGTTCGAGCCTCAAACAAGTTCGAGTTTAGTTTTTAACTACTCGTGAGTTTTCTAGTCGAGTTCGAGCTTGATAAATGGCTATCGAGTTCGGGTCGAGTATATATCAATATTCGAGCTCGACTCGCATCATTTAGACCCGTTAGTTTGATCTTTCTTTGCCTTCTTGAACAAATTTCCAGGGCTGTTTGGTTCGCGGAATCCAAAGGAATTCGATGGAATTGGAATGACAAATTCCTTTGACCAAATTCCTTAGTCGTGTTTGGTTCGCGGGATGAATAGATTGGATTCCATCGGATTCTACCGAATTCAACGGTTGAAGGATTTGATCACTCCTTAGCATATGTGAAGAATTTTGAATTCCATTTCGTAACAAATGTAACATATTTTATACTTTATTTTAGAAAGATAAAAATAAATTTAACCACCGCTCTCTCCAGGTCCCACCCGCACCACCCTCACCAACAACATATTCGTCGCCGCCACCACCACCATTGCCGTCGCTGCCACCACCACTACCATCAATTAATATACCATCAATAATATTAGCATTCCACTATCGCCACCTCCACACACCATCACCACCATGCCACTATTGTTTGCCGTCATAGTCACCCCCCCCCACCCTACCCCATCCCCACCTACCCACCACCACACCACTAATGTCATCGTCACAATTGTCACCCCCCCCCTCTTCAAATTTGTAAAATTATCATCCTCTCTCGTGTTTTCTCTATTTTGGAGAATGTTTTAAAGAAATTGGAGCCGAAAAAAGTTTGGATTGTCTACCAACGGTTAACCAGTAAGCATTTACCATTAAGAGTCAACACTTTTATTTGCTTTACCGAGAAAGATTTTGGTCCATTAAAACCTCTTGTATGTAACATTTTTATCCGGTAAGTGTTTACCAAGAAAGAGTCGCCACTCTCACTTACTAGGTAAGACTTTCGGTCCTTATTACATTCTTACCGGGTAAGATTCTCAATTCTTATCATGTTCATCCAATAAGGTAAAGTGACCCAGTAAACACTTGTCGGATAGCCGTTTAGTAAACAGACCCTAAGATCTCCAAAATCTCATTTTTCTTTACTCTGCTATATTCAAGATTCTCTCTTTAATCCATCTCTTTGTCTCGATACAACTTGTTTTACTACTGAACATATACCACACCAAACTAGTCCAGTAAATCCCACCCACCCATATGTACACAGACATAACTTCTACCCAAAAAGTAAAGCAGTTGTTTCAATGATTTCAATATGCAAATTGTTAGCAATATTTCATTTTTGCTCTCATAGGCCATGGCAATGTGGCATAATCATACTAGAGACTCAAGATGGCTGAAGAAGGTACCACTTGGTCACAACTTCTCACCATAAAGGCTAAAATGGTAATTTTAAGGTGTCATTATTGTGCAACCCCTTTTAAGATAACAAAGACAAATTATTTCATTGGTGCAACATGTTTGCGGTTAACAACTTAATAAGCTTAATAAGACTCACAACTTATTCAGTCAACTATACATGTTTGATAATGGCTTAATGATACAGAAAGTAACTTATTCGGTAAGCTTCTCAGCTTTATGCAGAAAGCCAAGTTTTTCTAAACCTCCCGCTGCCAATTAAAAAAAAACATGTTCCTTCCATACATCCTTCCATCTATGAAAATGAAAAACCTCTCCGAAATAAAAACCCTCCAATCCATTCAAACAGATTAATCCAAACTGTCAGATTTATCACACAAGACTTGATGGAAAACCAACCAAACAACCCTCTAGCCTCCCTAAAGGTCAAGTGTTCAAGACTCTCAACTAATTCAATCAACTTGTTTGATAATGGCTTAATGATACAAAAAGTAACTTTTTGGTAAGCTTCTAGGGAGGAGCTTTATGCAGAAAGCCAAGTTTTTCCAAACCTCCCGCTACCAATAAAAAAAACACGTTCCTTCCATCTATGAAAAAAGAACTCTCCAAATAAAACCCTCCAATCCATTCAGACAGATTAATCCAAACAGTCAGATTTATCCACACAAAGACTTAATGGAAAACCAACCAAACAACCCCCTAGCCTCATGAAGGTCAAGGGTTAAGTCTCACCAAAACTGAGGGTTGTCTGTGAGTTTTGTTGTATATAAGAGATATTATAATATATATATATATAGGAAGACGTTCAAATGAGAATTTTATAAATTTAAAGGAAGAAAGGGACTTATTTCGGATCACATATGATGTGGGTCCCACCAATAAAAAATCATATCTGATTTTCAATGGGGCCCTCATTTGGGATCACATATGATGTGGGTCCCACCAATAAAAAATCATATCTAAATTTCAATGGTGGGCCCCATTAAATCAGATATGATTTTTTATTGATGGAACCCACATCATATGTGATCCGAAATGAGTGCCCTTCTTCTTTTAAATTGGAGGTGTTTTCATTTGAACCCTCCCCTATATATATATATTTAAAAAAAACAATAATTATTCTAGTAAAGGTTAAGACTAAAAAGAGCAATCAAGGTGTTTCCCTGGTCCTCAAGGTACAAAATATACAGACAGTCTTGCAACATAGGCTTTTTTTTAACAGCAGACCGACACAAATAAAAACATTACAAAAAACACAAATAAACGATAAAAAAACATAAGTTTTACCATAAACGAGTTATATATATATACGCGCTTCACTTTCCGCAGTTAAAGCCGCCACAAACCGAAAGAACTATAATGAGAATCAAAGCAATGATGATTCCAAGAACTATCAGTTTAATCTTCATATTCTGAAGCCACATCTTCCTCCTCATTTGTGTACCTTGTGTCCTAAAATCTTGTGCCTGAAACATATATGATATTATCGATTATTAGGGTCTGTTTGTTAACAGATTAATGAGACTTATTCGGTTAGCTATAAATGACTGTTTGATAGTGGGTTAATTATATACAAAGAGCCTGTTTGTTAGCAGTTTAATGAGCTTAATAGGATTCACAACTTATTTGGTCAGCTATATATGACTGTTTGGTAGTGGCTTAATGATATAGAAAGTGGCTTATTCAGTAAGCTTCTAAAGGGGAGCTTTATGCAAGAAGCCAACTTTTTTCATCAAGAACACATGAGGGTTGATTAATCAAGAATATATGAAACAAGATTCATCAAAATGAGAAATACATGAAACAATTTCATTTTCATATAGAAAAAAATATATATATGAAATAATTTCATAAAGAAAAGAATTATATTAAACTATTTCATCATATTATGAAAAAGAATTATTCAAAAAAAAACAATTAAACCATGAAGTTTGTACGGTTTGTACAAATTGTTTGGTTTGTATTTGAAATACGGAGTTTTAAATACAAACCATGATCATAGCTTATATTTGGCTAGATGGACGGATTAGTTTGTATGGTTTGTACTAAACTCTCTCTCTCTCTCTCTCTCTCTCTCTCTCTATATATATATATATATAAAGAGAGAGTGAGAGATGAGATATATATATATATATATAAACATCAGCATTAGAATGCAGTAGCAGGTGCCCCTCCTACACTATCCTATTATCCAACAAATCTAGTAAAATGCTCCAATTCGAACTCCTCAAGGATGTCATTGTCAAAATGATACCAGAAATACAACAAAGCATGTAAAATATGGCAAAAAGTGAGCCAAAAACAGGGGCTACAAAGTTTAGATAGTCACACTAACATGACCTAAGCAATAAGAGTGGCTGTGCCACAGAAACTCCCCAAAGGCTCTTCTTCCTACTTAAAAAATCTTTTTTCGGTATTTTCTTTCTCTTATCTATGAATGAAAGATTTAGAGTCGAGAGCCAAGTGAGCTCTATCAAAACTCTACTAAAGACCATAAAACTGGATTAAATTCTGGAAAACAGTCAAAATTGTGCACATTAAATTGGTGACTTACATCATATCTTGATATAAGTGTGTGTGTGGGTGAGTATGTATGTATATATATATTGATTAAATTATACAGTGAACCAGACAATACTTAAGTTGTGTACATGTTAAAATTTATATGAATGCATATGGATCAGCACCAAGTATACACTATTACACTTCCATATATATATATATATATATATATATATATATATAGAGGGGGGAGAGAGGAAAGTTCAAATGAGAACTCAAATTTGGTTGTGAACGTGAGGACAAATGAGAGCGCGACACGTGTCTGAATGTAGATTATTCAGACTGAATAATCAAAGAAACATTCAGACTGAATAAAACAGAATATAGTGTTTATTCAGTCTGAATAATGCTTATTCAGTCTCCATAGGCATTATTCGGACTGAATAAACACTATATTCTGTTTTATTCAGTCTGAATATTTCTTTGATTATTCGACACGTGTCGCGCTCTCATTTGTCCTCACGTTCACAACCAAATTTGAGTCCTCATTTGAACCCGCCCCTATATATATATATATATATATATATATGTGTATATATATATATATATTATAGTACTATAGAAGTGCAAATATCTTGATTCGTCCATCTAGCCGAATGAATATCTAGTTCTGTAAATATCTTTATTGTTTCCTAAAGCACCAACTATACAGTTCCATGTTAAAATAGTTACTTAGGCCTTGTTTGTTTTTTCATTTTAAGTTCTCAATTACCACTTATGTCTGATTCGTTTAGACGTTTTATAACCATTTTAAAACTGAAATCAGACTTCAGACTCTGGCACTCTTAAAAACAAACGCCACATTAGTTAGTGAAGCAAATATATACAGTTCCAAGAAATGATACAATGGTGCTTTCAAACATAATGACATGAAGAAAATGTAGATTGATGGTCCAAGATTTCTTATAGTACTATAGAAGTGCAAAAAAAGCTCATGATAGATAAAGGGGTGGAAAGGCATCAAAAGTAGCCTAATTGAACCATGTTTTTTTACTTTAATTTTTAATATTTACATGGATCTGACCCATATAGATCATGGATTGAACTAGTCTCAATGGGACGATCTCAAGTCTATCCTTGCTGCATGAACCAAAACTAGATTTCCTTGCATACAGAGTACTTTTTGATTAAGCAAAGCAGACAGGTGGTTGATGAAGATTATCTTATCTAGGTTTCTTTTTACGTCAATTTTATCAATGGAAATGGCCAATATATTGATATGATATGCTAATTGGCACATCAAATGATGTCCCAAAAAATATTTTCAGTTATGGTCATTGAAACATATTCTTGCTCAATTCAGCCACCTATATTAAGACATATTCACAACAGTGGTCGTCCGCTTAGCAATAAGCCGGTAACACCATAACTAAGGGCCTGTTTGTTAGCAGCTTAATGAGCTTAATGGGACTCACAGCTTATTTGGTCAGCTATACATGACTGTTTGGTAGTGACTTAATGATATAGAAAGCGGCTTATTCAGTAAGCTTCTAGGGGGAGCTTTATGCAGAAAGCCAAAAAAATCCCAAACCTGCCCCTCCCAATTAAAAAACAAGCTCTTTTCTTCCATGAAACAACCCTCCAAACAAAAACATTCTCAATCTATACAGACAGATTAATCCATACAGACAGCCTTACCCATACAGGACCTAATGCAAAACCAACCAAACATACATTTAATAAAATAATATTTCTCTCTCCTACACGCTTAAATTCAATTTGGTTGGATATAATTAAAATATTATTTCTCTCTCTTCTATAGAGTTTTAGAGATTTCTCCAAATTTAGAGATTTTTACAGTCTCTCCACTTTTCTCTACTTTAGCATAGAGGATAGCATAGATGTTGGAGTAACAAAGATGCTAAAATAACTCTTTTTCTCCAATTTAACATAGCTGTTGAAGATGCTCTAATTTACTGATACTTATCCCAATAACCGACGAGAAAAAAGGAAACAAAGACATCCCTCAAGAGCTCAACCTCAGATAAGAAAATACACATTTGAATTCACTAACCTGAGAGCGAAGATTCTCTGTTTTATCCACAAGAAGCTCTATCTTCTCACCACGATCCAAAACCTATATATTCAAACAATTACAAGTTTAAAAATAAAACAAAAACATGCACTTATATAAGTTATAATTGATCAGTTAACCTAAACACCCAAAAAGGATTACCTTTTCAATGTTCTCCATCATCACACCTTTGACTTCTGAAACCTGTGCCTTTACCTTCGAAAGCTTGCTGATTTCTTCAGGATGATCCACACAATACTGCATCTGCTCCTTCAGCTTCGGCCTGGTAATAGTAAACTTGATCGTAAATTTGTAAATAACCAAGATGGATTAATATAAATATTGTCGTTTAAATGAAGGGCCAGGTTACCCAAACTCCTTGTTCAGACTATTGGCGACAGCTGTAGCGGCTTTCCCACCACCATATTTCTTGGTAAAGTCATCCTTGGTTCGTTCAAGAAAAGCCATTGGAACTTGTCTGCCAGCAGATTCAGCAGCAACAACACAGTATGCTTCATGATTAAAGCAAATGAATAAAGATAACGTTCATTAACATATAATCAGGAATATGAGAACAAATAAAACACGTGGACTCCTAAGATTTGTCAACAGGCCACTTTTTGCAGGTTACTCCCAAACCTTATAACTTGATGAAACAACATGTAGGCGTAGCTACATTACAGTTATATAATTTGTGATCAACGGCTATGAATCCAACATTGCCAAAGTGACTCACTAAAAGTATTTATAAGAGAACTTGTATTTTAGATTTCACATGATAAATAATGCTCAAAGAAGAGGCATCTCCACATACAACACACAAGCCCTGAAGATCATGCCTAGTAGTTCATACATGACATGTAGAAATGCCTCTTCCTCGAACACAAAGATATGTCAAATACTATCAACCATAGACATCCACATGAATAAGCTATATTTAAAATGTGTCATACCCTCTCCCCTAAAGACCACTGCCTCCATTTCTTAATATTTGATGAACTAACACATCCCAAAATGGCAAATATCTATCGATGCAAATGCAACCTACAACCAGGAGAGACAAGATCTGAACACTTCCTGGTCATAACTAACACATTTATTAGAATCGTTGTTAATTTGTGCCATTAATATTTTCTTCTCATCTTACTTGTTTATTGGGATATATATGATTTGAATACCTTCTTTCGGTAAGATCAATTATTATTGATTTGTTATACCTTCATTCCTTTGTTTTCTATTACTAAATGAAGAACACGTGCAATATATAAGAAACTAGTTTAAGTGTTATGTAGGTATAGAATCTTTATAAGATTGCTATATATTTACAGTTTTGTCATTCTGAAACAAGACCTTACATTTCAGCATATACAAATTGTATTTATATGCCAAGTTAGCCGACATACAACGGTGCAAAATCATCAATATACCTATCATACAAGGGGTGCCAATCCACATAGGGCATGAAACGGACCATAAGATGCATCCAAAGGCCATCCATTAAAGAAATCCAACATTAAATAATAAACAAATGTGTACTTGAAGTATTTTATCAAATATATTGAAAATGGATGATTTGTTCACATATAAAGATAATGATATAACTAAAAACAACATCCACTCCTAAAATAAATGATATTTAGATGTTTATGGGTATATAATGTAGTATCATCAAAGAAAAAGGGATACACAAGGACCAGCAATTACACGTAGTTAAGCATATATCACTAGAATACTAATAGAATTGCCACATAGAAACCCATCAATACAAAAAGTTCACAAATGGAAGTTAATTAATCACATAATCACCAAGTAAATTACAAGTTCTTTACTCCAAAATAGAACTAATTAACCAAAACCACATCCAGAATCGAATGAAGCAAAAAACAAATACAGAAATGTTAACAAATCGAACAACTAGAAGAAACCACTAACAAGCTTTCCATCTACAAATCGTTAATCACATTAAAGAAAACCTAGAATCAAATCTAAAAAACGAAAAGTAAAGAGAGAAAAGTTCGTGAAATGCTTACTAAATCCATCTTCAACAAGGTAATTGAAGGTGTGTCCATCGCAGTTGTAAGTGAACTTGTTGTTAGTTGCCGGAAGCTTCTGTAGGCATTGTGAAGCAATAGAAGTGAAATTTCCGGTGAACTCTGTGTACTCAGCAAGAATCACGGTACCTCTAGAGACAAAACTGTAGATCAAAGACTGTTGGCCCATGATGATTCGAACAATATTGATCTATTTCTTCTGAGATTGAGAGTAGAAAACCCTAGGAGAAATGGAAGATCTGAATTTGGGGGAAAAAGAAAAAGAAAAGAGATTTTTGGGTTTTCGAAATCGTAGGCTGAAAGAAGGGTTGTTTAGCCTTTATATGCAGTCGTTTGACGAAATACTTTTTTCTCAATTCAATTCAAAATACAAAGGATAAAAGGTGGTGGTCAAATATTTATTAAAACTATTATGTTATAATTTTCTATAAAATAAATATATCTAACCGGTTACTGTATTTTAACAATTCTATCATTAATTATACTAATAAAATATACAATGTGTTCAATAAAATATTATTTTTCTGTCTTATGCATTTGACTTCCATAACTTTAATTGATTAGATATAATTAAAATATAAGTTGGGTTCTGATAGGAAGAAAAGTTACTAGAAATATAACCATTATTGCCCCTCTCACGTGAATCCCACGAGCCTCTTATTCATTCTCATTTAATCACGACAGGGTACCTCTGGTAAAATAAGAACATTAGCTAGTTGGTGAGGTAATAGCTTACCAAGGCGATGATCAGTAGCTGGTCCGAGAGGATGATCAGCCACACGGGCAATTAGCAATAATTTTTCTGTGGACTTCCGGAAATCTCTTTCATGTAGCTTGGCAAGGAAATTTTGAGTCATGGGTACAGGACCCTTTACATGTAAGACCTATTGCTCATGCATCAAAAACCCCAGGTTCGACAGGGTAAATGCGTAAATTATCGGATTTGACTACTCCTTTCGAGCCCCTACATTCAAACCCCCTTTTTTATCATTACCAAGAACTTGTTTCAGTTGTATATCATAAGGAATTCGAACAACTACTTCAAATACAGTATCGGGAAATATCGTTTGCGGAACCTGAATATCAGGTTTATTAGCTAAATGGCAATTGGCGCATATAATACGTCTAGTCGCTTCTTATGGATTTTCATAACCTTGTCGTGCAAAAATGGGGATATGCATTTGAAATGGATGTACGAGTTATGATGGATGATGAGATTTCATTGATACAGAGCTAATTCTAATAGACTTATTGGAGGGTCCCATTGGCGTGCATCTAGTCGGAATTGAACTTACGAATTCGCCAATTATGACTTGGGTGCTTTAACCATTTTATGGTAAGATGCATTGAATCAATCCACATATCAAGCAGGATTCATTGTGGGATTGAGATTAAAAGTAATCAAGGGTCCAGATTTTTTCTTACGTTTCTCAGCTTAACTCCTACTTCTCACATGATCTTATGTCGTTAAAATATTATTTCTCTTTTTTCTATAAAATTTTAAAAATTTCTTTAAATTTAGAGATTTTTACAATCTTTTTTTTATTTTAGGATAGTTGTTCGATATTTTGATTCAAAACCTCTCTCTTTTTATATTTTTACAATCTCTCTTTTCTTCATTTTAGCTACATAGTTGTTGGAGATTTTGATTCAAAAATGAAAAAACTAGACTTAATTTTTTTTATTGTTTTATGTCCAGGATGTGAGTAAAAAGTAAACTTAATTATATTTTTATGGATTTGTATGTAATGGGATGTTCAAATAAAAATACTAACTATCGTAAGAAGTTAAAAATTAAAGGTTTATATGTAAGTTATTAAAACAATTATTTGAATATGCATACCTAAATCGTTGAATTAGGGTTAAAAGTTGTTACATTTTTGAAGATAGAGGCTTTATTTTATGGCTAAATCAATTTTTAAATACTACAGTTAGATTTTTTTTGACTAATAAAGATAAATCAGTTGCTAACATTCTTCTTAATTTCAACTTGTATTTATTAGTTTTATAATGATGTCCATGAGTTTGTGTTTATCGGTTCACCTTAATTTTCTGGGTTGTTGATTTTGGACTTTTCAAAATTACTTCTGAATTTCTGATGTAGTTATTCATATCTATACCTGAGTGATGGAAACTTTACAGGTGTGTGTTTGGGCTTGCCAAGATTACTTCTGAATTCTTATAATACGTTAGAAATATCAAATTATCTCGAATTATCATGTTTTTTTTGTTATGATTTTACAGATGCATATTTCTGATTGTTTTTATCTTCTCTTTTAAAATGGTTTTTTGATGTTTAAATACAAAAACCCTTTAACTTTAAGGATTCGTTGTTATTGTCATTGTTGATTGATCAATTTTATCGTTAAGATTCTAAAGATAAAATATGGGTTTAATAGAAAACTTAAATTAAAAAACAAGAATTAAGGCTAAAATGGTATTTTTATTTGCTTGAGGTTTGGGCTATGCTAATTGTGTTGGGCTTGGTGTTGCTATGCAAATTTCAATTTAATGTATCCATTTTGGTAAAAAGAATTTTAAAAAATGGGATTATATCAACAACAACAAAAAAAAATTACTTTTTTGTAAACTTTTGTCTTTTACATTATTAGTATTAGTGTTGATCTAACCTTTTAAAAAATATAGATTGGTAAAAATGCTAATGACCACGTGGGTTTTTTTTTCCGAATATTTGTGTCAATTTTTCGTATGACACAGCTAAACGGTTAAAAAGTTGAAGTTAATGGAAATTATAAATTTGAATGCAAAGTAGTCTATCAGTTTTCTCGAGTGAGTATATGTTCAACTTTTCATAACTACTACTTTAACTGTTTTCGGTCAAAATTCCAACATCTTTGAAACATTGAAATATAAAATGCTCATTTCTTTACCTAATGATCTCATGTGAGGGATTGATATTGAATGAGTGGTCCATCTAAGGAGTTTTTTTTCAATCAAACGCTTACTCGGGTAAGTGTTTACGGGCAAAATTCAACACTATCACTTATTACCTGCTAAAATTTTAGTCCACCAAAATGGTATCCTATGCAACAATTTACTCGGTGAGCGTTAACCATGTTAAGACTTCACGTCCTCACTAATCAGGTAAGACTCTCGGTCCTTGTCTTTACTCTTACCAGGTAAGATTTTCGGTCCTTGTCATATTCATCTGGTAAGGTAATGTGACTTGGTAAGCGCTTACAAGGGTAAACGTTCGGTAAACGGCCCTAAGTTCTTCCTTAAGTAAAGAGCATGTACTTATTTTGTACAAATGTTTTATCTAAAGAAAAACGCATTAATGGATGAAAATATCTCGAGCTGGATTCTGCAAAGTGGACATAACCAATCCATGAATCACCCTAAATTAGGGGTGAGCATTGGCCCCGAACCGGTTTGGAACCGGAACTGGAAATAAAATATTCTTAGAACTGAAAACTGGTCGTATAGGCAATACCGGTCCCGGTCCGGGTTTTTTGGTCAAAAAACCGGTTGGAACCGATTGTTAATCCATTTTCTATAAAAATCATACTCTAATTTTCCATTGTCCTCTTCCCTATTGCTTTGTCATCTACTTTGTTTAAAGTTTGTGCAATCTCTATATAAACACAAAAACGAAAAGATTGTTCGTATTTAATAAAAAGTAATTAATATTCGTTTCAAAATAGAACAAAAACTGAAGAAAAAAAATGCCTAAAACTATATCATCGTTCTTCAAGATGTCGTCTATTATCGGCTTTCTAGAGTTTCTAACCCAATATTGGGTGCACAACAAAGCTTCAACTATCAACGTTGACGAACTAGTCCGATACTCATTTAAAACTCTACTACAGTACCACTAGTTTAAACGCGGACTCGGACGCCATGGTTGAAATTTCAATCGCCAATATGTCTAACAAGAAATTCAATTACAACAACATTAATTTATAAACAAACTATGAAAGACTAAAAAAAAGTAATAATTACCTTAAATTATAACGATATTAATTTACATTATTTTGTTACTTAAACTTCCGGGCCGGTCCCGGTCAATTACCCGAAAAATTGGTACTGAACTGGTTTGGAACCGGAACCGAAAATGGAGGATCTGAAGGACCAAAAACCGGACCGGTTGGACAATACCGGTGCCAGTCCCGGTTCAGTTCCGGTTCGGGCCGGTTCTTACGAGTCAATTGCTCACCCCTACCCTAAATCGATCTGTGTATTTTTTTTCCCCAGTTAAACTCTTTAATTCAGCACGTTTATTTAATTGTGAACTAAAAAAAATAAAAAAACGAAAACCTTGTGCCAAGAACCCATCCCCCCCCCCCCCAACACAGCTTCTTATGCATGAAATGTATTTTGAAACTCTTCCTAGCAAAAAACAAGAGTCCCATCTCTCATCTTAGGTAGGAATGTTCAAAAAAACCGTCAGACCGTTCAAACCGGTCGAACCAAGTCAAACCGGACCGTTTTTGACGATTTAAGCGGTCTAGTGGTACGTGCCGCCAAAAATTAGTCAAATTCATTGTATTTATTTTCATGTTGTAGGTTTTACTTTTATGATCCAATTATAAATAATTCGTCAAAGATGTTATGTTTTTTTTCATTTATAAATTGACAAAATTCTGAAAACCTTCAAAAATCAAATTCCAAACCGTAGTTTGCCTTCCTCAATGTTTATCCAAAATTCCAACTACTATTGGTGGATTTATTTAACTTTTTTTTTCTTTTGTTCAACTTCTTTTTGTAATTTTAGAGATAGACGGTATTTTTAATTTCGTATATGATTTTCTAATAGTGCGATATTGATAGAAATTTTAGATATAGATATCCTTTTTTTCAGTTTAAAGCCCTTAAGAGGCTCAAACCGTTTAAACCGGTCAGACCAGACGGCCTTTTTGTGGTCCGGTTTGACCGGTTTGGTAACTTGCTTCCAAACCGCTCAACCTTGAAAAAAAAAATATGAATATGCGTACAAACCAATGCAGACAATGTAATATGAAATCCCTTAATAGTAGGTCCCTTTTATTGATTAAAAAAATACAGTTGGAGGTTTGTTGATGCATATTTAACATGTTTTACTCTTCTAAAGCATATATGTTTTTTTCTATCCATAATTAGTCGGGTAGAACAATAACTAATACTAATTGATTTGGCATAACGATTAATATAATTATTTAAGGATGCCAGAAAAAATCCAATTATCTTATGAGCTTATAGCCATTGTGATTCAGAATGACAACAAATATTATATATCTAAACCATTTTTAACTATACATTGTAAATGCGAACATAGTGAGCTAAATTATGAATTAATCAAACGGTTTTATTTTAAGGATTCATGATTTTACCTTGTAAATGCTTCATTTTACTACTCAGTAATAATGGGGGAAGGGTAAGCAATCAGTCAAATATTTCCTGAAGTCAAAATTACAAGAACGAAAACATCGAAAACTAAGTACAAAAAATGCAAATTGCTGGACATTCGAAGACAATCACAATGTCAAGAAAAACGAATATCAGTATTATTTCAATGGCAATTGGAGGATGCTTATTAACATCACTAGTTTATTTACTCGCCAAGTACATGAGATGTTAAACGACAATTAGTTCTTACTTAATCTCATTATAATTTCGACATTCAAAAGATATTATTTCTTGATCAAAATAGAATGAGCTCTAAGCTCAACATATGTAATAAGTACCAATGTGAAGTTAGAACATGAAAGTAAACACTTAAAGAGAATTGTGGTGGCATACAAAGAACCTTGTTTTGATACCATTGAAACAATAAAGACCAATCTCATCAATATCTATGTGGCTTGACATAAACTAGGCTTTCTAATTGCTTGAAAGCCTTACAAACCCAAAGGCGAAGTAACCCGTCATGGTGCATCCCCTACTATTGATCAATTTGATACTGATGCTTAGAGGGGACTTCAGAATGGTTGTGCTAAAGAATTGTATTATAATATCATCTGGAAGAGATTATTTCTCAGTCAAAATAGTATTGGGTACCAATAAGTACCAATGTTACCGGTTACATTAGAATCATATACTAAACGCCTAAAAGTAATCATGGTGGCATACAAATAACCTCATATTGATACCATTACATGTGTAATTAACGATCTCGCCATGGTGTATGAGGGCCCACACTGATTTATCTTTTCATTCCCTGAGAGACTTAACACTGAAAAGCAAATTACCATGTCTTGTTACATCTAGTCCTAATTATTGACCATCTAAGTAGTTGGTATTTCATAAGATCTCAACATGCATAGGAGCCGTCTCTAGGTTCATTTGATTAAGCTCTTTTTAATTCATTCTTATGTGTATTCCTTAGTTGTAGGGGTATGCATAATTTGTTTAGCGGGTTCAAACAATATATATAATCCATCAAACTATATCAAGATCGATGTACCACAAAATAACGACTTTGAGAACCAACCCATATCTTATGCATCATTCGAGATTTTGTTTGATGTATAATTTAATTTAAAACAATTATTATTTTATAGTTATTAATGGAATCTAGATATTTAATAAGGGGGTGTTTGGATTAGCTTATAAAAACAACTTATTGACTTATTCCGGTGTAGCACCGATAATAAGTCATTTTGAATGTTTGAGAAAAACAACTTATCCTGTGCCAAACCGGTGATAAATCATTTTTTATAAAGTTAAAATTTTTAACTTATCAATTTTTGATAAGGACTTTTCCAGAAAGTCAATAAGTTATAAGTTAATAAGCTAATCCAGACACCCTCTAAATAATATAATACTTTCATAAAACTATATGCTTAGAGATGCATAAAACTCTAAAAAATACAGCCTTTCCAGAATTCGGCATTTAAAGCCTTAAAAGTCGAGAAAATCCCAATTAAACCCGTTTTTCACATCCAAAACCCAATCCAACTTTTAAATGCCAAAGCTTTTTTAACAATTGAAAATAGGTTTAAAAAATGGGGAGGCTAACGGAACCTTTAAAGTGGATAAAAATCTGTTATACCAATATTACCTATCCCAAGCCTGCCCACCAATAGGGAATTTACACCTCATTTATATTTTTAATAATTAATCAATTAAAGATAAGGGGTACAGCAAATTTATAGGGATTTTACAAAAAATAACCACTTTATACTGTGTAATTTAACAAAATAGTCATTTTTAAAAAAAATTGACAAAATAACCATTTTCATCGGCCTTTGGGGCGACGAGTACAAAATTTTAATTTAAAATTACAATTTTGACCCCTAGAGTTATATAATTAGTTACTTTACATTTTTTCTTTTTTAATTTTTCATTTTACACTCTTATCACATTACCTTATATAATCGTATATCAATTAAAAATCGTCTAAAAAATACGTTTTTATTTTAACACGTTACACCATTATAATTGTCTCGTCGATACCTTCGAAATGAGTCCAATATTGAATATTTTTTGATTTATATGGATTATTATATATTATATACACACTATCGGGCCGGTAAGTACCGTCCCCGTCCTCGTTAAGATCCCCGATCCCCGTTAATACGTCCCCGAACCCGACCCGAATTGTTCGTTTTTCAGTTTTCACCGTCGATTTCGGGTTTTTTTTGCCATCCTTACCTTCAGCGACGGATTAGCGACGAAATTTTTCGTCGCTGATAGCCCTTATTTTTGTAGTGTTTAATATATGATAATTATCGTAATACATTTGTATACAAAATACATACGACTTAATATGTACGTTAAAAAATATGAAGTTAATTAATTTATATTATTATTAGTGTAGATTAAAAAACATAAAAATACATATTCTTAATATTTTAATATTTATTTAATTGTTAATAATATAAAGTTAATATATGATTATAATACATAATATTATAATTAAATAAAAAAATATTCAATATTGGGATTATTTTGAAGGTATCGACAAGACGATTATAATGGTGTCACATGTTCAAATAAAAACGTATTTTTTAGACAATTTTTAATTGATATACGATTATATATGATAATGTGATAAGGGAGTAAAATGAAATATTAAAAAGAAAAAGATGTAAAGTAACTAATTATATAATTCTAGGGGTCAAAGTATAATTTTAAATTAAAATTTTGTACTCCTTGCCCCTAGCGATGAAAATGGTTATTTTATCAATTTTTTAAAAAAAATGGTTATTTTGTTAAATTACACAGTATAAATGGTTATTTTTCATAAAATCCCAGATTTTTATCCATGTAAAAGCTATAATGCATGAAGTACAAGTAGGTGTAGCAAAAATTGTTGAGAATGAATACCCACAATTGGTTATAGCAGAAATTGGAGATTGGGTGGTTAGTAGTTAACACATAGACATATATCATTTATTTCAACAACATTTTCCCACACATAATCATGCAATTTATTTTTCAGGGCTAAAATATCTAAATGGAATAACCTTGTTGCAATAAGTTGTAATTAGTATATCATCACCTATAAAAACTCCAGATTTGGTATCTCCCTCAAACGATCATTAAAAGTTTCGTTAAAAGAGGGGTATTTTGGTTCTTTTATTGATTTTTTTGTCTTTTACCAATCAAAACCAATTTTATTATTTTGGTCCTTGTGGGTTTTGATTGGGTAAAAGAAAAACAAAATCGATAAAGAAAAACCTCTCATTTACCTGAACTTATTAGTGTCGTCAGGGAGGGACTAAATCCCGACGTTTTCGCGAACCATAATGACCGTCTTATAACTTTAAAACTGTAAGAATGAAAATCGTTATTTTTGACAAACCACAAGGACGAAATTTGTAGTTTACTCTTTTATTTATGTTTGTTCCAAAATATATAGTAGGTTAGATGTTTCGTCTATGAGGTGTATATGTTATAACATGTTCAGTCTTTTTTTTTAATAAAGAGTGAGCTGTAGATTTGATCCCCGTGTTTTGATTTTTTTTCTTTCTTCTGAATATGGTCCTTATGGTATGCTTATTATGGATTTGATCCTTGTGGCATTCAAACAGATTTATATATACAAAGTTAGTCAGAGGGATCATGACCAAGACAAATTGAATACCACAAGGATGTCAAGGACTAAATCCATAATAAAATACTATAGGAACCCAAGCATCAACATTGAACACAAACACCATATGAAATCAAATATAATATAGATGGGAACATAATAACACAAGAAATCAATAACACAATGTATGTACACAAAATATGGAAACAAGATATCAAGAGCGCAATTTTAACACACATCAAGAACACGATTGTTATATGAACACATATCAAGAACACGATTTCTACATATACGGGAATGAGATGATGAGGAGGAGGAGGGGTGTTGGTCTCCGATGATCTTACAAACAACAGTAGAGAATAGGAGGAGGATCAACTGGAGGCCAAATCTTGATTCGGTTCATTAATTTTGCCATTTTAATTTACACAATCATAAACATCCAAATACTAGTTTATTATAAATCAAGTATTAAAAACCAACAAAAAGAACATATGTCATATATTATTCCATTGAAAATATATATTTTTAAAACTTAAAATTGAAACAAAAGGGTATAAAACAATAAAATTGGAAAACACATGAGGTTGCACTTTTGGGACAATCTTAGAGACGATTACCCTATGATTTCTTAGGGAAAATCCATTCTAGTAGCTTCAATCATCCCCACGTGTTATTAAGGGTGTATAAAAACTTGCTAACCTAACCAAGTCATAGATAACTGGTTGGAATTGGGTTAGGCCAATTTTAACCAAACCAAATCTAGTGAATCAATACTCCACTTATACCCTGCTTATATGTTATATATATATATATATATATATATATATATCTCTTGGAATTGGGTTAGGCCAATTTTAACCAAACCAAATCTAGTGAATCAATACTCCACTTATACCCTGCTTATATGTTATATATATATATATATATATATATATATATCTTCTATTAGACATGTTACCATATGGAATACTCCAGTCATATGGTATACTTCGCTTATATGTTATATATATCTTCTATTAGACATGTTACCATTGCTTTGATCTGGATGGTTATGGCAGATGATTGTATCTCTTTTTCTTTGTTCTTAATAAATCATAAAATGTCAATTAACCGACAGTAGTGGCTATAGTTGTTTAAGTATGCTACTGTGATGCATGCAGTTATATCCTAACCAGACCAACCCAGCCAACCCAACAAGAACATGTTGTGTTAAGATTTAAATACTTTCTAATGAGTTAAGATTTTTCAAACCCTGGTTGAATTGGATTATATTTCAAACAGTTTTGATTCGACAAACCCATCGGCCAACCCGACACATATGTTATTATATTGTCAAAAAATCAAAGAACACTTGAAGAAAATAACCTTGAGAATTGTTTCATCGTGTGCTATTTCACGTGATGTTTCCCATCTATGTTGATTTTAGTGTATTGATTAATATATATTTGTTTTGCAATATGTTTGCATATATATTCGGTTCACAATTACTTAGGTATATTTTGCCACAACTTTTGCTACATTTTGATCCAATTTTTGGTATATTTTAGTGCAACGTTTGATATATTTTGGCATAACTTTTGGTATATTTAGGTGTATTTTGAATCGTTTAGTATATTTGGCGTAATTTTTTTTGGTGTATTTTGAATTTTTTATGCAACTTTTGATACATTTGACGCTACTTTTAAGATTTATTTTGTCCCAACTTTTTGTAGGTTCTGAAAAGTATAATGAAAATGGTATCGATTCATTTGGTTTTATAAATATAAATATTTGTTTGTTAGAAGGATGTATTTAACAGGTTTCAAAAAGTCCAAGGATTTATTTAACAAGTTTCACAAAGTCTAAGGATTTATTTAACAAGTTTCACAAAGTCTAATAGTTTTTTCATTCAAAAAATTGTCGAAGGACATAATCATTCAAAACACAAAAGTCCATTGAGTTTTTTTGGACTTTTCCCTATTTCAAACAATTTTAACTCGACAAATCCATCGGCCAACCCAACTCATATGTTGTTATATTGTCAAAAAATCAAAGAACTAAATAACGAAGTTTTGTTGATTAATTGGCCATCATATTGGGCCTTTCTCTTCGGTAACAGTCTGTTGGGCCACTCTCATTTGAATTTAAACTTTCTCGTTTCCTTATTTTTGTTTTAAAAAAAATCCGATATTGTATAAAACTACATAAAATTAATCATATCCAACAAATAACACAATAAATTTCCATATATTTACAGGCTATATTATAAATATATAATGACGTCCTTAAGCAATATCATGTTGATAAAGTTGTCGATCCTCATTGGTTCTAAATTGTCCAACATCATCTAAAGTTCAATCTTTTAACGATAAAATTTTGGACAAATTACAAAAACAAACTGAATGATGATTTGATTGACGTACCACTGTCGTTTTAAGCTTTTGCCCACCGAGTTTGATCAAGTACCATTTGTCGGATCTATATAACCGCCACGAGAGTTTTCAAGACATCGTTTGTCCTCAAGATTCATCATTGATACTCAAAATCAGTTATATCATTTTTACTATTTTACTATATTCGAAATAATAATATAATTACCGTAACATATTATCGTTTCATTATTATTATTAGCTTTGTTTAATTCCAAATAAAATCCTTATCATCATCATACAAGATTTGTGCCTTTTGGGATCAAACATCTCTACCCCATGGTGCCCTTCATCATAAAACTTTCTTGTCACGTACACACCACATGCCTCCAACATTTTCTCGTAAATTCCTTTTGCCTTTCGACGATCGGATCCCCACCATTTCACCCTGATCAAACATCCTGGAAGACGTTTATCTTTTCGTTGAAAGATCCATAAAGATCCTGCAACGGATTACAATATTTATGGTCTCTGTCACAACCCAAAGGCAATGCCAGAGACCACATGAAATTGGTTGCCGCCAAAGGGATAATTTGGTCATTTAGTAGTAGGAGTTATGCTTCGGTCCGCTCAACCCCACCAAAAAAAGGTTGGTTGATTATGAGCCCCACGATCCTAATCGGATCAAGATCAAGTGCACGTAGAGCCGTGTTGTATGTTAAATTTCCTCTGGCACCGGTTCTCATTAAGTACACTTTATTAAAGTCAGCGAGTTCAATCAACCACTCATCACAGACATCGATTTTCGATCCCAATGCCTAGTCCTGTACCCACCGGATTGCCTTCATCCCCATCATCATACGCTGCCAGGAGACGGTGGCGCTAAGGAAGACAAAGCCGCCGCCGTGAAAGTAAACAATGATCAGAAGTTTTTGGTCGGGCGGTGAGACGGGGCAGAAGACGATGGCGGTGGTGGGGTTGAGTGGGATATCTTTAGAGAGGGTATTAGAATAGTTGTGCTTGTGCCACTTGTACTTTTTGGATATTTTGCATTAGTCATATAGTTAGAAGTCAAGGCTTACTATAAATACCCTTGTATAGTCTTGAGAAAACTAGAATATAATTTGAATAAGAAAAGAGAAGTTAGGGGGTAAATATAGTACTCATAAATAAGGTTTTGTTATAAATAAAGTTTTAGGAACCCCTGGCCTATATATAGCAAGATATTATTATATCATTAGACCAATAAAGGAGAAAGTTCAAATGAGAATTCAAATTTGGTTGTAAACGTGAGCACAAATGAGAGCGCGACACGTGTCATATTCAGACTGAATAATGAAGGAAAATATTCAGTCTGAATATGTCACATGACGTACTCTCATTTGTCCTCACGTTCACAACCAAATTTGAGTTTTTATTTGAACCTGCCCCTTGACCAATAATATATTTTTTTTTATTGTGACATCAATAAATATTGGATAAACACACAAATATAAAATTATAACCTAACACTAATTGAAAATTATTAATATGTGAGGTACTACCATATTTAGCACTGTCGACTGAAGTTGGAAAAAAAAGTTCAGACGAAAACAGAAATTATGGAACCAAAATGAAAAAAAGAGAGTCATGAATGAAATTTAAAAATTAAAAACAAAAAATAGAGGGGGTAGAAATGTAAAATGTTTGAGCTCAGAAGGGCCAATATTGTCAATCTTGAAAGTCAAGCTGAATTGATGGACCCAACCATCAGATAAGGCGTGTCATCATGGCTCATGCACCAGCCGGGAATCGAACCCGGGTCTGTACCGTGGCAGGGTACTATTCTACCACTAGACCACTGGTGCTTTTTGTTTTTCTCTTTCAATAAATATTATATAATATAATTCTCCATATATTAACATATAAAAAATACCCTTTTAATAGATATTATATGACAAGTAAGTTGGACACACGATGTTGTTATTATTGTTTATTGGATCAGATTTTGAATTTTTTAAATTATTTATTTATACATTTCACTTATAAATGATTTTATATATAAATTAAAAACCAACCTAATTTATGAATATAAACCATTAAAAAAAAGTCTTATACATCAAAATAGAATATCTATTTACTGACCCTTTGAATGACAATTAAATTAGTGTTTCAGTTTTATTTAATTTTTATCTGTTGTTTAATGGTCAGTCGATTTAGGCTATGTTTGGTAAAAATAAGTTAGCTTATTTTTAATTAATGTTACGTTTAAAACCATAATTGAAACATTGAAACGCTACTTGGAGTAATGTTTTTGGAGCTTATTGTCAATTTTCCAATTATAACCCTTATTAATATTAATTATTATTTTTTAATATACATTTTTTGGTCATTTTACATTCTTATACGCTAGTTTTGCCAAACATAACCTTAGTTTGAAAGTTGAAGTTTTGGATTTAATCCCCATTACAATTGGATATACTATTTGGTAGAACATTTATAATTAAACCGAATGAGTTGTAGAGTAATATTTTACAGGTGTTTCTAAATTTCCTTCTTCGTAGGCCCAAATTGTAAACACAAAAATCAAAACGCATATATCTTGATATTCATGCCTAAATAATTGTTGAAAATTTTGATATGAAACAACAAATATGATATGAACCGATAAGTCATTGATGCGTCACCAGATGCTGTTTACGTCTGCAAGTGTCTGCTTCACACACGTGAAAGATGGTCCAAAAAAACTTTTTGTGTGTCTTTTACAACCGTGAGTGATTTCACTCGTGACTGAGGATAAAATTAAAAGTCTAACTTTTTTAGTATAGGTACAAACTCTTGTTCTCAACCTAGGAATAACGAAATTAGAGAGAACTTCGAGTGAGGATTAGTTTTAATAGCTTGGAGAGTTTGAGTCACAATATGTTATTTCGGTTTTCATTTTATCTTCGATGAATAAAAGATCCGCATTATATTTATTGTTTGCTTGCTTTCTTTACTTATATTTTTGACATAATCCGTTTTTCTTTATTAAAGTTATACATTTGTTTTCAAATAAAGTTGCGTTGGGACTTTGCGACCCTACTAAATTTCAACAATAATCAAAACCCAAATACCATTTCTAATATCGACAATCGTAAAAACAAAAAACGATGAGTTTTGTTCCCGTAACGGTGGTGTTCAATTGGTTTGAGCTTAGGCTCCAAAGGTCAAAAGTGTTTGGAGGTCCCATGTTCGAATCCAAAGAGGAATAAAAATTCCCTTGTGGCCAAGGAGATTGAAATGCAGTGACTCTAGGTTGCCCGTGAAGCTGGTGGTCACCCTGGGATTAGTTGGCTCGCATAGCTGGTTGGATATCCAGGTTATAAAAAAACGACAAGTTTTGTTTTTTGACAGATTTCCTGGAAAACACGTTCTCCGACGGAATCAACGGCGGATTGACCATCATCGACGTATTTCGTCCGCAAAAATTTGCCACTATTTTTTTTTTCTAATTTGACCGACTTAACTAATTAAGTGTTTGTAACATCTACAATCACTTTATCGATCATGTTGATATTCTATGGATGTTTGAAAGTAACATCAAATAATGATACATCGAAGAGTTACAATTTGGATGTGCTTAATGTTATTTAAAGTTATAGTAATAAGATAAATCAGTTTATCTAAGTATTTAATAAAATCTTATTATTTATAAAACTGATGAATAAAATGATCAGATACGTTATAACATTAAGATAATCAGTTATTTTATAAGACAAAAACAATAAGAGAAGAAAATACTATGGTTTAATGATAAATAAATGAAAATTGGATTATTGTTGGTTAAAGATGATGGTTACTTTACGTTTAATTAACAATCTACAATTGACACTTTTTTTCCTTTGCTTTGAGGCTTTATCTACCTCTAGATTCATCCCATTTGTGTTTATTAGATATTATTATATAGAATAATAATTGTCAAATAGTTAGTTAAAGAGTCCATTTCTCCATTATTCATCAAAACAAAATTACTACTACTTCTATTATCTAAACCTCTCAATGTTACATTCCAACAAACCCATTTTTGCATTTTATTTTAATTATTCATTAAGGATCTTAACATAAACAATCATTTTATTATTTGGGCAGATGTCAGATAAATTTATAGAGGTGATTATTTACAAGTTAGGGTCAGATATTTATTAACATCTTTTTCTTTGTCCAGCGAGCCTAATATTATAACAAACTCAAGCTCGTTTTTGCAAGGTTGATAACTTGCTTTTACCCATCGCATGCTTACAAACATCTTATACATATACAAAAATAAAAGTTATATAAAATCATTCACAACACTTAATTTTTTTTTCAACTTAAAAATAAGACATAAAAACATAGCTTCTACATGCCTTCAAGGATTTGGTATATGAGATTTTGCATCATGAAAATTTAGATCGAAACTTCAAACATGCTATATAGTATATTTCAATTGGGGGAGTGTATCACAAAGTCAACTAAGTGGGATTCCAAAATTTGTTGAATCAAAAAAGTAAGACAATATTAAATTATATATATATATATAGAGAGAGGAAAAAAAAGTAATGTGAACTTAAATTTGGTTGTCAACGTGAGAACAAATTAAAATGCGACACGTGTCTGAATGTAGATTATTCAAACTAAATAATTAAAGAAATATTCAAACTGAATATAGTATTTATTCGGTCTGAATAATGCTTATTGTCTGAATAAGCATAATTCAGACCGAATAAAAATACTATATTCGGTCTGAATATTTCTTTGATAATTCAGTCTTGATATGACACGTGTCGCGCTCTCATTTGTCCTCACGTTCATAACCAAATTTGAGTTCTCATTTGAACCCGCCCTATATATATATATATATATATATATATATAGAGAGAGAGAGAGATAGAGGAAGATTCAAATGAGAACTTTGTAAATTTACAGAAACAAATGACCCATTTTGGACCACATATGATGTGGGGCCCACAGATAAAAAATCATTTATGATTTTTTAGAAAAAAATCAAAAAATCATAAATGATTTTTTATTTGTGGGCCTCACATCATATGCGGGCCACATGAGTCATTTGTTCCTTTAGATTGATATAGTGTTCTTGCATGATCCCTCCCATATATATATATATATATATATATATATATATAAAAGGGTAGGGGTTGCCTATCTAGAATTCTTTTTCATCAATGGGTCCGTCCACTAATTTTAACAGTACTGCCTGAGCCCACCTTCTTCGATAATAATTTTTTTCCAAATGTTTTTTGCTAATAGGACGGTCCAGACGGGTCTAGCAGGACATAATGTACTTTGTACACAACTTTAGATTGTATGTTTTGCATATATTCCATCCTCAAATCCTATTTTCAAGTAATATTTAAGGTCCGTTTGTTAACAACTTAATAAGCTTAATGGAACTCACAACTTCGGTCAACTATACATGACTGTTTCATAGCGACCTAAAAGATATAAAAAATGGTTTATTCAGTAAGCTTTTTAAGGAGTTATGTAGAAAGTCGATTTTTCTAAACATGTCATTCCCAATTAAAAAACACGTTTTTTCCATATATTAAAAAAAATCCTCTCAAACTAATCTATACAGACAGGTTTATTTAGGGAAATTGACTCGAATGACCAAACTACACATCTGATTTATTCTCCTAACCATTTCTCTCATATTTTAAAACAAATGTCATTGGGTCCATAACCCAGTTCCATAAGTATCGCGGACCCTCCAAAACGACATCGTTTTATGCCAGCTCCCTAAGCCAAATCCGTAATAGTTACAAACCCGACCCAAAACCCGCGTTCACATCGTTTTTAGACTTGACGTTATATGACAGATGTAGATGGAATCGGATTTTGAGTCGGGTCCGCACTAGTTACGTTGCTGGCAAAAAACGACGTCGTTTTGGGGGTTGGCAATACTCATGGACCTTAGTTATGGACCCAGTGACATTTGTGTAAAATTGTGGTCATTTGAGCCAATTTCCCTTTAATTGTACATAGTTAATAAAAACCAACCAAAACTGTGAGGGTGTTGTTTCTGTAGTTAGGATGACAGCCATGTGATCAATAAGTGTAACAACTAAGTTATAGCTACTATTGTCCAAATGAAAACACACTATTTCTAGACTAAGAAGATGGTACAAAATTTATTTACTTTGTAAGAGAGTGAAGTGTTATATATGTTGTCAAGTAGAAAAAGGTAAAAATGTGAGAGATAATGGGTCCCCAAAAAAAATTCCCAATGCATAAAAAGTTAAATGCAATCAATTCAAAGAGAATATGTTATTGAAAAGTGAAAAAAGGATTCATTCATTTTATTGAACTAACCACTTGGATAAAAGTCATAAACAAGTTCATTGGACATCTACTACCACTTAACTTTATGCCTGGGATTCCCTCAATTTCAACAAACTTGTGGGGGCACACACACTTGAGGAAGAAAAAGTTTGTGTCATAATCATATCATGCCTTCTCTCCTAAAAGTTTAATTAAGGGGTTGGTTGTTTACTTCTTAACAATTAATTAAAAGACGACTTTTGAATCTGTAAGAGATGAATCCTGTTTGGCAAAAAAATAAGTCTGTCTCTTAATGGTTTCAAAACCCTTTAAATCATTTTGTATCATGTGCCTCGTTTAACCATTAAGAGCCCTAATTACATCTGAACAATTATCAAACAATTATATTTTACTTTGGACTATATCATAAGAAACTCTTAATCATTCTGAACACCTAATCATTTTGCACCAAACCAATCAGCAAAACAATACCTAATTTGTTGTAATTTGTTTTCAGGAAAGAAAGAAAATTGTTGTTGAAAATATGAGTTTGCAAATGAAGCAACCTATTAGATACTTTTGTTTCTTTTTCTTTTTGGTAAACAATTAACAAAGAGGAATGCATGCTTTATAGTTTATACCATCAATGATAGTAAGAATAAAGCTTTTGTAAAGAACTGAACTCACCCGTGTTTTCTCCGGGACTTTGAACGAAAAATTTGTTGGCGGTGATGGTGAGAACTCGAACGGTAAATGAGGTGGCTCAGCCTTGCCGGATAACATTCTGACGATTTCTCTCATTGTAGGACGTTTTAAAGGCGATCTTTGTCGACATAAGAGGGCTATAGTGATACAAAGAGGGCTATAGTGATACAGACCATCGCTTGTTCTTGATCTAATGAATGAATATTGGGATCAACAAGATCTAAGAGTTTCCCATTACGCGCTAACTGTCTAGCCCATGAAATAAGATTAACCCTTTCGAATTCAGACATTGGAGAGGTTGTAACTTGTAGTGGTCTTCGGCCGGAAACAAAAACCAGTAGTAAAACGCCATAACTATATACATCACTCTTTTCTGAGAGCTGCCCACCATCGCATTTCTCTCATACTAGGTGTGCTACTAATGCCACCACTTTTGGGGATTTCGCCACCGGGACATTCTTGGCCGTTTCTTCTTCGGTGTCGAAATTCACCGCTTAAACCTTCTGACCACCAATCGATGCTTCCTTTACTACTACTTTTATTCTTTTTCTTCTTCTGTGGTACGAATTCTTCATCGTGTTGCCACCACATTTCTCCATTGCTGCTTCCCCTTTTCTTGGTCTTCTCCATTTCTCCATTTTTTTCCAATTCGATTGTTATCATCAATAAATTTATTCTACTGAATTCATGAACATATCAATTTAACGTAAAAAAACATACCTGGAATCGATATCAATTCCGTAAAAAAAATACTAGTTTCACGTCTCGACCAAATTATTTCTTAACGGAGCAGCGTGCTGATAACGTGTTAAAGGAAAAACGAAAGAGAACAACAAGAAAATAGAGAGAAGGAATATGTGATCCTCATTAATCATAAGCCCTTTAAACAGGGAGGATTACATAGAGATAATGATAACATGGAAGGAGATTTACTCCATAAATAACTCTTAACATTTATGTCTATCTCTATCTATATCGTCACATCATTTTGACGATGACACACTTATCCTACAACAAATTCAACTGTTATTAAACATTTCTCTAAAAAAATTACATATAATATGCAAAATTTAATTAAAATAGTCATTTTGCTTTTTGACGGTATAGATTCATCTTTTAACCATTTTTAAAGAAGAATTAACAAAATGTCACTCGGTCTGCAATTTTCAAGTCCATAAATTACGAACCTAGCTAAACGATAAAAAATGAGTTACATTTCTCACCCTTATTCACAAAAAAAAATTACATTTTCCACCTAAATCCATAAATAAAAGATACATTTTTTACCCAGGTCCATAAATCTTGAACCTGAATAAATTATAATATGTTTTTAGGAGGAGGCTAATGGCACTTCTAGATGTTGTTAATGGCATCCCAATACGAATAAAAATCACATGTACCAAATTCACACATCAGATTTTTATTTATTTAATTTATGTTTACTTTCTCTCTCTGCTTACGTGTATTCATATGATTGGTGGGCATGGATGAGATATTAAAATTTGGGACGGGTGATCTTCATCCCTCCAATACAATGAATTTTTTCTCACATACATCTACATCAAAACCAACATTTTACATTCTCAAGGTTATAATAGAACAAAAATTCCATTATTATCCTTACTAAAAATGTGTCATTAACACTCCCCATTTTTTTACCAACATCTGCAAATTTTGAACCTTATTTTTTAACATTTTAGCTTGGTCCATATTAGAGTTGTTCACGGGTGGGACCCGCCCTGTCCAGCCCACTAGAAAAGCGGGATTAGACGACCATTCTCAAAAAAATGGGCGGGCCCGAATAGACTTGTTGAAATTAATGGGCGGTCACGTGCGATACAAAAACATATATGGGCAGGCCCGCCCAGCCCTTTAATATATTTAATAATGGTTCACTATATAATTAAAATTTAGAATTCATGATATTTATCAATTCTCACTTAGTTATCATTAATGTTAATAACAATCTTTAAAAATCTAAAAAATAAAAACATAACTACTACCTCAATAGTCAATGGATTAATTCCTTATTATCTCATTTAGTAATTTCATTTATCGATATTCCGTATTTTGCAAAACATTTTTTTTGGAACCAGCGGATTTTATTAAAACCACTGCTTATGCAAGACAAAGCAGGGCAAAAAAAAATGGAACAGAATACTTACAAGATGTTAAAAGGAGAACAACTCCAATCAGCCCAATTACAATTCTGAAAAACATACCTATACTTAACCCAGTTAAAAACTAACAGAAAGATATTATCTGCCAATTTCTGGTGGAAAAATCTGCACCTTTTTTAAAAGCTTATCATTTCGGGCTTTCCACATACACCAAAGGAAACCATAGAAGATAGCAACAAGGATTTTCCGTTTCCTCGGACAGTTTCCCCAAGAAGCTGCGAAATTTACGAACTCGGAGACGGAATGGAAGTGACAAGGGGAAAGCATTTTTTTCCGAATTATATACATTGTTATGTACTCACGTTAATTGTAAGTTGAAAAATACTGTTGTGTATTTTAAGTTTAACTTACACCCGACCCAAGCCGAATCCAAACCCGTAAATGATCAGCTCTAATCCATATACTGATATTTTAAGAATTCTTAAATAAAAATAACTAAAATTTTAATTAATTTTCAAGTAACATAATAGCTTTTGTATACAAATTGATTTGATGGACCAAATAGAAAAAGGGTTGGATGGAACCCACGCGCCTAATTGTACGAGTGGAAGACAAAAAGTAGTCACGCGCTATCACGTGGGCGTCAGGGGAGCACAACTAGATTATTAAATGGAGTGAATTATACGCGTTTGGTCCCTGTGGTTTATCTAAAATCACATTGTGTCCCTTAAATTGAAATAATTATGAATTTAGATACCTATGGTTTACATTTTCTAATGTCAATGGTCCCTACAACTAATTTTGTTCAAAAACTAAATTATCTTTTTATTTTGTATTAAAAATCAACTTATGGACTATCAAATAACTTCCATCATGATTTGATATAAATATAACAAATTGTTTGACTAAATTTTTTGGGGGCAAAAAATTATGTCGTTTTGGAGGTCGGCAATATTTATGGACCTAAATTATGGACCCAATGACATTTGTGTAAAATTGTGAAAGACAAAAGTGTATTTTGGTCGTTTAAGCCAATTTTTGTTTATTTATACGTTAATGAAAACCAACCAACCAAACTGTGAGGGTGTTGTTTCTGTAGTTAGGATGACAGCCATGTGATCCATAACTCTTAACAACCAAGTTATGACTAAGGGGCCATTTACTAAACGCTTATCCGGGTAAGCACTTACCAGGGTAACGCTTACCCGGGTAAGCACTTATCAAGTCATATTACCTTATCGAGGAATACGACAAGCACCAAAAATCTTACCCGGTAAGAGCGAAGACAAAAAAAACAAGGGCCAAGAGTCTTACTCCGTTAAGTAATGACGACGACTCTTACCACGGTAAGCGCTTACCAGACAAATTGTTGCATACAATGCTGTTTTTTATGGACTAAAATCTTACCCGGATAAAATTTGGTAAACGGCCCCTAACTATTGTCCAAATGAAAAACACTCTATTTCTAGGCTAAAAAGATGGTACAATATTTATTTACTTGGGAAGAGAGTGAAGTATGTTGCCAAGTAGAAAAAGGTAAAAATGTGACAAATAATGGGCCCCTTTAAAAATATTCCCAAATGCATAAAAAGTTAAATGCAATCAATTCAAAAGAGAATATGTTATTGAAAAGTGAAAAAAGGATTCATTCATGTTATTAAACTAACCATGTGATAAAAGTCATAGACAATTTCATTGGACATCTACTACTACTACTAAACTTTATTATGCCTAGGATTCCCTCAATTTCAACAAACTTGTGGAAGAAAAGTTTTGTGTCATAATCATAATGATACCTTCTCACCTAAAAAGTTCAATTGCAACTAATTTGTTGTAAATTTGTAATATGTAATTTGTTTTCAGAAAAAAAAAAAAAAAGAAGAAAGTGTTTGATGAAAATATGAGTTTGCAATTTGCAAAATGAAGCAACTTGTTGTATACTTTTGTTTTCTTTTTCTTTTTGGTAAAACAATTAACAAAGAGGAATGCATGCTTTATAGTGTTTATACCATCAATGATAGTAAGAATAAAGCCTTTTGTGAAGAACTGAACTCACCCGGGTTTTCTCCGGGACTTGAACGGAAAATTCGTTGGCGGTGATGGAGAGAACTCGAACGGTAAATGAGGCGGCTCAGCCTCGCCGGATAACATTCCGACTATTTCTCTCATTGTAGGACGTTTTAAAGGTGATCGTTGTAGACATAAGAGGGCTGTAGTGATACAGACCATTGCTTGTTCTTGATCTAATGAATGAATATTGGGATCAACAAGATCTAAAAGTTTCCCATTACGTGCTAACTGTCTAGCCCATGAAATAAGATTAGCCCTTTCGAATTCAGACATTGGAGAGGCTGTAACTTGTAATGGTCTTCGGCCTGAAACTAAAACCAGTAGTAAAACGCCATAACTATATACATCGCTCTTTTCTGAGAGCTTTCCACCATCGCATTTCTCTGGGGCGATATAACAAACGGTTCCTCTCATACTAGGTGTGCTACTAATGCCGCCACTTTTGGGGATTTCGCTAGTGTGACATTCTTGGCTGTTTCTTCTTAGGTGGTGTCGAAACTCACCGCTTAAGCCTTCTAACCACCAATCGATGCTTCCTTTACTACTACTTTTACTCTTTTTCTTCTTCTTTTGTGGTACGAATTCTTCATCATGTTGCCACCACATTTCTCCATTGTTGTTGTTGTTGCTTCCCCTTTTCTTGGTTTTCTTCTTCTTCTTCTTCTTGGACAATTCGTCACAGAATTCCTCTTTCCACCATTCTCTTGGCTTTCGATTCTTCTTTTCGGTTTCGGATTTCTTCTTCTGTTTTTTCTGTGGTGCATTGGATGTACTACTGGATTCTTCGACTTCTGTTGAGATTGGATCATTGGTTGTGAGCCAGTCTTTTTTGGGTCTTTCTTTCTTTATCTCGCTTCCAATCCATTCCATTACGTAATCTTTCACTCTTCCTGAATCGCCACCACAACTGTCCTGTTTCCACCACCAATCTCTCCCTGAACCACCGACTGCACTCTTCTTTCTCCCCAAAAATCTCCGATTACTGCTATCAACACTAACCTGATCGGAGACACTTGCCCTTTCCAAATCCACCACCGTAACAGAACAACTCTCCGGCGATAACGGATCTATATTCACTACAACCTCTCCGGTTGTCACACTCTCAGTCTCCTCTGCAACTGATATGTTTTCTTCTCTATAATCACCATTAATGTTCTCTCTCTTTTTCTCAACATCGGTATTATTGTTCTCATCAGCTGTTTCTGTTTCTGGATCGATTTCTTCTTCTTCTTCTTCTTCTTCACCGCATTCAAGGAAACTTTCAATAATTTCATTCTCATCAAAACCTAAAACTCTTGCTAGACCGAAATCAGCAACTTTTGCGTTGAAATTAGAGTCTAGTAACACATTAGAAGGCTTAATATCACAATGAACAATCGGTGGATCGCACGAAAAGTGGAGAAACTCGATACCTTTAGCTACGTCTAGTAAAATCATAAACCTAATTTTCCAATCCATGAGCTCAGGACACTTACGATACAACAACGCGTCTTGTAAGCTACCGTTTTGCATATACTCGTACACAATCAACATTTTCCTCCGGTGCCGCCGCCGGTTCTGATCGGAGGAGAATCCCAAAACCGAGATAACATGACGTGAATGTGCACCACACGCGCCGCCGCCGCCGCCGCTGATCCGCGTGGATAAGGAAAGCTCGTTGTGAAACTCTCTCTCTCCTTGCAACGATCCAGAACCGTTCATAAGCTTCACGGCGATCTCCTTACCGGACGGAAGGACGCCTTTGTAAACGGAACCAAATCCTCCCTGTCCAAGCCGGTTAGTTGCAGCGAACGCCGACGTAGCACGACGGAGAACATTATACGAGAACTGCTGCAGCTGTTGTTGCTGCAGCGGCTGCGGCTCCGGCGGAGGAGACTTCAGATCCGCCGGAGCCGTACGTTTTCGTGAAAGTTTTCTGTACGCAATTGCAAGGACTATGAAAAGTGAAAACACTAGTACTGCAGCAAGTACCGAATGTAAAACAGGAAATCCATGGCGATGATGATGATGACTGTGGTTGTACGGTGGTGCCGGCGGTGGTAGAGTCGGAAAATCCGGTAACGTCGGTGGAAGTGTAGACATAGACATTTTTGTAATCAGATTGATGATTCATTCACTCTTTGTTTTTCTCTCTCTAGAAATGTTTGTTTCTCTCTCTAGAAACAGAGAACTTATCCGATATATCGCCCTGCTTCACAGGTGGTGAGAGTAGCCAGAAGCAGCAGCTCCTCCCCTTGGGTCTTTCACTCTTAATATATATATATATATATATAAAAATATAAGTACTGCATTCATATATATATATATATAAAAGTACTGCATTCTAGGCGGACAGGTGGTGGGGAGTAGATAGAGATGATCATGATTAAAAAAAGTACACTTTTAGCCCTTGTATTTTGGTGATATTTTGAAAATAATCCTCAATTTTTTAAAACCATTACAAAATAACTCAAGTTATTTATTAAATTTTTTACTTTAATCGGTTCTATTTTGATGTGTTTGTTAGCTTCATGTTAGCATCACGATTGATGAATTTTAAATTGCCATTGTTATTGATAGATTTAAAATAGATTTAAATTTTAAATTTGTAAATTTTGGAGCAAAAATTAGAAGTTTTTAATTGCATCTTTTAGAACTTTATTCGGACCAGATAAGTTTGTTTAAAATTATTGTTGTAATAAAGTTTTTAATTGCATCTTTTGGATTTTTTTTGAGATATATCATCAATCATTTTCTTATTCTAATTTAAACATCTATATAGAAAGTAATTAAATAATTTTAGGCATTGTTTGACAAAAATAAGTTAGTTTATAAGCTATAATTTCTTTAAAATGGAAAACCAAAAGTCAAAATCTACAAAAAAAATTACATTCATCTCCAACAAATTCCCCATTTTGAAGAATTCAATATTCACTATAATATTTAAATATTGTATTTATCTATTAAATATTATTTATCTTTTTAAATATTTATTTTTCAAAATTTTCTTATTAGTCATTTCATTTGGTAATCATTTTTGAAGTGAACTTCATATTTGGAGAAAAAATCACTCTCTTTCCTACTTTCTCCATTTTGGAGATGATTATGAGGAAACTATTGGAGCAAAATATTTGCTTCAAATCTCTATTTTCTTCATTTTCTCTATTATGGAGAAGCTGTTTGAGTTGGAGATGCTCTAACACTTCCTGTTTTTTACCCACGTCTGCAAATTCTGGACCTTATTTTTTTGACATTTTAGCTAGGTCCATACAGGGGCGGGCCCACCCTATGGGGAGCGGGTTCCCGTGATACCGCTTAATCGTGTTCCGTAAGGGTAAAAAAATCGCGTTTCGTAAGAAGCACTACTTTAAAAAAAATCCCTCAAAATCAACCAAAAACCTTAAAAAAATCACTCAAAATCAACCAAAAACCTTAAAAAAATCACTCGAAATCAACCAAAAAAAATAAAAAAATCATTCGAAATCAACCAAAAACCTTAAAAAAATCCTTCGAAAGAATCCCTAAACGGGGAATTTGACTAGACAATCCCTCGAAAATCAACCGAAAAATACATCAAACAGCTTTGAAGACATTTGATACAATTTAAAGGTACACCTATTCGAAAAAAAATTGGATTCGTCGCTAGGTCCATACATAGATAGAATGGATAAAAATATAGAATGATATTTTAATAATTCTTAAATAAAAATAACTAAAATTTTAATTAATTTTCAAGTAACATAGCCATGAATTGCTTTTGTATACAAATTTGATTTGATGGACCAACATTTTCTGAATTTTTTGGAAGTATAAGGAATTGTTTGGTAAAAATAAGATGATTTATAAATCAATTTATAAGATACCTTATTTTTAGTGTAATTGTTTGGATAATCATAAGTTAACTTATAAGGTACCTTATAAGGCATCTTATTGATAAGTTAATAAAAGTAAGGTTTTGATAAGCTATGTTATAAAAGGTTTTTTATTAGCTACTTTTGTCGAATATAGCCTAAACAGAAAATGGTTGTTTGGAACCCACGCGCTATTGTATGAGTGGAAGACAAAAAGTAGTCACGCGCTGTCACGTGGGCGTTCTCTGGCGTCAGGGGACCACAACTAGATTATTAAATGGAGTGAATTATACGCGTTTGGTCCCTGTAGTTTATCTAAAGTCACATTGTGTCCCTTAAATTGAAATAATTATAGATTTAGATACCTGTGGTTTACATTTTCTAATGTCACTGGTCCCTAGTAACTACGACTAATTTTGTTATAAAAAAAAATATTATCTCAACGACAGTTTAATATTTTTATTGTTAATTTATTTTTTGTTAAAAATAAACGGTATATTACTATGTATTATACACGTACATAATTCTATTGTCTTTTCGTCATCATCACTTCGTAAAGTCTGAATTACCCTTTTAATGATTGTCATCTGTGACAGTATAAAGGACTGTATCATCTTCCTTCTCTGGAAATGCAGGGACATTCTCATCCCCTCCATTGTTATGTCTCTTCCTTTTTATAGTAATGGTGTAATACAGGGACATTTTCTTGACCTGATCCTCCAGATCTAGCCAATATTTCATTCTCTTGATCTAACATTTTTGTACATAACAACCTCCATCGTTATCTTCCCTCCTTGTACACGATCTTTATAGGTATCCCCCCCCCCAAACCCAATTATCAACCCCAATTTATTGTAGAAATTTTCGGGATCAGTGATTGGACCATGCAAACTAGAAAATATTAGGAACATCGTGAAAGAGAGTGAAAGGTTTAGTTTTCTGATTCAGTGTTTGATCTTGGGTTCTAATTTAAATTTTTGATTTTGTGGTTTTAGTTAGATTTTGTTTAGTACTTTTATTTGACAATTTATTTTAGGTTTTGAATTTAGGGTTTGCATGGCACCTTTTTTTGAATGAGTTTATAGAAAAAAAATGTTATTTATGTTTAATATTTTTGATTGTATGTTGATATTCTTGAGTTTTTTTATTTTATTTTATTGTGTTTGAATTAGGTGCTAGGTTATAACAAAAGCGCATTCGCAACAAAAATCTCGTAATCTACAATAATATTGACATTGGTGTTTAAACAGTATGCTAGTTTATCATTAATGATGGTTAATAAACGCATTCTATGGTCATTCATTCTTGAAATCAAGTGTTCATATTGAAAGCAAAAATTTTAGTCAAACATCCTATAACAACTCATCACACATAGATAAAAAAAAAGATTTGTAAACTCTTTATAAGTCTAAACTTATGGACTATCAATTAACTTTCATCATGATTTTAAGTTGGATTCGAAGTTATTAGGTCAACCAGTTGATTTGGGCTTTGGGGTGTTACACATTCCCCTCCTAATAAAAAACGTGCTCATTCCATTTATAGGAAAAAAAAACTAGAGGTGATCATTTGCGGGCTTGGGTCGGGCCCGGGCCAGACCTAAGTTATTTTTTAACGTAACGAGAATATATAGAAACCTGCCTTTTTACGGTCTTGAAAACTTGCCCCTTACGCGCCCAATAAACGGGTCGGGCTTGTCCATGGGCTAACGGGCCTAATTTGGTTTTTTATATTTCTAACAAAACAAACTTATATAACATCACAAGTTAATGTAAAATAATTCAAAATACACAACAATATTTCTAACTTAAAATTAGACGTGAATACATAACAATGTATATAATTTAGAAAAAAAAATTGTTTTGCAAAATATGGAGTATTGATAAATAAATTACTAAATGAGATAATAAAGAACTGATCAATTGACTATTAAGGTAATTATGTTTTTTACTTTTTAGATTTTTAAATGGTGTTATTAACATAAGTCATAATTAAGTGATAATTGATAACTATCAAGAATTCTCAATTTTATTTGTAAATTTTAATTACAAAAGTTAATTGTTATAAATATATTAATGGGCCCGTGCCCGCCCATTAATTTCAAGAAGTCAGTCCAGACCCGCCCATTTTTCAATAATGGTCGTCCAAGCCCACTTTTCTAGCGGGTCATCCCGTCCGTAAACAGCTCTAAAAAAGACCTCTAGAAAAAAAGCTTCCTAATATTAATCCATACAAACAGTTTTACCCATACAAGATTTAACAGCAACAACAAACAACTCCTTAGTAATAGGCTCTCCACAACATTATGAAAAATGTAAAAAGATGGACCCTTTGAATTATAAAACGCAAAACATAGGGGCTATGTTTGACAAAAGTAGTTTATAAGGTACCAGCTTATCAAAACCTTACTTTTATTAAATTCTCAATAAGGTACCTTATAAATTAATTTATGATCATCCAAACAACTACACTAAAAATAAGGTACCTTATAAGGTGACTTAGGCATTGTTTGGCAAAAATTAGGTGACTTATAAGTCACCTTATAAGCTACCTTATTTTTTAGGTACATGTTTGGCAAAATAACTTATGACTTATAAGTTAACTTATAAGCTAGCTTATTGATAAGTTAGTTGTGAGTGACTTATTAGTGACTTATTGAACTTTTTATCATTTTTTTTCGATTATACCCCTGATTAATATTAATTATTATTATTTTGAAGCTACTTTTTGGTCATTTTACATGTTTATAAGCTATTTTTTGTTAAACATGACTTATTTATCAGCTACCTTATAAGTCATCATCTACCTTATAAGTCATAAGCTACCTTATCAGCTACCTTTGCCAAACATAGTCTTATAAGTCACCTTATTTTTGACAAACAATGACAGGGTAGTTTTTGTAATTATTTAAATTTAGAGACAATAATGTGATTTTTAGGTAAACTAGATAGGCCAAACGTGTAATTCAATCTCATTATATTTAGATCTGGATTTACTCTGGTGACACGTGTCGTACACGGACCAATCAGATTTGAGTGCTGGTTGGTTGTACTACACGCGCTAAAAAGTTTAGCTGACCCCTAAGGATCACGTGATGGAACACGTGGTCTTCATCGAGAAAATATCTCAGTCAACTCCACCGAGCCTCGTTATGCGATAAATATAATGAAGGTCAAATTCGTCAAAGGCAAACAAGTATAAAAATCAACGATATTATTTTTATATATTATTTTTTGTTTTAAAATAAGATTATTTTTAATGGATAAAATAAATTAAAAAAATTGAAGATTTTGAACCAAATTGATCCAACAGCTTCTTCAAAACTATATTTAAAACGGAGAGAAAACACATTTTTTTTTGAAATATGAAGAATACTTAAAAAATGATTACAAAATGGACCTAGCAAAATTTGAAAACAAATTTGGAAAGAGTTATAATATTTTAATAAATGAAGGTTATATTTGAATATTATAGTAAATTACATATTTGGTCCTTAGGGTTTATTGGATTTAACAGTCTAGGTCCTTAAAATGAAATATCTATGGCTTGCATTTTCGTGGTTTTCACTTAACGTATTGGGCTCCTAAAACTAACTCTATTACATTTTTTCTGTTAAGTAGGTTAAGTAAGAGGGACATTTTGGTCATTTTAATTATAGAGACCAAACATGTAATAAAAACCAAGGACCAAATATGTAATTTACTCTCTGTGTATTTTATATAATTAATAATTAATGATCCATAACATATATATTGTATATAATTTCTCACCATACTTTCACAATTTTTCTTATTACAGCATTATATTTTCGTTTTTTTTCTTATTACAACAATATATATTTTCCAATTGTATTTTTATTATGGCATTATAGTTATATTTTTCTTTTTTATAGCAATATATTTTCAATTTTTTTATTATGGCATTATAGTTAAATTTTCTTTACTATAACAATGTATTTCAAATTTTTTTATTATGGCATTATAGTTACATTTTACTTTATTATAGCAATATATTTTCAAATTGTTTTTTTTATTATGACATTATAGTTGCATTTTTCTTTATTATAACAATATACTTTCAAATTGCTTTTTATTTAAGCATTGTACTTTTAATTATTCTTATTAAATTGTATGAAAATTATATATTTAAATGTAACACATATTTCAAACATATACGATTGTTTTTTTCCCCTTAAAAAAAACACATATTTTTTTATAGATTACGTGGCATAGATAAAACAGAGCATCAATTTTTTTAAATAGTTTCCTTACTTTACCTTCCGATTATTCATACATTTTTACATGATTTCTTAAAAAGAGAGATGAAAAACATAATATATGCGGGATATGAATAATCGGGAGAGAAAGCGATAAAATTATTCAAAATAAAACAAAATGATTCATTAATATAACAATATTTAGAAAAAAAATGTAAAAACATTTTACATTGTCAACGTTTAAAAAATGTTAAAAGTATGTTTTTTTTGAAGAAAAAAAGTTGTTATCTATTTAAAAAATATGTTACATTAAAATATTTAATTTTCACACAATTTAATAAAAAACATTAAAAGTACAATGCGTAAAAAAAGAAATAAAAGTATATTACTATAATTAAAAAATGTACCTATAATGCCTTAACAAAAATACAATTTGAAAATATATTGTTGTAATAAGAAAAACAATGTTACAATAAGAAAAACTGTGAAAGTATGGTGATAAATTATATACAATGTATATATATATATATATAGGTAGGGCTGTAAACGAACCGAACGAACACGAACGGAGGCTTGTTCGTGTTCGTTCATTTAACTTAACCGAACAAACGAACGAACAAGAACGATAAACGAACGAAATTTTTTGTGTTCGTGTTCGTTCGTTTAACTTAACCGAACAAACGAACGAACACGAACGGTAAACGAACGAAATTTTTTGTGTTCATTAAGAAAACTTGTTTGTTCATGTTCGTTTGTTAAGTTGTTAAACGAACGTAAACGAACAAACATAAATAAACATAAACGAATGAACGTGAATGAAGATAAACGAACATAGATGAACATAAACGAACACACACAAATATAGAATAAAACCACCATGACTTATCATTTTGTTCCTAAAAAGTAACATAACAAATGAAAAACCGGGTAAACTTAGAAGACATAAAAAAGAAATTCTAAAAATTTAATTTAGTTAATGATTTTACATATTAATGTCATAATATATAAATATATATTTATATATAAACGAACGTAAACGAACGTAAATGAACGAACGTTCACGAACGTAAATGAACGAACGAGACCATTGTTCATGTTCGTTCGTTTAACTAAACGAACGAAAAAATGTGTTCATGTTCGTTCATTTATTAAATAAACGAACATAAACGAACTTCCCGCCGAACGGTTCACGAACAGTTCGGTGAACGTTCGGTTCGTTTACAGTCCTATATATAGGGGAGGGATCATACGAGAACCACCGTTTTTAAAGAAACAAAGGGACATATTGTGGACAACATATGATGTGGATCCCACATAATATTAAATCATTTCTGATTTAATATTAAATCAGAAATGATTCAATATTATGTGGGACCTACATCATATGTGGTTCACAATGTGTCCATTTGTTTCCTTAAAAATCAAAAGTCCTCATTTGAATCTCTCTCTCTCTCTATATATATATATATATATAGGAAGAGGTTCAAATGAGAACTTTGAAAATTTAAAGGAACTTATTTGGGACCACATATGATGTGGGTCACACCAATAAAAAATCATAACTGATTTTTAAGGGCGGGGGACCACATCATATGTGGTCCCAAATGAGTCCCTTTGTTCCTTTAAATTGAGAGTGTTCTCATTTGAACTCTCCCCTATATATATATATATATATATATGCATCTTAAAATACAAACTAGTCAAAGTTACAAACTATGCAAACTCATATAAATCAATATAAAAAATAATTTTTTTCATGATTTTTTTCATCAAATGTTATGATTTAAGATATTATTACACATGTGTTTGTTTCATCTTGTGCAAAAAACACATGTGAACCTTTTACATTATGAAACAAATACATATGAAACTTTTTAACAGAAAACATATGAGAAACTTTCAACTTATTAAAACAAATACATGTGAAACTTTTACAAGGTGAAACAAACATATGTGTAATAATATCTTAAATCATAGCATTTGTTGAATTTTTTTTTGAAAAAAATTATATTTTATATTGTTTTGTACGAGTTTGCATAGTTTGTAACTTTGATTGGTCTGTATTTTAAGTAGCCTCTATATATATATATAAATATATATCTTATGAATTATTAATTATTAAGTATATATATAATATAAAGAGAGTAAATTACATGTTTGGTCACTGTGGTTTTTATTACATATCTGGTCCGATCATCGGTTTTGGGATTTTCCTCCGATCAGAACCGGCGGCGCCGGAGGAAAATGTTGATTGTGTACGAGTATATGCAAAACGGTAGCTTACAAGACGCGTTGTTGTATGTATCGTAAGTGTCCTGAGCTCATGGATTGGAAAATTAGGTTTATGATTTTACTAGACGTAGCTAAAAGGTATCAAGTTTCTCCACTTTTCGTGCGATCCACCGATTGTTCATTGTGATATTAAGCCTTCTAATGTGTTACTAGACTCTAATTTCAACGCAAAAGTTGCTGATTTCGGTCTAGCAAGAGTTTTAGGTTTTGATGAGAATGAGATTAGTGAAAGTTTCCTTGAATGCGGTGAAGAAGAAGAAGAAATCGATACAACTGATGAGAACAATACCGATGTTGAGAAAAAGAGAGAGAACATTAATGGCGATTATAAAGAAGAAAACATATCAGTTGCAGAGGAGACTGAGAGTGTGACAACCGGAGTGGTTGTAGTGAATACGGATCCCTTATCGTCGGAGAGCTGTTCTGTTACGGTTGTGGATGTGGAGGCGCCGCCGTCTGAGTATTTGGAAAGGGCAAGTGTCTCCGATCAGGTTAGTGTTGATAGCAGTAATCGAAGATTTTTGGGCAGAAAAAAAAAGTCAGTCGGTGGTTCAGGAAGGGATTGGTGGTGGAAACAGGACAGTTGTGGTGGCGATTCAGGAAGAGTGAAAGATTAAGTAATGGAATGGATTGGAAGCGAGATAAAGAAAGAAAGACCCAAAAAAGACTGGCTCACAACCACATATCCAATCTCAATAGAACTCGAATCTAGTAGTACAGCCAATGCACCACAGAAAAAACAGAAGAAGAAATCTGAAACCGAAAAGAAGAATCGAAAGCAGTGGCAGACCCAGGATTTTTCCTGAGCGGGTGCACCCTTAAATTGTATCAAATGTCTGCAAAGCTGTTTGATATATTTTGAGGGATTTTTAGCCGAATTCCCTGTTTAGGGGCTTTTTTAAGTTTTTCGGTTGATTTCGAATGATTTTTTAGGGTTTTGGTTGATTTCGAAAAACTTTTTAAGGTTTTTGGTTGATTTCGAGTGATTTTTTATGGTTTTTGGTTGATTTCGAGTGAATTTTTCAAGATTCTTTGTTGATTTCGAGGGATTTTTTAAAGTTGTGCTCCCTTAACTCTTGAAGTTGACAGAGTTCAGCGGTGCACCTCATGTAAAACTTACGAAACACGATATTTTTTACCCTTACGGCACTAGGTTGAGCGGTAGCACTGGACCCCCCTCCCCAAAAGGGTGGGTCCGCCCCTGATCGAAAGCCAAGAGAATGGTGGAAAGAGGAATTCTGTGACGAATTATCCAAGAAGAAGAAGAAGAAAACCAAGAAAAGGGGAAACAACAACAATGGAGAAATGTGGTAGCAACATGATGAAGAATTTGTACCACAGAAGAAGAAAAAGAGTAAAAGTAGTAGTAAAAGAAGCATCGATTGGTGGTTAGAAGGTTTAAGCGGTGAGTTTCGACACCGAAGAAGAAACAGCCAAGAATGTCCAGGTGGCTAAATCCCCAAAAGTGGCGGCATTAGTAGCACACCTAGTATGAGAGGAACCGTTTGTTATATCGCTCCAGAGAAATGCGATGGTGGACAGCTCTCAGAAAAGAGCGACGTATATAGTTATGGCGTTTTACTACAGGTTTTAGTTTCCGGCCGAAGACCATTACAAGTTACAGCCTCTCCAATGTCTGAATTCGAAAGGGCTAATCTTATTTCATGGGCTAGACAGTTAGCGCGAAATGGGAAACTGTTAGATCTAGTTGATCCCAATATTCGTTCACTAGATCAAGAACAAGCAATGGTCTGTATCACTACAACCCTCTTATGTCTAGAAAGATCACCTTTAAAACGTCCTACAATGAGAGAGATTGTCGGAATGTTATCCGGCGCATTTACCGTTCGAATTCTCTCCATCACCGCCAACGAATTTTCCGTTCAAGTCTCGAAGAAAACCCGGGTGAGTTTAGTTCTTCACAAAAGCTTTATTCTTACTATCATGATGGTATAAACTATAAAGCATGCATTCATTCCTCTTTGTTAATTGTTTACCAAAAAGAAAAAGAAACAAAAGTATACAATAGGTTGCTTCATTTGCAAACTCATATTTTCATCAACAATTTTCTTTCTTTTCTGAAAACAAATTACAACAAATTAGGGATTGTTTTGTCAGAATGATTAAGAGGCTCTTATGACATAGCGTAAAGTGAAATATAATTGTTTGGTAATTGTTCAGATGTAATTAGGGCTCTTAATGGTTAAAGGAGGTCCATGATACAAAATGATTAAGAAGTTTTAGAACCATTAAGAGACAGACTTATTTTTTTTTTGCCAAACATGATTTACCTTTTATAGCAATTCAGAAGCCACCTTTTAATAAAACTGTTAAGAAGTAAACAAAACTGCAATTGAACTTTTAGGAGAGAAGGCATGACATGATTATGACACAAACTTTTCTTCCTCAAGTGTGTGTGCCCCCACAAGTTGGCATAAAGTTAAGTAGTAGTAGAAGATGTCCAATGAACTTGTCTATGACTTTTATCCTAGTGGTTAGTTCAATAAAATGAATGAATCCTTTTTTCACTTTTCAATAACATATTCTCTTTGAATTGATTGCATTTAACTTTTTATGCATTGGGAATATTTTTATTTTTATGGGGACCCATTATTTGTCACATTTTTACCTTTTTCTACTAGGCAACATACAACACTTCACTCTCTTACAAAGTAAATAAATATTGTACCATCTTCTTAGTTTAGAAATAGAGTGTTTTCATTTGGACAATAGTAATCATAACTTAATTGTTAAGAGTTATGGATCACATGGCTGTCATCCTAACTACAAAAACAACACCCTCATAGTTTAGTTGGTTTTCATTAACTATGTACAACTAAAGGGAAATTGGTTCAAATGATTAAAGTTTAAAGTATATTTTTGATTTATCTTTTTAATTATTTCTTTTTTAATTTTATACAAATGTAACTGAGTCCATAACTCAGGTCTATAATTAAGTATTGTGGACTTCTCAAAGCAATGTCGTTTTTTGCCAGCTTATGACGGACCTGATCCAAAATCTGGTTCGATTCGCATCCATCATATAACGCTAAGTCTATAAACGACGTGAAATCGGGTTTTGGGTTGGGTTCGTAACAGGGACGGGACCCAGAATTTTTTTGATACGGTGGCACAATACAACATAGAATTTTTTTATTATAAAAAATATGGTTTTACGTTTTTACTAACGATCAATATCTTTCTATGTGTTTTTGACTCAATTATACCGTTTCAGGAGACTTTTAAAGTTTTTTGCTTAATTTTCAAGATATTTTTTTAATTTTTTGGTTGATTTCAAGAGTTTTTTTAAAGATTTTTAATCTCTTTATCAATTTCGATGAATTTTTTCGGTTTTTTTTGTTGATTTTAGAAGTTTTTTGGTTTTTAATATTTGATATTGACGGTTTTTAATAACTAGAGAAACAAATTAAATAGACTTTTGGGAAAGTTAAGGATTAAACATGAAGTTAATAAAATGTTTATTAAATATTATTTAAGTACGAAATTAATAAAGTATTTAGTATGTTATTAAATGTTATATAGAGTTTGCTACCTAAAAAAATTAATTATTTGCATCTAACAAGGATTGAACCCAAAACCATCTCTATAAAAAGTTTTAATTCAATTGGGAAAAGCCACTACACCAACAACCTTATTTGTGTCATGAGTTCAGTTTCAAATTATTTAAGGGCACCCCTAAAAAAATAAGGTTACACCGTTAATAAATCCAAAAAATTTACCCTTCAATGAAGATATAATACAGTGGCCCGTGCCACCGGTGAACCATGCTAGGTCCGCCCCTGGTTCGTAAATATTACGGACTTAGGGAGCTGGCAAAAAACGACATTGTTTTGGAGGGTCCGCAATACTTATAGACCTGGGTTATGGATCCAGTGACATTTGGGTAAAAATGGGAGGTAAATGGTTAGTAGGATAAATCAGATGTGTATTTTGCTCATAAATAAATCTGTCTCTGTAGATTAATTTGTCTGCATAGTTTGAGACTTTTTTTTAATAGGTGGAAGAAACACATTTTTTAATTGGGAGGTTTGGAAAAATTGACTTTTTTATATAACCTCTTAGAAACTTACTAAATAAACCACTTTTTATATCTTTAAGCCACTATGAAACAATTATATACTGACCTAATGAGTTATGAGTTCGATTAAGTTTATTAAGCTGTTAACAAAAAGACCATAAATATCACTTGAAAATAGGATTTGAGGATGGAATATATGCAAACCGGATAATCTAGAGTTGTGTACAAACATTATGTCCTACTAGACCCGTCTGGACTGGCCTATTAACGAAAAACATTTGGAAAAAGCTATTATCGAAGAAGGTTGGCCCAGGCAGTACTGTAAAAATTAATGAATGGACCCGGCGATGAAAAAGAATTATAGACAGGCCATCCCGACCCTTTTATATTTTTATATATAATTTAGTATTGTCTTACTTTTCTGATTCAATAAATTTTGGAATCCCACTTGGCTGACTATGGAATAGACCCCCTCCCCCACTCTTTGAAATATACTATATAGTATGTTTCAAGTTTCGATCTAGATTTTCATGACTCAAAATCGCATATACCAAATCCTTGAAGGTATGTAGAAGTTATGCTTTTATGTCATATTTTAAGGCGAAAAGAAAATTATGTATTCTAAATGATTTTATATAAGTTTTATTTTTATATATGTATAAGATGTTTGTAAGAATGCGACAGGTAAAAGCAAGTTATCGAACTTGCAAAAACGAGTTTGAGTTTCTTATAATACTAGGCTCACTGGACAAAGAAAATAAAATGTTACGTCTGATAAATATCTGACACGAACCTGTAAATAATCACATCTATAACGCTATCTGACATCTATCTAAAGAATAGAATAATTGTTTCTGTTAAGACCTAACTAAATATTTAAAAACACGAAATAGTCAAAAATGCGAAAATGGGTTTGTTGGAATGTAACATCGAGAGGTTTAGATAATAGAAGAAGTAGTAATTTTGTTTTGAAATGGACTCTTTAACTAACTATTTGACAATTATTATTCTATATAATAATATCTAATAAACACAAATGGGATGAATCTAGAGGTAGATAAACCCTCAAAGCAAAGGAAAAAAAGTGTCAATTGTAGATTGTTAATTAAACGTAAAGTAACCATCGTATTCAACCAACAATAATCCAATTTTCATTTATTTTTCATTAAACCACATTATTTTCTTTTCTTATTATTTTTGTCTAATTAAATAACTTATTATCTTAATATTATAACATATCTGATCATTTTATTCATCAATTTTATAAATAATAAGATTTTATTAAATACTTTGTTCAAAAAAAAAAAGATTTTAAACAAATACTCAAATAAACTGATTTATCTTATTACCATAACTTTAAATAATAATAAGCACATTCAAATAGTAACTCTTCGATGCTTCTTTGGACCATCTTTCACGTGTGTGAAGCAGACATTTGGAGGCGTAAACAGCATCCGGTGACGCATCAATGACTTATTGGTTCATATCATATTTGATATATCAAATAGTAAATTGAATCTAAGGGGAGTCAATTTGAGGGCATGAGACATCTGGCCTTGGGCCGATCACCCCCCCCCAGTCATAGATTGTGGTTGGACTTTAGGTCCAGCGGCAGATCAGTGGGCCGCCCTTAGATGCCTGATACCGCCAGGGAGGCGTGTGTGCGTGTGTTCGTGGTAGTTGTTCGTGGATTCGATTAAGGATGGTGATTTTCCCCGCCCCGTCGGGGAACCCGGTTCACCCGCCCCGACCGGGGCCAGGGATTCCCCGTTAAAACGAGTACCGGGGCCGGGTGACGTATTCCCCACCCCATCCCGTCCCCGTATGTATATATTAACTAAAAAATACATATTTTTAATGCAATTTTTAATCTTTTTGAAAAATTTATTGTTTAACCGGGGATTGACCGGGGATGAGCACAAAAAAACCGGGGATGGGAGTAGATTCCTCGTACCCGCCGGGGACCGGGGACGGGGCTGGGAATGAGATAGTGAAACCAGGGCCGGGGCCGGGGATTGTATTCCCCGCCCAATCCCCGCCCCGTTGCCATCCCTAGGTTCGATGCCGCTATGCCTTCAAAAAAAAAATTGATGTTACATAATCACTTTCAAGCATCCATAGAATATCAACATGATCGATAAAGTGATTGTAGATGTTACAAAACTACTAAAAAAACATTTTCACTAGTGGATTTTTCCTTCTGAAAATTACTAACGGATTTATGGTAGAATAAATCACTGATGGATTATCAACCACAACCACAATCGACAGCGACTTAATTAAATAATTAAGTTAATCAATTAAGTCGGTCAAATTGGGGAAAAAATTAGTGGCGGATTTTTGCAGACACAATACGTCGACGATGGTTAATCCGTCGTTAATTCCGTCGGAGAACGTGTTTTCCAGGAAATCTGTCAAAAAACAAAACTCGTCGTTTTTTTTACAACCTGGATATCCAACCAGTTATGCGAGCCAACTAATCACAGGGCGACCACCAGCTTCACGAGTAGTCTGGAGTCACCACATTTAAATCTCGTTGGCCACAAGAGAATTTTTATTTCTCTTTGGATTCAAACATGGGATCTCCAAACACTTTTGACCTTTGAAGCCTAAAATCAAACTATTCGAACACCACCCTTGTGGAAACAAAACTCATTGTTTTTGTTTTTACGATTGTCGATATCAGAAATGGTATTTGGGTTTTGATTATTGTTGAGATTTAATAGGGTCATAAAGTCCCAATGCAACTTTATTAAAAAACAAATGTGTAATTTTAATAAAGATAAACAGATTGTATAAAAAACATGAGTAAAGAAAGCAAGCAGATAACTCATAAATATAACGTAGATCTTTTATTCATCGAAGATAAAATGTGAACCGAAATAACATATTGTGATTCAAACCCTGTAAGCTATTAAAACTAATCCTTACTTGAAGTTCTCTTTAATTACATTATTCCTAGGTTAAGAACAAGAGTTTGTACCTATACCAAAAAGTTAGACTTTTAACTTTATCCTCAGTCACGAGTAAAATCACTCACGGGTTGTAAAAGACATACAAAAAGTTTCTTTGGACTATCTTTCACGTGTGTGAAGCAGATATTTGCAGGCGTAAACAGCATCTGTTGACGCATCAATGACTTATCAGTTCATATCATATTTGTTGTTTCATATTAAAATTTTCAACAATTATTTAGGCAAGAATATCAAGATTATACACGTTTTGATTTTTGTGCTTTTGCAATTTGGGCCTACGGAGAAGAAAATTTAGAAACAACTGTATGATATACTCTATAAATCATTTGATTTAATTTTAAACGTACTACCAAATAGTATATCGAGATGTAATTGGGATTAAATTAAATCCAAAACTTCAACTTTCAAATTAGCTCGACTGACTATAAAATAACAAGTAAAAATTAAAGAAAACTGAAACGCTCTAATTTAATTATCATTCGAAGGGTCAGTAAATAGATATTCTATTTTGATGTATAAGACTTTTTTTTTTTATGGTTTATATTCATAAATTAGGTTGGTTGTTTAATTTATATATAAAATCATTTATAAGTGAAATGTATAAATAAATAATTTAAAAAATTCAAAATCTGATCCAATAAACAATAATAATAACATCGTGTCCAACTTAGTTGTCATATAATATATATTAAAAGGGTATTTTTTATATGTTAATATATGGAGAACAATATTATATAATATATATTAAAAAAGATAAACAAAAAGCACCAGTGGTCTAGTGGTAGAATAGTACCCTGCCACGGTACAGACCCGGGTTCGATTCCCGGCTGGTGCATGAGCCATGATGACACGCCTAGCTGATGGTTGGGTCCATCAATTCAGCTTGACTTTCAAGATTGACAACATTGGCCCTTCTGAGCTCAAACATTTTACATTTCTGCCCCCTCTATTTTTTTGTTTTTAATTTTTAAATTTCATTCATGACTCTCTTTTTTTCATTTTGGTTCCATAATTTCCTTTTTCATTTTGGTTCCAAAAGCTTCTCTAAAAACATTTATTAGTGACACTTTTCAAGTATTTGTGACCGTTTACAAGCGTCTCTAAAAGTACTTTTTAGAGAAGGTTAAAAATAAGGTTCTCTAAAGATATTAGCTTCAGTGACATTTTCCCTAAACCTTCTTTAAAGATGTCTTTTAGTTACACTTTACAAACCTTCTCTAAAAGTTATTTTTATATACAAATAATCAAAACCTTCTCTAAAGAAGGTTACATTTAGATACACTTGTAAAAGATCAATTCATTCTCTAAAGAATATATTATTTTTTTCATCCATATTTCAGCTCTATATACAGTTATGTATTATAAATAATAATATTAATCAACAAAAACAACATAAAGACCTCAAAACAATAAATTTTCATACATTTATCATATTAAAGAGAAGAAATTTTTATTCAATCTATATACCCATTTTCATTCTAACATCCTCCCTAAACTCCTTGCAAAACTCGATACTCAACCTATCACCTCCCATCTATTTCTAACTTTTTTATATTGGAGTAGAGCCATGTTTGTTACTTTGCAAAGGCGATTAAGCCCTGTCTGGTTAAATATGATTTTCTCATTTCAGACTCTTTTGGTGCCATCCATTGGGATTTGGGGCTGTTATTAATGACGGAACACGAATAGGATCAATGGCCGACGAATTACGAAGAACAAAAATTAAGAACTTTAAGAACTTAATTCTTTAATATAAAAAATAAACCAAAAACTGATTGAAAGGGTTTATTATCATCTCCTATTTATAGTTTCTAAAACAATCCTAAACTTGGAAAGGATAAACTAAAAGGAAATAAAATAAAAAAATAAAGGAAGAATCTAAAATAAAAAATTAACTTTAATTAAATTAGGAAAGTCTTCATTGTGATCTTTAAGAGTCCTTGGAAAGTCTTCATTGTGATCTTTAAGAGTCTTTGAAAATAAGGATTCTTTTATTTGATTCTTTCTTGGAGCTCACGTTGCCATCCCTGACTCATCCTCCCCCTCTTCAGAAAGACTCGATCTCGAGTCTGCATCATCTTCACTGTCTCCTTTGTAGGGCGATAAGTCTGCAACGTTAAATGTAGCTGAAACGTTATAATGACCTGGAAGTTCAACTTTATACGCGTTATCATTAATCTTCCTTATTATCTTGAAAGGTCCATCAAGACGCATGGCTTCAATTTGCCAAACGACCGGCCAAGAATCTTTCTTTTCGCAAATGAATCCACACCAAGTCACCTTCTTGGAACACAACTTGCTTACGATGTTTATCTGCTTTTTTCTTGTATTGATCATTAGAGCGAATAATGCGTTTACGGACTTGTTCATGTAACTCCTTGATTTGAGTCGATCGTTGTGCTCCCTCGACACTGAGCTGGCCCGTAACAGGAATGGGCGCCAAAGTGGTGTAGTTGGATTGCCATACACGACCTCAAATGGAGTTTTCCCGGTGGTACGATTGACGGAACGATTATAAGCAAACTCCGCTTCGAGGAAAAACAAGATCCCATTCTTGGGATTTTCACCCACCAAACTTCGTAATAAATTCCCTAGACTTCGATTAACAACTTCAGTTTGTCCATCAGTTTGTGGGTGATGGGAACTACTAAACTGTAATTTTGACCCCATTCGGTTCCATAAAGTACGCCAAAAGTGACTAACGAATTTCACATCCCGATCGGAGGTGAGCGACTTTGGAATACCATGCATCTTGACAATTTCAGAAAAATATAACCGAGCAACCCGGCTCGCATCGAAGGTTTTGGAACATGGAAGAAAATGAGCCATTTTGGAGAAACGGTCGACAACCACCATAACCGAATCTTTATGGCGCCGAGTTCGGGTAAGCCTAACACGAAATCCAAACTAATATCTTCCCACGGGCTTTCGAGCACGGGTAAGTGTATACAACCCGCTATTACTTCCATGGGTTTTGGCTATGTGACATGCACGACACCTTTCGAGGATTCGGGCAACATCTTTTCCCATCCGTGGCCAATAGAATTGCTCTTGAATGATTGCCAATGTTTTATCTCTTCCAAAGTGGCCGGCAAGACCTCCCGCATGACTTTCCAAAATAATAGCTTCCCGTAAAGAACTCGGGAATGCATAACCGGCGCTTTTGAATAAATACCCGTCATGCTTTGTGAATTGTTGGAATGTTCCGCAAAGACACTTTTCCCCATATATCACGGAAATGGATCATCCCGATAAAGATCTCGAAATGTATCGAAAGCCGTGAACCCGAATTCCGCATGGTAGGTAAGTAATAAGTGGCGTACCTAGGGCATCGGCTACTTGGTTTTGGGATCCGGCCTTATGCTTAATGACAAAAGAAAAAGCTTGTAGGAACTCAACCCATTTAGCATGCCTCGGATTCAACTTGTGTTGGCCGTTGATATACTTTAGCGCCTCATGATCCGAGAACAAAACGAATTCGTTGGGAAACAAATAATGGCTCCAAGTGTCTAGCGCACGAATAATAGCATAAAACTCCTTATCGTAGGTAGAATACTTGCGACGTGTCTCGTTTAATTTCTCACTAAAAAACGCTATTGGCCTCCGATTTTGACTTAAAACTCCGCCAATGCCTACTCCGTATGCGTCACATTCTACCTGAAAAACGTCATCAAAGCTCGGGTAGGGCCAAAAACAGAGCTTCGGTAACCTTCTTTTTTAAAATATCAAACGCCTTGGCGGCCTCGTTTGTCCAGCTAAAACGTCCACCCTTTAAGCATTCCGTGATGGGAGCGATAAGGGTGCTAAAAGTCCTGATAAAGCGCCGATAAAAAGAAGCCAACCCATGGAAACTACGGATATCATGGATCGATGTTGGTGTGGGCCAATTAATTATAGCCTCGGTTTTTGCTTTATCCATTTTTATCCCATCGCCCGAGATGACATATCCGAGAAAGGTAACTTCTTTGACAAGGAAACTGCACTTTTTTCTGTTGGCATATAACCTTTGTTCCCGTAAAACAAAAAATACTTGACGAAGGTGAGATACATGTTGCTCAATGGTTTTGCTGAAGATTAAAATATCATCAAAATAAACTACGACAAATTTACCGATAAAAGGCTTGAAAACCTGATTCATTAGTCGCATGAAAGTACTAGAGCATTAGATAGACCGAAGGGCATGACCATCCATTCGTACAATCCATCACGTGTCTTGAAGGCCGTTTTCCATTCGTCTCCGGGCCTCATTCGGATCTGATGATACCCACTTCTTAGATCAATTTTTGAGAAAACTGTGGCGCCGTATAATTGATCAAGTAAATCATCAAAACGAGGAATGGGAAAACGATACTTAATTGTGATTTTATTAACGGCTCGGCTATCATTACACATCCGAAAAGCTCCTCCGTGTTTTGGAACTAATAATGCGGGTACCGCGCATGGACTCAGGCTCTCTCGTATCAAACCTTTGTCAAGTAGCTCGGTAACTTGACGTTGTAGCTCCTCGTACTCCTTAAGATTCATTCGATAAGCGAGGTTTGTTTGGGATAGGCCGAACCAGGAATAAGATCAATACGATGTTGAATATCCCGCATCAAAGAGCGGCACCGGGCGGGATCTCGTCCGGTAAAACATCCGCAAATTCTTCGAGCGTGGATCGAATTTGAGTCTGCAAAAAGGCCCCTGGTTTGTTTTCCTCCGCCACTACAAGAGCGAACACGATTGGGCTAATGGTTGCCACCCTTTCGAAATCGTAACCGTTTAAGAAACAAAGTGCCTCCGTCGTCCGGCGATCCGGCGTGTATCAAGTGGCACCAAGGTAATGTTCACCCCATCTTTTCGAAAACTATATGTATTTTTAAACCCATCATGCTTGGTTTTACGATCATATTGCCACGGTGCCGACCCAATAGGATGTGACACACATCCATTGGAATGACCTCACACCATAACTCATCGTGGTACTTTTTCCCGATAGAAAACTGAACCAAGCATCGCTTATTTACCTTCACAACATTGCCCCGTTTCAACCACGTTAATTGGTAGGGCTCGGGATGATCTTCGACTTTTAGGCCCAACTTTTCCACCATGTTGTTTGATACAACGTTTTCACCGTTGCCACCATCGATAATCATATTACAAACCTTACCTCGGCGCGTACACTTGGTGCGAAAAATGTTGTTCCGAAGCCAAGAGTCGTCATCAATGGATTTTGAAACCGCGATACTCAAAGCCCGTTGGATCACCAAAGCTTCACCATGATCGGCATAAACTACCTCGTCTTCGACGCCCATTGGCTCTTCCTTGTTATCCGAATCGTAGGTTGGCTCGGTTCTTCATCCACAAAAGTTAAACTATCCGTTGATTTCGGACAATCTTTCATCAAGTGCCCCAAACCTTGACATTTAAAACAACGTAGTACCCGAGTATTGCTTCCACTTGCGACATTATTAGCGGAAGGATGGCCTGTAGAAGTAGCTCCTTTAGCCGTTGCGGGCACATTAGTTTTTGGAGTAGGAGTAAATCGGGTTCCGCTAATTTTACTCTTACCTTTGAGTTGTTTCTCGACCTTCAAAGCAAGCCGACACACATCCGCATAAGACCAATATTGTTGAAGGCTTACCACGTCTGATATTTCAGGACGAAGTGCGCCTAAAAACCTTGCTATGAGTTGTTCGTCTTCTTCGTTTGCATCACACCGCATTCGGAGTCGATCGAATTCATTGATGAATTCCTCGACGGATGAAGAATGTTGTGATAGATTATGATAGTCAAGAAAAAGCTTCGCCTATGATTCTCAGGGCAAGAACTTTCTTTTTAACAACTTTTTCATCTTCTCCCACGTACTAACCTTTGATTTTCCTTCTCGGTGTCGTTGCTTCCTCGCCAGTCCCACCAAAGAGAGGCATGTTTTCGAAGTTTTATTGCCACCTCGCCCAACCTTCGCATGGTCGGGTATGTCTCGAAGATCGAAGACACGCTCGACCGTGCTTAACCAATCAATAAAGTCATCGGGGTGGGCCTTCCCGGCAAATTCAGGAATCTCGACTTTCATTCCCAAATTTCTCAATGGGTCATAATGATAACCACCGTGAATACCACGGGGTCTTCCGCCAAAAGGATTGACCTCCTCTTCCGCGTCGTCCCAAACGTCCGCCTCGCAGTTCGCATCTTCTCGCCGGCGAGTCCCGTTGGAGCTCGAGTTCTCGTATCCGTTGACGCAATTGCTCAATTTCCGCATCTCGTGGGTCACGAGGGTCCGGTACACCGTTGTCGTGTTGAACGCCTCCACGACCCCCACGTCGATAACCAACACCACGAGGTCTTCCCCGTCCGGCCATTCGAACTTGGGCTCTGATACCAAATAATGACGGAACACGAATAGGATCAATGGCCGATGAATTACGAAGAACAAAAATTAAGAACTTTAAGAACTTAATTGTTTAATATAAAAAATAACCCAAAAACTGATTGAAAGGGTTTATTATCATCTCCTATTTATAGTTTTTAAAACAATCCTAAACTTGGAAAGGATAAACTAAAAGGAAATAAAATAAAAAAATAAAGGAAGAATCTAAAATAAAAAATTAACTTTAGTTAAATTAGGAAAGTTTTCATTGTGATCTTTAAGAGTCCTTGGAAAGTCTTCATTGTGATCTTTAAGAGTCCTTGAAAATAAGGATTCTTTTATTTGATTCTTTCTTGGAGCTCACGTTGCCATCCCTGCATCAGTTATAACGAAACATAATCAAAGAAAGATAAATTATATTTAGTTAAAAGGGAACAGAAATATAGTCAAGTTAAAGAGAGCTCACAGTCCCTACGACAGACTTGGATGAAAGAAATGTATATGCTTTTAACAGTGATAGGCCAAAATCATATACCAGAACAAATAGATACAGAATAATACATATGATTCCAAGTAATATGTGATATTATTACCTTGTAGTGCAAAAATTCAAAAAATTATATCAAAAGACATAATATGGCCAATCAAGAGAATAAAAGGGATTGGAGATTATTAATCCAAGAAATGAAAAAAGTAAATAAGATTCTTTATTTTTATTTTAAAATAAAGACATGGTGATTTGATAACCAAAAAAAAAAAAGATAGTGGAATTTGCAGACTGAAATACATCAAATAATGCAAGTAATTATTTGGGCTAAATATAAATTCATACCTTTAAATTGTCTGGTTCGTTACAAACTGCTTTCTGTAAGATAAAATAAATAATTGAGAAATATAACGTTCTGTTGATTAAAATAAAATTTCTACTACTTTTCCAATAAATCACAAGTAGTACGTAAAAAAATTACAATAATATCGTTTTCAAGTTAGGAACATATAATAAGCAGATCTCACGGGCTTTTCAAACATTAGACGAAATCAGTGAACATATAACTATTTACTAGTTCAAAAAAATTAATAAATAAAAGAGAAACAATGTCTTTTACTATCTAATATGATTCAAAAAGAATTTAGCATTATATTAAAAACTCAAACATGTATTAACTAATTATATTGGAGAAGAAATACGTAAAAAAAATCGTACTTAACGAGAGCCTTTTTTTTACATCTCGCCGGGCCCATAAAATATCAGGAACAAACAGGTCTGGGCCAGGGAATAAAAAATGACCGGATGTTGACACCAAGTTATGTCTCCGGTTGCAGCATCGACTCAAATAAATGCAAGACCAAATCAAATCTTTATCGATTCAGATAAACAAATAGAACCTAAATCCACTCCTTGCATCTAATAAAGATGAATTACAAATAGATATAAGATACTTTATGCCCAATTCTAAACAGTAAACAAACTAAGGGCCTTTTATGTTAGCGACTTAATGGGACTCACATCCTATTCAGTCAGCTACACATGAATATTTGCCTATTCGGTAGTGGTTTAATGATCTAGAAAGCTTCTAGGGGGGAGGTTTATGCAGAAAGCCAAGTTTTTCCAAACTTGCCCCTCCCAATTAAAAAAACGTTCCTTCCATCTATGAAAAACTTCTCCCAAAATAAAATCCTTCAAATTTTATACATACATCTATATTCGTATATACCTCATCTATTGATTAGTTTAATTGTTTCTACTCTATTTTCTGTTTCTTTATCATTGGTCCGACCTACCTCGACCTGCCTTTTCCTTCATCATGGTTCAACCATCAATAGATCAACACGACGAACAGATCGCCAAAATTCAGTCAGATATCCTCGAAATCAAGGCGTCGATGTATTCGATTGGCACAATTAAGTATGATGGGTGTTCAACAACACTGGTTCACGATCGTTAAATCAGATTTATGATTCTATAACGTGGGAACAATTTCAAATCGAGCTGTTACAACGCTTTAGTGGGTTGGAAATTCAAAAACCCTTATGAACAATTAGCAACTATCAAACAAGGGGCATCCAAGTTAAAGCACTTGGTTAGGCATTTTTACCAACAATCAAGAAGAAATGAATTTAATCTCAAACACCCATTACCATTTACCCATACTCAGTTTATAATATGAGGAGGATATAAACTTGAAGATAAAGTATTAACAAACTAAGATTGCATTATATAAATAGAGGTCCCTTCAATTGTTAACCCAATAATTTGTGTTAACCGTGTTAACCCATCGTTCACTACTGAACACCATGCTCGTTCACTCGTGAAACACCATTCATCAGTGAACGAATGGTTCCATACATGCATGCTCGTTCACTAGTGAACACCATTCGTTAGTATACGAGCATCGTGTTCACCAGTGAATGATGAGTTAACACAAATAATTGAGTTAACACTTGAAGGGGCCTCTATATAAATATATATTTGCATGTTCTAAGTGGACCTAAAGGCCAATCAATTCATATTTTCTCCGGTTCAATGGAATACATGTTCCAAAAGGAAGAAGAAGAAAAAAAAGCTCTAGAAACACCAAAGCTTTATTCATTAAACTGCTCAGCCAATAATAAGGAGTCAAGAATATCAATAGTCAAATGTTACCAAATTCACTTTGTGATTACCACCAAGTTCAAGGACAATATATAAATCCAATAGACCAAATTTGACCAAACCTCGGTTCTCAAAGCATCTCCAATAGCTTTGCTATAATAGAAAATTTTGGGTTTTTTTATTTCTAAAGTGCTTCAATAGCATTGCTATATTGGTTGCTATTTTAGAGATTTTGGAAGAAATTTCTAAATATAGAGAAACCTCTAAAATATTTAAATTATGAGAGAGAAACATTATTTTAATATAGACAACCAATTAAAATTATTGAAATTAAATCTGTAGGGGAGAGATTTAATATTTTATTAAATTATTGAGTATCTTAATAATATAAGTAATGATGGATTCTCTAAAATAGAAAAGTTGTTGGAGTTGGAAGAAAATGTTTTTAGAGATTTTAGTTTTTTATTCTCTGTATTAGAAAATTTATAGAAAAGCTGTTGGAGATGCTCTCAATATCCCAATTAGAAGAACAACATATCAATTATTTGACATCGAAAACGAAGATTGTATAAAAAAAAATTGAATTACCTTAGCAACATCACGATTGAGCTTTTTAACTTGTGCTGATAGCGACGCATTCTGGTTCAATAGAATTTAACAACATAACTAAACAAATGTTCATATTTGTAAATCCATCATCGAACAGAGAATATAAACCTAATTTTTACACAATAATCGTAACAAAGTCTAGCATATAAACTAGTAAGTAGTAGAGACAAATACGAAGAGATGAAGACAAACTCGAAGTCGACCGTAACAGGATGAATCCTCAAACCCTAAATCCAAGAAATGAAGACAGATTGAATTTGAAACTGGTTAAAAGACGAAATCGGAGATCACAATCAATAGCTATCAAAGAGAAATCATGAAATTTTGGAGCTCTCGGCACCCTAATTCGAAGCGAAATCGAAGGGAAATCAATGAAATCAGTAGAACTCTCGCACACTAAGGGGGTGTTTGGATGAGCTTATTCACTTATGATTTATTATCGATCTGAAAAAGAAAAAGGGCTTGTGAAAAGCTGATAAGTTAAAAAAATTTACTTCTTAAAAAATAACTTATCTCCGGTTTAACACCGGATAAGTTGTTTTACCCAAACACTCAAAATGACTTATTAACGACGCTCCACCGAAATAAGTCAATAAGTTGTTTTGATAAGCTCAAACAAACACCCCCTAACTCGGGAAATCGATAAAATCGTATAACTTTGCGTCGACCTCAAAGAACTTTTCTATGTATAATTTTGATTTTATTAAAAAATAAAAACCCTTTTAGATACGCTTTAAAAAAATGTAAAAGAGTAACAAAAACTTTTTATTTAATTTAAAAATAAAAATAAAAATAAAATACCTTATCCTTTTAGTGACGGTTTTAAAAACGTTGCTAAAATTCTGATTTAACTTTTAGAGACTTTTTACGTAAAAAAACGTCTCTAAAAGCTTTAGGAACGATTTTCATAGTGTATTATTTAGTTCAATATCCTTCTCTGAAGGTCATCTTACCTTCTGTTACCTTCTGTTACATTTTTCGTTTTTGTCATATAATTACTTTCCTAAATGTCACTTTTAGATACGCATTTAAATTCTTCTGTAAAACTCATTTCTCTTGTAGTGTAATGAACAAAAAAATGTGTTCATATTCATTCGTTTATTAAATAAACGAACATAAACGAACTTTCTGCAGAACGGTTCATTAAACGTTCGATTCGTTTACAGCCTTAACTAGGCATATCCAATTTAATTATAAACATTCTACCAATAGACATATCCAATTGTAATTGGGATCGAAATCCAAAACTTCAAGTTTCAAATTAGATCGACGAACTATAAAATAACAAATAAAAATTAAATAAAACTAAAGCGGTTTGATTTAATTATCATTCAAGTGTCAGTAACAAATATCATGTTATGATGTATAAGCTTTCTTTTTTTTATGGTATGTAGAAAGAGGTTCATGCGAGGACGGTAACAATTTACGAGAATGCAAGAACAATCCTCAGCCAATCATTTTGTACATAAAAATTTTCATGTACAAAATCACATATGATTTATGTACAAAATCACATATGATTCACATACAAAATCATATATGATTGGCCGAGACTTTTCCCGCGGCAAAAGTCATCCGTGTCATTTTTTATGCTAGTAAAAAATCACATATGAAAAAAAATTCATGTACAAAATGATTGGCTGAGGATTGTCCTTGCATTCTCGTAAATTGTTACCGTCTTCGCATGAACCCGCTTCATGGTATATATTTTATAAATTAGGTTAGTTGTTAAATTTATATAAAAAATTAATTATAAGTGAAATGTGTAAATAAACAATTTTAAAAAAATAATAAAATCTGATCAAATAAATAATATATAATATTTATTGAAAACAATAAACAAAAAGCACCAGTGGTCTAGTGGTAGAATAGTACCCTGCCACGGTACAGACCCGGGTTCGATTCCCGGCTGGTGCATGAGCCATGATGACACGCCTAGCTGATGGTTGGGTCCATCAATTCAGCTTGACTTTCTAGATTGACAATACTGGCCCTTCTGAGCTCATACTTTTTACATTTCTGCCCCCATCTTTTTTTTAATTTACTTTTTAAATTTCAAACATGACTTTTTTTTTTTCATTTTGGTTCCATAATTTCTGTTTTCGTCTGAACTTTTTTTTCCAACTTCAGTCGACAGTGCTAAATATGGTAGTACCTCACATATTAATAATTTTCAATTAGTGTTAGGTTATAATTTTATATTTGTGTGTTTATCCGATATTTATTGACGTTATAATAAAAGGTATATATTATTGGTCTAGAGGAAAGTTCAAATACGAACTCAAATCTGGTTGTGAACGCGAGAAAAAATGAGAGTGTGACACGTGTCTGAATGTAGATTATTCAGACTGAATATACAAATAAATATTCAGAAGGAATAAATACTGAAGACTGAATAAATACTATATTCAGTCTGAATATTTCTTTGTATATTCAGACTGAATGGAACACATGTCGCGCTCTCATTTGTTCTTATGTTCACAACCAAATTTGAGTTCTCATTTGAATCCATCTCTATTGATCTAATGGTATAATAATATCTTGCTATATATAGACCAGGGTTTCCCAAAACTTTATTTATAACCAAACCTTATTTATGAGTATTATATTTACCCCCTAACTTTTTTTTTCTTATTCATATTATATTCTAATTTTTCTCAAGACTATACAAGGGTATTTATAGTAAGCCTTGACTTCTAACTATATGGCTAATGCAAAATATAAAAAAGTACAAGGGGCTCAAGCACAACTATTCTAAATTTCTAATGCCCTCTCTAAAGACATCCCACTAAACCCCACCACCGCCATCGTCTCCCACCCCACCTTGCCACCCGACCAAAAACTTTCGATCATCGTTTACTTTCACGGCAACGGCTTTGTCTTCCTTAGCGCCACCGACTCCTAGCGGCGTATGATGATGGGGGTGAATGCGATCCGATCGGTGCGAGACCAGGCGTTGGGATCGAATCGACGGTTTTGATGAGTGGTTGATTGAACTTGCTGACTTTAATAAAGTGTATTTAATGGGAACTAGTGCCAGAGGAAATTTAACATATAACGCGGCTCTACGTTCACTTGATCTTGATCTGATTAGGATCATGGGGCTCATAATCGACCAACCTTTTTTTGGTGGGGTTGAGCGGACCGAAGCAGAACTCCAACTAGTAAATGACCAAATTATCCTTTTGGCGGCAACCAATTTCATGTGGTCTTTGGCATTGCCTTTGGCATGTGACAGAGACCATAAATATTGTAATTCGTTGCAAGATCTTGACGGATCTTTCAATGAAAAGATTAAACGTCTTCCAATATGTTTAATTAGGATGAACGGTGGGGATCCGATGGTCGAAAGGCAAAAGGAGTTTACAAAAATGTTGGAGGCATGTTGTGTGCACGTGACAAGAAAGTTTTATGATGAAGGGCACCATGGGGTAGAGATATTTGATCCGAAATAGGCACAAACCTTGTATGATGATGTTAAGGATTTCATTTGGAATTAAACAAAATAATGATAATAATAATAATAATATGTTACGATAATTATATTATTATGAATATAGTAAAATAGTAAAAATGATATAACTGATTTTGAGTATGAATGATGAACCCTGAGGACGAACGGTGTTCTGAGAACTCTGGTGGCGGTTATATAGATCCGACAAATGGTACTTGATCAAACTCGGTGGGCAAAAGCTTTAAACAACAGTGGTACGTCAATCAAATCATCATTCAGTTTGTATTTGTAATTTGTCAGAATTTTTGAGTCACAATTTTATTGTTAAAGGATTGAACTTCTATAATGTTGAACAATTTAGAACTAATGAGGATCGACAATTTTATCAACATGATATTGCTTAAGGACGTCATTATAAATATAATATAGCCCATAAATACATGCAAGTTTATTGTGTTATTTGTTGGATATGTATAATTTTATGTGGTTTTATACGATATCGGATAATTTTGTTTTAAAACCAAAATAAGGCAAAAACGATTAAGTTTAAATTAAAATTGAGAGTAGCTCAATAGACTGTTACCGAAGAGAAAGCCCAATACGATGGCCAGTTAATCAACAAAAATTTGTTATTTTCTTCGGATGTTCTTTGATTTTTTGACAATATAATAACATATGAGTTGGGTTGGTCGATGGGTTTGTCGAGTCAAAACTGTTTGAAATATAATCCAATTCAACCAGTACGGTTTGAAAAATCTTAACTCATTAGAAAGTATTTAAATCTTAACACAACATGTTCTTGTTGGGTTGGCTGGCTTGGTCTGGTTAGGACATAATTGTATGCATCACAGTAGCATACTTCAACAACTATTAGCCACTACTGTCGGTTAGTTGACATTTTATGATTTATTAAGAACAAAGAAAAGGAGCTACAATTATCTGCCACAACCATGCAGATCAAAGCAATGGTAACATGTCTAATAGAAGATATATATAACATATAAGCAGGGTATACCATATGACTGGAGTATACCATATGGTAACATGTCTAATAGAAGATATATATAACATATAAGCATGAGTATTGATTCATTAGACTGGGTTGGGTTAAAATTGGCCTAACCAATTCCAACCAGATATCTATGGCTTGGTTAGGTTAGTCGAGTTTTTATACACCCTTAATAACACGTAGGGATGATTGAAGCTACTAGAATGGATTTTCCCCAAGAAATCATGGGGTAATCGTAAGATTGTCCCAAAAGTGCAACCTCATATGTTTTCCAATTTTTTTGTTTTATACCCTTTTGTTTTAATTTTAAGTTGTAAAAATATATATTTTCAATGGAATAATATGTGACATATGTTTTTTTGTTGGGTTTTAATATTTGATTTATGATAAACTAGTATTTGGATGTTTATGATTGTGTAAATTAAAATGGCAAAGTTGATGAACCGAATCAAGATTTGGCCTCCAGTTAATCCTCCTCCTATTCTTCACTGTTGTTTGCAAGATCATCGGAGACCAACACCCCTCCTCCTCATCTCATTCCCGTATATGTAGAAATTGTGCTCTTGATATGTGTTCATATAACAATCATGTTCTTGATGTGTGTTAAAATTACGCTCTTGATATCTTCTTGTTCCCATATTTTGTGTACATACATTGTGTTATTGATTTCTTTTGTTATTAATGTTCCCAACTATATTATATTTGATTTCATATGGTGTTTGTGTTCATGTTGATGTTTGGGTTCCTATAGTATTTTATTATGGATTTGGTCCTTGACATCCTTGTGGTATTCAATTTGTCTTGGTTATGGTCCCTCTGACTAACCTTGTTTAAATAAACCTGTTTGAATACCACAAAGATCAAATCCATAATAAGCATACCATAATGACCATATTCAGAAAAAAAAACATCAAAACACGGGGATTAAATCTACAACTCACTCTTTATTAAGGAAAAAGACCGATTATAACATATACACCTCATAGATGAAACATGTAACCTACTATATATTTTGGAACAAACATAAATAAAAGAGTAAACTACAAATTTCGTCCTTGTGGTTTGTCAAAAAATAACAATTTTTCATCCCTATAGTTTTAAAGTTATAAGATGATCACAGTTATGGTTTATAAAAACGTCAGGATTTAGTTCCTCCCTAACAGCACTAAAAAATTCAGGTAAATGAGAGGTTTTTCTTTATCGATTTTGTTTTTCTTTTACCCAATCAAAACCCACAGAGACCAAGATAATAAAATTGGTTTTGATTGGGTAAAAGATAAAAAAAATCGATAAATTGCATGATTATGTGTGGGAAAATGTTGTTGAAATAAATGATATATGTCTTTTGTTAACTACTAACCACCCAACCTGCAATTTCTGCTAGAAGCAATTGTTGGTATTAATTTCTCAACAATATTGCTACATCTACTTGTACTTCATGCATTATAGCTTGTACATCATGAGCTTGGATTACACAAATCCGATGCCTTGATATATCGAATTCAAGAAATACGACATATATGTATTATATTAGTTGTGTAGTCGTATAATACAACTTAATGTACAATTTTGTTGATAAATTTAAATTATATTTAAACGTCTTTATCAGTTGGTTTTATGAAGTTTAAAAGTAAACATGCATCTAACACATCTAACAAGTTATACCATAAAAAATAATAATTAATGCTTAGTATTTTTAAAAAAACATATTTGAGTGTTATTGAAGAATGCATTATGAAATTAATATTGAGTGATTATAATATTTTTTTTACATAAGTTAACTTTATAAAATATGTGTTTTAAAATTTTTAATTTTTTAATTTTCTTTAAACATATTTAGTAAACTATATTCAAACAAATATTTAAAAAAAAAATCCAATAAGAGAAATATGACTTGTACATGATTGAGAAATTGTATCAAATTCAGCCGTACGTGACTGAGAAGATATGAATGACAACCCATACAATATTTTATTTTACGTCTATAATAAACTTTTACATCTTTTTGCATAATACACCACTTAGTATACGTACACAAGTACCGAGCCTTAACCAGTCTTAAAAATGTTGATCTTTTTTCAATGAAAGAAGACTGGATGAAAAGAAGACTGAGTCAATTTCGCGTTAACCAGTCATTGACCGAGAAGTTAGGATCAATTTCGCATAGACAGTCCTAAATAGTCCTTTGGGATGTATTTTTCTTTAAAAAACAAATACATAAAATGACATTATAAACTATTTAATTATTTTGAGGTCTATGATTTTTGTTTATTTCTCCTTGAACATTGTTCGTCTTATTCGATTTGAATTTTTCATCTTTGATGTGCTAATTCTTTTTCGTTGATTTTAACATTTTTTAAACAATCACATTGATTGTGTTTATATCTAAAGTATCTGGTATTTTCCCTAAAAACTCTCGATTACATTTGTAATATCTGTTGGATTTAACGTTCAGTCACATAAAATTAGTGACGAATCTTTAAAGTCTTTTATAAATTTATTTGTATTAATTTTTTTTTGAAAGGCAGTTAACACACTCACACATCATTTCCTGGGGTATCTGGAATTCCATTTAAGGGTGTCACCCGACTAATCTCCAGCGCCCATGAACTAACCCTATGGACTGACCCATGAACTCGCCCATGACCCGGCCCAAAGGACCAGCCCACTAGCTAGGATACCTCATAATTGTCAGCTACAGGGTTCGAACCCTCACCAACCAGGGATACCATCCACTAACGACTTAGGATGTTACCTCCATCCGTTAAGCTATACAACCTTTGGTGTATTAATTTCATTATTGATCATAATTTTTTTTAAACAAGGCAATAATATTAAAAAGGAAAAGTAAATGTGTAAGAAAACGAAAGCAACAAATTTAATTTAAAAAATATATATATTTATCTTTTTATATAATTGTATTATATACCAACATTATATATATAACATTATTAGTATATGTTATCATTCCTGAGATGTTCATTTGCGTTAATATTTTTGTTATTAACTTATTACATATATATGTTAATTATATTATATATCATATATATAAATATATTATATATCATGTTACAATATTTTATTATTTTTGACGTTATATATTATTAAATTATTACATCTATTACTTATATTTATTATTATTGTATGCGTTAATAAATTATTGAGTAATTTTGATTTTTGTCTCTGTGATTTAGAAATTTAAATTTTTATTCCTATTGTTCGTAATTTATTATTATTATTTTCTCTCGAGTAATTACTATCTTTAACTATAATAATCAAGATAATTAAAAATGGAAACCACATGAACCAAAATAATAATAAATTGAAAATCATAAAGACAAAAATAACAATAAATTATAAACTATAGAATCGTAAACTGCAACATCTTAATCATAAAGATAAAAATTATAATTCTTAACAAACCACATGAACGAAAATGTATTTTACCCTAAAGTATTTTATATACGTGTTTTATCGTTATTATTTATGTTTTTATATACATTTTATTAACATGTTTTAATAAATTAGTTCAACATGTTAATAAAAGATTTTATATTTTGTAATTGTGCAATTATTGGAAAAAAAATATGAATAAGAATTTATTTATAATTAAATAAAAGTATAAAAGACAGAAAAAAAAACTCAATATACTAATAAAATATTTTATGTTTTGTTTTTATCATTTTTATAGGATTGTTATTCATACGTCGTCGTAGGGGATGTTTATTTGGTTTGGTTTCCATTAACTCCTATATGATTGAAGTTGTCTATTTGTATAGATCAGAAAAGTTGTTTTTGTTTAGGAGAGTTTTTTAGCGTATTTTTTAAATGAGAGGGGCAAGTTCAGAAGAAAAAAACTTGGCTTTCTGCATAAAGTTTCATCTTAGAAACTTATTGAATAATCCACTTTCTATATCATTAAGCCACTACCAAATAGTTATGTATAGCTGACCGAATAGAATGTGAGTCTCATTAAGCTCATTAAACTTCTAACAAACAGACCCATCTGTTTCACAGTTACTAAATGATTTGGTGCCGAATGATTAAGTGGTTAAGATAATTAAGAAGCTCACATGATATAGTGCAAAATGAAATATAATTGTTTGGTAATTGTTCAAAATGAATTAGGGTACAAATGGTTAAAAAGGGTCCAGGAAAAAATATGATTCAGATGATTTTGAAATCACTAAAAGACAAACTTATATCTTAACAATTCAGATATTATCTGTCAATAAAACTATTAAGATGAAAATAAAATAACCACTTACTCACATCCACCTAATTCTTATCCTTTAATCCCTTATCTCATTCACATAGCTCTCCATAGAAAGGAGTGAATAGAATTAATGTTTTTTATTATAAAATTTTTGGTTCAATGCATTTAAAAGTTGAACAATATGCTTTCAAAATGAGTAATCTTGTGTTTCCTCTAATGTTTTAAAACCCGGGTTAATCTGGCCGATCGAACCGGTTGGGCCAGGATCAGGGGTAGTGACCGGGTTAACTAACGTCGGATCAATGTATATGGCCGGCCCGTTTAAACCCGACCGGGTTTCTCAAAAACCCGGTTAAACCGGTGGTAAACCCGTTTCTCAAACCCGGTTAACCCGTTTTTATATTAAAATTCAATTTTTTTTTAAAAGAGTGTGTTATGTGTGTTTTTTAATGTATTTGAATTGATGTAAAACTTGTTATTTGTGTATTTTTAATGTTGGAACTTGTGGACATCAAATTATTACTTTATATATATGTATGTACGCAGGAAAATGAAAAAAATACAAGGGATTAAGAGAATTATTGAAACCGGTTGAACCAGTTAACCCGAAACCCGGTCACCACACCAGGTCAACTAAAAACCCGGGTTTTAAAACATTGGTTTCCTCACCTTTCTGTATCATGTATTAACTAAATTAGGTACAACTACTCATCCTTCCTTAAAGGACACACACATTCACACTCACTATGTGTGCTTATTTATATACACACATATATATATATATATAGACACCCCATATATCTCTATATCCTCCACAACCATGGCTAAACCCGAATCCAATTTGGATCCTTACGAGTTTCTCAAAATCAAACAAAACTCGGATGGCTCACTCACCCGACTCGCTCCGATTCCATCATTACCCGCCACACCCCAACTCACCACCGATTCGCAACTCGCTCTCTCCAAAGACATCCTACTCAACACCACCACCACCACCTTCCTCCGCCTATTCCGACCGCCGACAACCACCACCGGAAAAAAACTTCCGGTCATCATCTACTTCCACGGCGGTGGCTTCATCCTCTTTAGCGCCACCTCTTTTCCCTTCCACAATTCTTGCTCCGCCGTATCCGCCCACTCGCCGGCGATCGTCATCTCCGTCGAGTACCGCCTTGCGCCGGAACACCGTCTTCCGGCGGCGTATGACGATGCCGTGGAGGCGATCTCGTGGGTGCGTGACCAGGCTAAAGGTATAGGGATCAACGGTTGTGATGAATGGTTGACTGAGCTTGCTGACTTTTCTAAAGTGTATTTAATGGGAACTAGCTCCGGAGGAAATATCGTCTACAATGCAGGCCTACGAGCGCTTGATATGGATCTTGATCCGATCAAGATCGTAGGGCTTATAATGAACCAACCGTTTTTCGGTGGGGTCAAGCGTACCGAATCAGAGATTCGGCTAGTAAATGACCGTATTGTCCCTTTGATGGTGAATGATCTCATGTGGTCTCTTGCACTGCCAGAAGGTTGTGCAAGAGACCACGAGTACTGTGATCCGTTACCAGATCGTAACAGATCTGGTAACGAAAAGATCAACGGACTCCCAAAATGTTTGATTAGAGGTTACGGTGGGGACCCATTGGTGGATAGAGGAAAAGAGTTTGCCAACATGTTGGAGGCACGTGGTGTGCACGTGACAAGGAAATTTGATGATGATGGGTATCATGGTGTAGAGATTTTTGATACCAAAAAGGCACAAATCTTGTATGATGATATCAAGTGTTTCATTTGGTGTTGTGATGAAAAAAGTTCAACTTTATGATCAATAATTTGATAAATCCAAGATTTGTGGTTTTTATAATAAGTTTGTGTTTCATGTAGATTAGTACGGATTTTCAGTAATAGTTATTTAATCGTTTATTAAACATGCTTTTATAATATGCATCGTGATGTTAAAGAAAAGTTTGCAGTACGCCATTTTCTCTCATTCTCAACAGAAAAATGTCAAATTACAGTTATATAGAAAAGATAAGTTTCAAAATGATTTAGATTAAAATCTACTTTTTAGACACTAGGATAACACATAAATTCGTAAGTAAATCAGAAACCAAATCAAATCAACCCAGTATATCTTGCTTGCGGTGGGAAGATCTGGGTGGGGAGATCTGGGAGAATAAGATGTAGGCAGACTTGTCATGTAACTTAAAGAGTAGAACGACTATTTCTGTGAAGTGAATTGCAGTTGTCGACTATAATTCATTGGAAACAGGAGTAAGCAAGGGTTTATTCGTGAAAAACGCTTCTAAGTTACCAATCAAAACGTCTAAAGCATCATGAAAAGACTCATTCGTACAGGCAGTTATATGAGGTAAAAGCACAACATTGTCCAATCCAAACAATTCTTTAGGCACATTCGGTTCGTTTTCAAAAACATCCAAACCAGCACCAGCAATCTCGCCTTCAACCAAACACCTCACAAACTCCACCTCATCAATGACGGCCCCACGGGCCACATTCACGATAACACCTGTTTTTCCTAATGCCTTCATAACTCTGTTGTCGATCATATGACGCGTAGCGTCAGTGAGCACACAACAGAGGACGAGGGCATCAGAATCTAATGCCAGTTGGAGGACATTTGGGTAGTAAGTGAAAGGTGTGGAGTGTTTCTTTTGTCTTGATGTATATGAAACCATGCAACCCATGGCATCTAGTCTTATGGCAACTTTTGACCCAATGTTTCCTAGCCCAACAATTCCAACTCTCTTGCCTCCCAACTGAAAAGAAAATTACATCATAAAATAACTAATACAATAAGAAATTCAAGCAAAAAGTTAATTTCTGTATTTTTTTTATTTTCTTTTTCAGATTTAAATCACATTATCAATATAATTTATAAATAACAATTGATATATTTATCATTTTTTAAAATCTAATTGTTATATATTAGTCCACTGTCTATAATTGACTATTTATATAAGTTAAATATTGCATTTCTGGTTTCCAAGTTTCTTTTCTTGTTCTTTTTATGTTTTTTTTGTGCAATTTATTTGTCCAACCTCTATTGTTTTTGTTTTGTCATCACAACACCATGTTCAAATTCCAATAGCACAAGCTGAAGCTTTCACAAAAATAATTGTATTTTATTGGGTACATATCGTATGCATATACATATAGGGGTGTAAATGATATGAGACAATTCGTCAGCTGTTCGAAATCAGCTCAGTCAACACTCGACTTGAATAGACTCGTCATATTAACGAGTCGAGTCGAGCTACCCAATACTCGACTCGAAAAGCTCGTGAGATACTCGGTTATTTATATATATATATAGTTTTAAAATATAATCAGTTTTATAATATAATATAATGAAAATGTTTTATATTTGTAGATATCTGACTAATCGTTTATTTTTTTATATTGAAATAATGATTAAAAAAAAACTTTTAGAGGTATTGGTGAAGTTGTCTAGAGACAGTAAAATAAGAGTGAAGGAGTGTTATAAAAGGAGAGAGCCGTAAATGAATTTGTAACTTTGTCTTTTTATAATGAGTTTATGGTATGTTCCTTAATGTTTTATAAAATTTAAGGGACACGTTTAACTTTATAATTTATAAAAAAGACCAAAAACTTCATAAATTTTAATGGATGAGGTTGGTTCGAGCTTAGATTAGAGTTTGAGTTTGGTTCGAGTTTTAAACGAGTTTGAGATCGCGTTTAAAAAATTACAATCGAGTTCGAGTCAAGTAGTTTTACTCACGAGCTTTCAAGTGGAGTTCGAGATTGAAAAATGACTATCGAGCTCGAGTTTAGTTTAGTATATTGATACTTGAACTCAACTCACATCATTTACATTTTACACCCCTAATAGAGTATATGATTAGGGGTGTAATCGAGCCGAGTCGAGCCGACACAGTGCCAAGCTCGACTCGAACTCGGTCGAGCCTAAATTTTCAAGCTCGAGCTCGTGACAGATATCGACACTTTCAAGCTCGACTCGACTCGCTCGTGTCTTAAAAAACGCATAACATAAATATTAATCGTAATCTTACTTATAGAAGCTCAATAACTTAATATATACACACATATATATATGGGGTATAATTGTAATTTTATAGAAGCTCGACAGAAGCCGTTCGAGCCGAGTAATTTATAGGTCGAACTCGACTCGACAATTCACGAGTCGATTTCAAATACTTTTCGACTCGATCTCGAGTATCTCACAGACAGTCTCGGCTCGATTACACCACTATATATATGATGTAATTAAATTTTTTGCTTTTTGATTCTCTATTGTTGAAAAATTATAATATATTTGTTTTGTTTGTATCTATTGAGGTTAATCGATAATTTATTTTTCTGAAACGATGATGTGATTAGAATTCATCATTGTTAAAATTAGTAATTTTTTTTTTCTAAAATGACAATAAACACGATTAATTTCAGTTAAAATTGAAAAAAAATGCTAACCTTGGAACCAAGAGGATACTCCACCGCCGCCGTAGGCCACCGTCCGCCGCGAACAAACCTATCTCCGGCGCTAATTCTCCTCACGACGTCGATCAAAAGTCCGACGGCGGCGTCAGCTACATCGTCGGAAAACACATCCACAACGTTACTCACTCTAATTCCACGGCGACGACATTCCGCCATGTCGATGTGGTTGACTCCGGTGGCGGAGGAGACAAGGAGTTGCAGCGACGGAAGGTCGCGTAGCACCTCCGATGTGATCGGAAACATGCCGGAGCATAAAACGACTTTAACGGACTGCGCGTAGGTTTTAAGGAATTCGTGAGTAGGTAATGGCGAATCGTACGCTTTCAGGATCTGAAACTTGTTGAAAAAGTAATGTTCGTGGATTGTGAAGACTGGCGGAGGACGGAGGACTAGTACTTGCCGGAGATCCGGCGATTCCGGTGGCGGAGACTGGTGGTGTTCTGGATCCATTGAGGGAAAAAGTGAACTTTTCCGATCGGTGGCCGACGGTTGATTTGCAGTCTCGGTGAGTCGCACCACCGATTTATATTGGATATTTTTGGATTTATCCCAAATCGAAAATACTCTTTAAAAACGTAATACATTATTAAAAATGAATTATATATTTACTATCAATTTTTAAATATCGTATTATATATCTGATTATAGAGCATCTTCAACAGAATCTCTATAATTTTTTTTCAAAATGGTGAATCAAAAATAAAAATCTCTAAAATATATTACATTCAACTCCAACAAAATCTCTATTTTGAAGATTATAAAATTTATTTATTATTAAAATATTCTATATTTCTAATAAAATATTATTTATCTAATCTATATATTTAATTTCAATTTTTTTATTGGTAGAACATAATAAAAAAATAGTTTATCTTTCATGGTAATCATTTTTGGAAATGTCTTCAAATTTGGAGATTTTTCTAATCTTTTTCATACTTTCTCCATTTTGGAGATGCTGTTGGAGCAAAAAAAAAGTGTTCAAAATCTTTAAAATCTCAATTTTCTTCATTTTAGAGATGTTGTTTTAGATGCTCTTAGAGCATCTCCAATAGAAAGAAAAAAAAACAAGCTTTTGTTCTTTAAACATCTTTAAAAGTTTTGTTATTTTGTTATCTATAATAATAAAAAAAACTAATTTTTTTCAAGTTTAAAAAATTCTTTAAAACTTGATAGTAAAGAGAAATGGTTGTTTTATTTAAGGGAAATTAATGATTTTGACCAAAATGGAAAATTCATTTACCAAAATGACCAAAAACTTGTTGAGTTTACCAAAATGACCAAGATTCCTTCGAAATACATATCGAAAACGAGTGAAAGTGAAAATACCTCCGCCACAGCACTGTTTTCCTCCGCCACATGGCGGAGGGCCCCAAAACTACGACGTTTTGGGGGTTTTTCCACCGTATTTGTCACACATACAAATACGTTCGCCACACGTATAAATACCTCCGCCACATGGCGGAGGAAAAACAGTCTTGTGGCGGAGGAAAACAGTGCTGTGGCGGAGGTATTTCACTTCCACTCGTTCTCGATATGTATTTCGAATAAATCTTGGTTATTTTGGTAAACTCAACAAGTTTTTGGTTATATTGGTAAATAGATTTTCATGGTTGGTCAAAATCATTAATTTCCCTTTATTTAATCCATCAATGAAATTAAATTTTTATTATTTTACATTAAGTTTTTTTAAAATGTGTATTAGGATGATAACTTAGAAAATATTATATTAATATAATTTGTATTAAAATCTCTAAAATAGAAAATGTGTTGGAGATGATTATTTCTTTTTAAAGATTTTAACTTTTTGTATCTGTTTTAGAAAAATTATAGAGAATCTGTTAGGGATGCTCTATGTCAAATATATCAGGATATCATTATTGGGAAAAATGTTCAAACCAGAAGAGTAATTAAATAAAAAATATGAAAACAAACAAATCTAATGCAAAATAACATGTGATTTTACACTACCGGAAATGTAAAGGCATGCAGATGATGTCACGTCGTGGCCAAAATTGTGTGAATGACATGTGATTCTACTGTTTTCTTATTCTCTTAGTTGATTACTGTTATATATCGTATGAACCTGAATTATCATTATTATTAAACAAAATACTGTCATAAAAAGAACACTGAGATAGTTTACATGCATGTGGCTTGCACACAATTCACTACTATACGTACATTTGTTCTCTTTCAACTGACATAAGAAAGTTTATCGAGTGATTTCCAATTGAATGAATTGATGTTTACGTTCCTAAATAGAGATACACGTAAATATAAATGTTAAAATATAACTTTTAGCGACTAGGATGATAGAACAAATCGTGACTAGAATTCATTGACGACGAGATTTAACAAACTTTTGTTTGTGAAAAACGCTTCTAAGTTAGCAATCAAAATTTTTGCAGCTTCATGAAACGACTCCCTTGTGAAAGCAGTTCTGTGAGGTAAAAGCACAATGTTATCCATTCCAAACAACTCTTTAGATACATTTGGTTCGTTTTCGAAAACATCTAAACCAGCACCACCAATCTGACCTTCCACTAAGCATTTCACTAATGTTGCCTCGTCAATGATGGCCCCACGGGCCACATTGACGATGACCCCTGTTTTGCCTAATGCACTCATGACTCGGTTGTCGATCATGTGACGTGTATCATTGGTCAATACACAACAGATAATGAGGACGTCAGATTCAAATGCAAGTTGAAAAACATCTGGATAAAAAGTAAAAGGAGTGGTGTTTTTTTTGCTTTGAAGTATATGAAACTATACAACCCATGGCTTCTAGCCTTGTAGCAACTCTTGATCCAATGTTTCCAAGACCAACAATCCCAATTCTTTTACCTTCTAACTGAAAAACATAACATCATTAAAAAAAATCAACGAGAAAGTAACAAAATAAAGGTATTTTTAATTGATTTATTTAAAATAACATTTCAGTAATCTTGGGCAACTTTTCTTCTTTCAATTATGCGCTTTAAATTAGAATTGAGTAGTTTTTATGTATGCCATTTTAACTTATTTTACATTGTCATCTAACTTATCAACTAACTTGTTTTCACCAAACATGATTAAAAAAACTATAAAATAAGATTAAAAAAAAAAACCTAATTTGTTAGAGCATCTCCAACAGCTTCCCCAAAATGGGAAAAATGGAGAAAATGAGGATTTTCGTCAATATTGTGCTCCAATAACTTCCTCAAAACTATCTCCAAAATGGAAAAAGTATGAGAGAGAATAGTTTTTTCTCCGAATATGGAGATAACTTCAGAAATAATTACCAAATTAGTGCATCAATAGAAAATTTTGAAAATAAATTTTTGGAGAAATAAATAATATTTTAATAGATCAGAATAATATTTTAATATTATAATCAATGATTAATTTTTTAAAATAGAGAATTTGTTGAAGATAAATACAAATATTTTTGAAGATTTTGAGTTTTTCTTATTCATTTTAGAGAAATTTTAAGGAATTTGTTGAAGATGCTTTAAGCATTTATAATTCAACAAATTTTAATAATTGAACAAAAATTAAAATAATTATCAATAATATGTAACATTAATTTAATAATTTATTTTGGCAATTATTTTTGATGTAAAAGATTCAGGTTGGTCCCACTTGGATGGCTTTGATGCATTTCATGCATTTCCATGCTGTGTCACCCCACTTTGGGTAAAATCTCATGACACATTTCATGCATCTTTAATAAACTAGCATTATATTATTTTATGAAAGAATTTAAATCTTAAATTTGATAATATTTTTGCAATTAATTAATCATACTTAATTTGGGCAAAAAGTTGGACCACCGACAATCCTAACCGGTTCCAAAAGGAACCCGATAATATAAGGGACATTTTTTGATTCACTCCACAGTTAAGGTTATCAGAAGGTATGAGGATCGACCCAGAATCTGTCTTATACTTGAACAAAAAATCACTCCATCTCTTTACCAAATGAATGAGGCAGATGAGTTAGATAACATATCATAAAGTTAAAATAAATTATTTCATATAAGCCATATTGTCCCTCCAACTGATAAGCCAAAATATTGTAGATTAAACAAGAAAATAACAGAAGAGAAAGATCCATAATAGTAAACCATATTTGGAAAGGTTGGTACGTCTATAGTGTAGGTAGAATGCTCTTTGTAAATATCTTTATCAAATTCTCTATAATTTAAAAACTTCAAAATTAATTACATTTAAATAAGTACATGTAAAATAACCAAAACACTGATAAGTTGTTTCAAATAAGTTAACAAGTCAGAAGATCCTAACTTATCAAAAACTTTCATTTTTACCAGTTTGACACTGTTATAAGCATTTTTTTTGGTCGGTTTAAACACTTAAAACTGTTTATTATCAATACCACACCAAAATAAGTAATAACTGGTTTAAATAAGCAATCTCAAACATCCTTTTAGGCTACGTTTGGCGAAGATAAGCTAGCTTATTTTCAATGTACACGTTTGGCAAGCTATAAGCTAGATTATAAACTAACTTATTGAAACGCTACTTGAAGTAGCGTTTTAGTAGCTTATTGTCATTTTTCTTCCAATTATAACTCTCGTTAATATTAATTATTATTATTTTTCAATATACATTTTTTGATCATTTTAGATTCTTATACACTAGTTTTAATAAACATGATTTTTTTATCAGCTAACTTATAAGCTACCAGCTAACTTACCAGTTATCCGCTAGCTTACGAGCTAGTTTGCCAAACATAGTTAATTTGCTTTAAGAAAAAATGCTAAAGAAGTAATAGAAACCTATCATCATAAATAGTTAAATACTAACCTTGGAACCAAGAGGATACGCTCCTGCATCCAGCCAACAACCACCGCGAACAAACCTATCGCCGCCGCTAATCCTCCTCATCACGTCGATCAAAAGCCCTACGGCACCGTCGGCTACATCATCGGAAAACACATCTCCGACGTTAGTCACTCTAATTCCACGCCGGCGACACTCCGCCATATCGATGTGGTTTACGCCGGTGGCGGCAGAGACAACGAGTTGGAGTTCTGGAAGGTTCCGGATCAGATCGGCGGTGATCGGATGTATGCCGGAGCACAGGACGACTTTAACGGACTGCGCGTGGGCGTGGAGGAAGTCGAGAGTAGGTAATGGCGAATCGTATGGTTTTAAGATCTGGAATTTGGAGAAGTGTTGTTCGTGGACGGAGAAGATAGGAGGTGGACGGAAAACTAGTACTTGACGGAGATCCGGCGGTTGCGACGGCGGAGAGCGGTGGTGATCTGGATCCATTTGAGATAACGGAACTGAGCTGCTTCCGATTGGTTGCGTTGCACCACCGACTTACAGAAAAAAAGGTGGTTCGTAAGGATTGTGGAAACCTTTAAGAAAGTTACCGAAATTTACTCCATCACTTTCACGTTTTGGTTTTACCCATTTTTCATAGTTTTTTTTTTGTTTTTTCTGAAAAAGCCACATTTTACGCAAGAATTTTACTTTATGCATAAATTCCATTTGAAAAAAAAGTTGATTTTACGTAGATAACACACTGTTTTTGGAAATGGTATCTTAGACCAGAGAATTTTAAGACTGCTAAAGCATGCTGCCTTGAGATAATTTCTCAGTGGCTACAGGTTGTTTGTGCTTGGATTAGAACCTGGAATAGATGAGTTATCTAGTCTCATCCCTCACAAGCCTTAACCAGTACGCCACAAGTCTTGTGGTTAGAAAACACACTGTTACTAATAACTTGTTATGGCTCGTTACGGTGTCAAGACTTGAGGTTGTCGGCGTTATGACGTCAAGGCTTGAGGTCGCCGCTCGTGTTAACCTTTATGGCTCCATCCTAAGGCTTAGCTTGCATCATAATGCGTTATGGCGCGTTACGACACGTTATTGCGCATATTTTAAAAGGTGCGGGGTTACTTCAGTATATAATGTGCACGATAAATGATAATTATGAACAAGATCTAGGACTAAAATAAACAAAAAAAAAGAAACTTAAAAACTAAAACCTTAAATAGGTAAATATTACTGACATTCAGTCGAACACGAAGTCTTTGAAATTTGAAAAAAGTAGTAAGCAGAGATTCAAGAGATTTAATCTTGATTTTTCACTTTTGATATCATTTTTTAGAGTAAATTACATTATTGGTCCCAGTGGTTTACACTTAATAACAGTGTAATAACACTGTACATCTCTATTTTGAAATAGTTATGGATTTGGTCTCTGTGGTTTGCACTTTCACACTCCTTCGGTCCATCTATCTTAACATCGTTAAAAAGATATGTGAAATAGTTTAATTAGAAGGGCGTTTTAGTAATTTCATAATTTTTTGTTTTCTTTAAAACTACAAGGGCCAGTTATATATTCTATTTAAATATTCATAGGTTTGTAATTTTTTAAGATTTACCAAATAGTCATAGGTTTGTAAAAAAAATCCGAATCTAGATAAAAATGTAAATATTTCTTGCATATCTGGGTTTAAAACTGAATTTTTTAGCGGATCTGTGTGAAAAAAGTAAATTTTTAAGGTGGACAGGACAGTGTAATTTTTTTGTCTTTTAGCTAGGTTCGCAATTTTTTTCCGAGCCTATGGCTATATTGGTAATTTTCGGGAGAATACGACTCGGAGGTTAGTTCATCAGTCACAAATGACTATTTTAATTAAATTCTCTTTTTGATATCATATTATATATCTGATTATATAAAAATATGTTTTACTTGTATCTTGTAGACATGTTATGTCAAATATATCAAGATATCATTATTGGGAAAAATGTTCAAACGAGAAAAGTAATTAAACAAAGAATATGAAAACAGACAAATCAAATGCAAAATAACATATGATTTTACACTAGCGCGTGACTAGAATTCGTTGGCAACGAGATTTAACAAACTTTTGTTTGTGAAAAACGCTTCCAAGTTAGCAATTAAAATCTTTGCAGCATCGTGAAACGACTCCTTTGTGAAAATAGTGCTATGAGGTAAAAGCACCACGTTGTCCATTCCAAATAACTCTTTAGGCACGTGTGGTTCATTTTCAAAAACATCCAAACCAACACCGCCAATCTCACCTTCCACTAAGCATTTCATTAACGCCGACTCATCAATGATGGCCCCACGGGCCACATTGACGATGACCCCTGTTTTGCCTAGCGCATTCATGACTCTGTTGTTGATCATGTGACGTGTGTCTTCAGTCAGCGCACAACAGATCACGAGGACGTCAGATTCAGAAGCAAGTTGGAAAACATTTGGGTAAAAAGTGAAGGGAGTGGAGTGTTTTCTTTGCCTTGAAGTATATGAAACTATGCAACCCATGGCTTCTAGCCTTGTAGCAACTCTTGATCCAATGTTTCCAAGGCCAACAATCCCTACTCTTTTGTCTCCTAACTAATAACATCATAAAGAAATCAATAAGTAATTAAATAAAGACATTTTTAACTGATTTATTTAGAATAACTTTTCAGTAATCTTGACGGGTTTTTTTTCTCTCCCAATTATGCGCCTTATATTATAATTAAGTAATTTTCAATATGTTATTTTAACTCATTTTACATTATAATCTAACTTATCAAATAACTTGTTTTACTAAACCTTATTAGAAATACTATAAATAAAGATACCTAATTTATTAAGTATTTATTATTTAACAAATTCGAAGAAAATTAAGATATTTAATCAATGTGTATGCAACATTAATTATTTAATTTAATAATTTATGTTGAGATATATGATAAAATATTCATGTTGGCCCCAATTAGATGCTTTGATGCATTTCATGCATTTCCATTTCGTGTCACCCCACTATGGGTAAAATCTCATGGCACTTTCCATGCATCTTTAATAAACTAGTTAACTAGCATTATATTATTTTATTAAAGAATTTAATTTTTAATTTTGATAATATTTTTGCAATCAATTAATCATACTTGATTTGGACAAAAAGTTGGACCGCTGACAATCTCAACTGGTTTTATAGAAAACCTGTATTCGATGACATTAATATCAGCAATATTTTTTGATTCATTCAACAGTTGAGGTTATCAGGAGGTATAGGATCAACCCATGCTCTATCTTATAGTTGAACAAAAAGTCACTCCATCTCTTTGTCAACTAAACTACACGCTAGATGCTAAGCGATATGTATGAAAACATACAAAAGGAAAAATTGTCGCATGAACACCCTTACTCGAAACCACAAGGCTTGTGGCGTACTGGTTAAAAACTCTATAATTTCCTCCAAAATGAAGAAGTAAAAGTTAAAAACATCAAAATTAATTATATTTAAATCCATCAAATTCTTTATTTTAGAAATTTTAATATTAATTATATTATTAAAATATTTAATATCTCTATCTTTCAAATATTTTACATATTATAATAGTAGGTTCTGATTGGCCTGACCAATTTAGACGGCTTGGCCTCTTATGAGTTTTAAACTTAAAAAAACATATATAACATTTATATTCAAAATAAAATTTCTACTAATATAACTATTAAAAATATGATACCGAATTATAAAAGATACATCTATCTTTATTATTAAAAAATATTGAGCAAATTGAAAGAAAGAAAGTTAAAGAAATTCATTAACAATATTTGAAATTTTGGATAAATATTGAGTAAGTAGAATGACGATTTGGAATTTGATCTTTGACGAAATTCCGAATTTTGCCAATTTAAACGACGCGATAAATAAAGAAATAAAAACTAAAAACATAATGTCTTGAAAAACCTTTTTTTAATAGTATCATAAAGTTAAAGTGAAAAATGGTGGTCGATTTGGTCTGAACCGATCAAAAAACGTTCAAATTGCAGATAAGACCGGACCGACATACCACTCAAATCGTCAAAAATAGTTTTGTTTGATTTGGTTCGACCGGTTTGAACTTTAAACGATCCGACGGTTTTTATAAACACCCCTAAGTGAAATAATAATAAAAAATCTCTCTCCAAAATAAAATATAGATAAAAAAAATATTATTTTCTATCTATTCTATCTTACCCATCCCTATTTTAGAAAGGTATTGCAATATCTACTAGACTCAAAATATCTAAAATCTTTATTTTGTCTATTTAAAAAAACTGTTAATGATTTTCTTAGATGGATGAATAGTTTGTAGATTGTAAGAGCATCTCCAACTGTTATTGTAAATTTTTTCTAAAATAGCATATTAAAAGTCAAAATCTCTATAATAATTTGCATCCAACTCCAACAGCTACTCTATTTTAGCAACTTTATCATTAACAATATTAATAAAATATTTCATCATTTAATAAAATATTATTTTTCTCTCATACACACACAACTTCAATTGTTTTGATTGGTTGAATATAATCAAATATTGTTTCTCTCTTTTCTATATATTTTTAGAGATTTTCTAAATTTAGAGATCTTTCTTCTCTTTTTTCCCATTTTTCTATTTTAGCAATTGATATACCATAGCTGTTGGAGCACTTAAATTGCTAAAATCCTCCATTTTTCTATTTTACAATAGCTCCCAATCTGATATTATGGTGCCGGTATAGACCAAAATTCCGTTATCGTTCAATTCTGACTGGTAATAAATACCGGGACTTCGCAATATTTGATTGATCACAATTCTATATATTCCATTTACTATAAAAGCTCCCGTGGTTGGGAAGGTTATAGTAGCCAAAGCCATTGGAATTTTTAGTTTATACATTGGAAAAAACCGTTACTGGTACAAATAACATAAAGAAATGTAACCAACGTTTATTGGAAAAAGCAACCCCAAAGAACTGCTTGAGCAAATCCCGTTCAATGCTCAGATTGACCTAGATATACACATGTCAAAATCTTAGCACGAATCTACTGAAGATGCTCTAAGCATCACTTTATCATCATCCAACTTGTTTTTCAACTAATGGGTTGTTTAATAGTTACCGAATGTTTTGGTACAGAATGATTAAGAGTCTTTTATGATACTATATAAAATGAAATATAATTATTTGATAATTGTCCAAAATGTAATTAAGGTTCTTAATGGTTAAGGGATGTACATGATACAAAATGATTCAAAAGGTTTTTCAACCAAGACGTAAATTTTTTTTTGCCAAAAATGATTCACCTTTTAAATATTCAAATGTTGCATCCTAATGATACTGTTAAGAGGTAAACAAACAGTCAGTTACCTTATCAATCCCATTACCTTATCGGTTAGTTTGTCCAACATAACATCCGGTTTTTCTCTTCTTTCTAAAGCTTTATTTCATATTTTTATTATCAAAATTAATAAATCAAAATATTTAGATTTTTAAAAATAACCAATTTTTATAAGATAATCAAATAACCTTTTTTTTATAACTTAAATAATATCTTAATCCGATTTAAAAAAATGCCCTAAAAGAATAATAAAAGCCTATCATCATAATTCATAAATACTAACCTTGGAACCAAGAGGATACACTCCAGCATCCGGCCAACAACCACCGCGAACAAACCTATCGCCGCCGGTAATCCTCCTCATCACGTCGATCAAAAGCCCTACGGCACCGTCGGCTATATCATCGGAAAACACATCTCCGACGTTAGTCACTCTAATTCCACGCCGACGACACTCCGCCATATCGATGTGGTTTACGCCGGTGGAGCCAGAGACAACGAGTCGGAGTTCTGGAAGGTTCCGGATCAGATCGGCGGTGATCGGAAGTAGGGCGGAGCACAGGACGACTTTAACGGACTTCGCGTGGGCGTGGATGAAGTCGAGAGTAGGTAATGGTGAATCGTATGCTTTTAAGATCTGGAATTTGGTGAAGTATTGTTCGTGGACAGCGAATACAGAAGGTGGACGGAGGACTAATACTTGCCGGAGATCCGGCGATTGCGACGGCGGAGAGTGGTGGTGATCTGGATCCATTTGAGATAAGGTACTAAGGGGCTGTTCAGCTTATTGAGCCATATATATTTGTTCGGTAAGAGCTTAATTGCTCAGAAAAGGGCTGATTGGCTCTAGCCATTAAATTGTATTTACTTTCCCCCAATTATTCATATTAAACCCATCTACCAGCATTAATGGCTTCTTCAAAGCTTCTCCATAGATCGGTTCTTCCCATCCTTCTCCGGATCGATATGTTCTTCTTCATTTCTCCATGTATATCCATGATTTATCAGCCCCTACAATCCTACACGTTAATATTTAAGGAAACAATCCTACATGTTTCTTGAAAACGCTAAATATTTAAGGAAAAAAGATTTTTTTTTTCATATACAAAATCACATATTTTTTTTTTTCATATACAAAATCACATATGATTTTGTACTAACATAAAAAAATGGACACAAACGACTTTTGCCGCCCGTTAAGTCGCAGGAAAAGTCGCGGCTAATCATATATGATTTTGTACGTGAATCATACATGATTTTGTGGATGAAAAAAGTTTTCTTGTTTTCTTAAATAGGTAACGTTTTCGTTTGAACACGCACCTATATATATATATATATATATTTTAAATTATATAGAGACCGGTTCATTTACAAACCAGTTAAATGTTACAAACTATACAAACTCGTACAAATCAATATAAAAATAAGTTTTTCATGATTTTTGTCCCATCGAATGTTGTGATATAAGATATTATTACACATATGTTTGTTTCATGTTGTAAAAAAATTACATGTGCAACTTTTACGTTATGAAACAAATACATGTGAAACTTTTGAATAAAAAAAATATATGAAAAACTTTCAACTTACGAAAACGAAAACATGTGAAATTTTTACATTATTAAACAAACATATGTGTACTAATCATGAAAAAACTTATTTTTATATTGATTTGTACGAGTTTGTAACATTTAACTGGTTTGTAAATGAACCGGTCTCCATAATCTATTTATTCAACATTTTAATTAAACTGTTTTTTATTCGGACAAAAATAAACACAGGGAATAAAATGGTTATTTCTAACATTCAGACTATTTATTTAACACAACAACTGAATTATCTGTTAACATACATATAACTATATCAATAAAAACAACTATATCCATACAAGTTTTAACAGAAAACACGCCGAACAGTCCCTAAGTGAAATAAAACATGTCTAGCTGAGCATATAACATTATCAATTTATATTCATCTCATGACTTCTCTACCTGATGAGTTCGTTACCACAAAATTGAGTTTACAAGACAACACCAATTTAAAGTTATCGTAATAAATTGTTTTATAAGATTTAAATTATAGGACCAAAAAATAAAGTCCTATTTAAAGGCTTTGTAATAATTTATAGAACGTTTTGGGGTGTCTTAACAAGTTTTTGTTAGAACATGTCTAGTATACAACATCCCATTCGCTATTTTATATGACAATTTTGAAAAATGTTCTATAAACCCATTTTTTTAAGTATATAATATTTATATACGATAATTGAAACAAATAAACTCACAAACCCTCTTCACTTTTGGTGGGTTTGAACCCTTGAGGCTTTGATCTCCTAGGAAGTCAACGTATTGCATAGATGCATACCGCTAGGGGCAAAGCCTTTTGGTAATCCATCTTTTTATAGGACACTTGTTTTTAATTTTTTATAAGACATTTTCCAAATAGTATTCTATAAAATAACTAATGAGGCGCTTTGCATTAAAAGTGTCCTAAAAACGTCCTATATACTTATTACAACGCCTTTAGATAAGATTCTTTATTTTGTGGTCCTATAAATGTAGTCTTATAAAGCAGTCTATTAGGAAGATTTAAAATTGCTAACGTCCTATAAATCCAATTTCGTTATAGTGGTTGTTTGCCAAATTGGTTTCACAAACAGTAATTCCTATAGTTTGTTAAGGACGTCTCTAGATCCTTAGTTCGTGAATCAAATTGTCCAATGTGCTACCAAAATAAATGTCATTTTTTTCTTTTACCCAATCAAAATCAACTTTATGATTTTGGTCCAGTTTCTGATTAGGTAAAAGACAAAAAATTGATAAAACAATAAAAATATTTTTCATTTAACGATTTTTTTTAATGACTATTAGAGGGAGGGATCAGATATGGAGATTTTTACAAAGCATAACAGTCAATCTTGTAATTTCAAAACTACATGAACAAAAAACGTTATGTTTGACAAAATAACATGGAGTAAATTTGTAGTTTACTCTAAAATTTTACAGAAATAATAATATTGCAAAAGAAGCCACGAAGTATATACTGTAATGCTTTAGTTTGAGCTTGGGCTCTAAAAGTCAAAAGTGCCTGAAGGTCCGAGGTTCGAATTCAAGGAGGAATAAAAACGTCTTTATGGCCACAGAGGTTCAAATGCAGTTCCTAACAAGAGGGGGTTTAATGGATGGAGTTTAACATGCGTTAGTTTAGGGACCCGAATTCAAGCACTTTTACATACCACGAAGGTTTTCGTGCAATACAATTTTATAGAGACCAAAACTGAGACAAACAACAAACCATAGGGACCAAATTTGAAATTTACTCTAAAACAACTTACAAATCTTGAAAATTTTAATATATAATTATAAAAAACTTTTTAAGTTTTTAAAAAAATGGAACATATGTATAATAATGAATTTAATTAAAATAGACAATTTTTTGGAAAATTGTTATCCAAATAGACATATTCTCTTTGAGTTTATCAAAATAGCCAAAAAATCAGCGATTTCGAAGAGGACCAAAGTGATTTCGAAGACTATGTATGCGATTTCGATGACTTTGTGGTTTTGAAGACATTGTATGCTATTTCGATGACTTATGTATGCTATTTCGAAGACATTGTATGCTATATCGATTAACATACAATGTTTTCGAAATAACATACATAAATCATCGAAATGACATACAATGTCTTCGAAACCATAAAGTCATCAAAATCGCTTAGATTCTCTTTGAAATCGTTGATTTTTTAGCTATTTTGGTAAACTCAAAAAGAAAATGGCTATTTGGTTAACAATTTGGGAATTTAATTATTATAACCATTTTTCAGAAACTTTTTACCTAAATAACCATTTTCTCTCCAAATTTACCAAAATGACCATAACTTACTCGAAATACATACCGAAATACATAAGGATCAAAGGTGTTTTAATTCTGATTGAAACCTACTCGACAATATCAAAACCTACTCGAAATCATGCCCAATTCGAGTAACTTTCCATTTTATCAAGTATGTTTCAATTTTATCGAGTAAATTTTAAAATTTCAAGTAATTTCGAGTAAATTTCCATTTTATCAAAATTTTCATTTGAAAACCTACTCGATTTTGAGTAATTTCAATCTATCATTGAAAACCTACTCGATTTTATCAAAATTTCAAGTAATTTATTACATCCTCATCTAAAAAACATAGATAAAATAAAGATATAGCAAATATTATCGAGTAGGTTGGAGGCATCTATCTGAAAAAACATATATAAAATTGAAACCTACTCGATAAAATGGAAAGTTACTTAAATTGGACATGATTTCGAGTAGGTTTTGATATTATCGAATAATTTTGGTCCATTTCAAGTAAGTTTCATTCATAATTAAAACACCTTCGATTTTTATGTATTTTGAGTAAGTTCTGATCATTTTGGTAAATTTAAATAGAAAATGGTTATTTAGGTAAAAAGTTTCAAAAAAATGGTTATAATAATTGACTATTTTAATTAATATCTCTGTATAATATCTCGAACCATCACCGGTATCCAGCGCGACAGTCCTACCACCGGCTACACTCGTACTTTCAGGCTCCTGCAGAAATTGTCCTTTTCGCTGGTACGTTCTCCATGGATAATGGTTCTCCAAATAATTCTGTTAGCTTATTCACTACTGCTCCAAATTTCGTGGATGTTTTTGGTTACTTTGTTCTAGAAATTCTAAAGTTGAAATGAGGAAACTGATTAAAACCTAAATCAGCGATTCTCTATTACTGGAATCCCAAAAACTGGAAGTTGAAAGTTGAAACCCTAAATTTGAGCGAGAATTTTTGATATTGTTTCTGCCTTTTTTATATTTATCACGATGAATATCGATTGATACTTGTGTAGTTTGTACTAGAAATCGCTTGGATTTGAATCTAGAAATTGCTAACAGGTTCGATTTTGAATAATAATAATCATCCATCTCTTCTATCTTTTTAAACAGATAATGTTGATGGCTAATAGCACAATTCGCTCCTTGTTGTTCAGAAGAATTGTCATACAGGGTTCTTAAAACCTAGTTGGATTGACAAATGATAATAAAAATGATCTGAATTCATACTTGTAGAGATTGCAATTTCATTCAGAATTCACACTTTTAAAGCCAAACTTAGGGGCCGTTTACCAAATCTTACCCGGGTAAGTGCTTACCGGCAAAATTCAACACTATCACTTACTTACCGGGTAAGATTTTAGTCCACAAGAACGGCATCGTATGCAACAATTTACCCGGTAAGCACTTACCACGGTAAGATCCATCGCAATCACTTACCCGGGTAAGACTCTTGGTCATTGCTTTCCTTGTCTTCGCTCTTATCGGGTAAGATTTTTGGTACTTGTTATATACTTCCGATAAGGGTAAGGTATTATGGCTTGGTAAGCACTTACCCGGGTAAGCGTTTGGTAAATGGCCCCTTATTGCTTTTAGTTTTATATGAAATATGTTACATACTCATACTCTGAATCAACACCTTTGATCTTTATACTATTTCTTATAAGCTGTAATGCAGTTGTTCAAATGTTATTAGAAACTCAAACACTACTAATCGAATTTGAAGTTGGAAATTTGTCATTAGACCTCAGTTGTCAAAATTTTGAGTCATTGATTGTTGGGATAGTTTATGATTGTTCGGATTTCTGATGTGGAAAGGAGGTATTAAAATAGAAACAAACAGTCTCTTTCCTCCCCAACTTTGTTAATATTTTATCAATAGAAGTATAATATAACTTATTGAATACCAACCATGAGTTCAATAATCAATTCTATAACATAGCCATATACAACTTAGAAAGCTTCAATTCTGTTGGTTAGTCAAATTGATCTTTTTTCATCAAATTAATCCATATATAATACATATTTTAATGACCTAAGTTTAACGCCAGTTACAAATTTATCTGCACAACTTCATCTGCATGCAAGTTTGGGAAATAAACTTCTTGAAATCGCCATTTTCAATGTATAGGCTTCTCTTTTGGAGCACAAGGTTTTTGTTCAACCGGATGTGTAAATGATCAAAATTTCCATTTGTGATTGTAGAAATTGTTAATTCTTTGTGCAGGTCCACGCACTACAAATATGCGAAAACAAGATTCTTCACAAAACGAAAAGATAGCAGACGACCTTCCAAGTGTCTTGCTTCTAAGGCAGCCTTTTGTTTTCAAAGTCTACGAGAAACAATTTTCAGAGAAATTCCGTTTCTTGAAACCATGGGAATCTTCTCTTCCTCTCCCCCAATTCCTTTCTACCCATGCAGGTTCTGTACAAGCTGCGTTCTTTTCTGCTGGCCGCCCCATTACTACTGACATATTGGCGAGCCTGCCTAAGCTTCGTTTTATAATGACCAGTAGTGCTGGTCTTGACCATATTGACCTTAATGAGTGCAAAAGGCGTGGAATTAAAGTTGCCAATGCTGGCTCCATTTTCTCGGAGGATGTTGCTGATACAGCTGTGGGTTTGTTGATTGATGTGTTAAGAAGAGTAAGTGATGCTAATCGGTTTGTTAAGGCTGGGCTGTGGCAGCAGAAAGGAAATTATCCTATCGGCCACAAGGTTCTCTCTCCCCCCCTAACTTTTTTGGCAGATTTGTATGGTTACTAATTAGGTCTGTTTGTTTACCTCTTAACAGTTCCATTAAGAGGCAGCCTTTGAATCACTACGAGGTGAATCTTGTTTGGCAAAAAATAAGTCTGCCTCTTAATGGTTCCAAAACCCTCTGAATCATTTTGTATCCTGGACCTTCTTTAACCATTCAGAGCCTTGGTTTCATTTTGAACAATTACCAAACAATTATATTTCATTTTGCACTATATCGTAAAAGCCTCTTAATCATTCTGACCACTTAATCATTCTGCACCAAACTAGTCAACAACCGCCAAATAGCTTAATGCATATGCATGTAGACAAAGGAATTGTTTGAGAATAGGAGTTAAGGTGAGAAGTGTAAAAAGGGATTTGGACCCTTGATCACTTTTAATCCGAAAACAACCCATGAATTGTGTTTTAGAAGGAAATTGATCTAGTGGTTCTCTTTGATTAGGATTGATCCAAGGGTGGAGATCCCTTCTTACCCTTCTCACATAACTCTCATTCTCACTGGAACCCAACCCTATATGTGTATGTTAAGAGTTTTATGTAGAATAGGTAAGGGGCTTATGAGAATTGAATTCATGACCACCAAAAGCATTACTATAGATCATGTATGAGCCAAACACCACCAAGTGAAATGCTTGATGGCTTTTCTAACATCATTAACTACAAATGGAAACTGATTTCATCCTTCTTCAAAATAACTTTGAACACCCTCTCCCAGTATTCATACTATTTCAACTTTTCCACTTCTAAAAGGAAATCTTTCCGATCCCTCTATGTTTGGCAAATTTATGATGGCAGTCAAAATGAAGCAAATGGTCTATTAGCAGATTAACAAACAAAAGCCTTGTCTTTTTTGTTTGAATGACTGAATGGTGAAATAAACCTATTTCGGGTGTAAATTTTGCTTTGTATGAAAGAAAACTTGTACCAAGAGTTTAAAGATGAATTCACATGTGCATGTGGAGTTTATAGATGAATTCACATGTGCATATGTAGTTTAAAGATGAATCCACATGTCACTATTGTATTTGGTACTTGTAGGTCATTTACGACTAACTCTAACTATTTTGTATAGCCATACATAGGGTGCATTTAGTATGCAGATAGGACTGGACTGGACAGGACTGAAAGGAACATGACAAGATAGGGCTGGATGGGAAAGAGTGAGGTAGGCGGATTAAGGTTTTAGTGTTTTAATTTGACATGGGTAGTTTAGTAATTTATCAATTACTCTCGTCTCCCTGAATTTTGTTCCACCTATTTTGATACGTGTTCACCCCCACCTCATGGAACAAGGTGGAACAAACCTATATTATCCAATATAACCTTAAAATAAAATCTCATTCTCTTCTAAAACACCAAATGCACCTCTCTCTCTCTTTACATTTTATTCATTATTTAAATTTTATTTATTGTATTTTATGTTTTTTTAAACTTTCAATTTGTCGTCCTCAAAATATTGTCTGTATACGGTTTCTATATTTTGGTTATCTTATGTAATTTATTACATAATAAAATAAGATAGAAAAGGTATAATATAAAAATTGGAAACTATATAAACTTTTTTATTCTGGTGTCATTTTAATCGTCTTGACGAAAACTTTCTAATGCTATATTTCGTTGTAAAAGTATTTATTTTATTATAACATCCTTATTAGGGTAAATTGGTCATTTTATCTGTTATGTTTGTCCAGTTTTATCTTACCAAACGTTGAACAACTTTTCGGTCCTATCCTGTTCTACGTGGTCTGGATACCAAATGCACCCTTAAGGAACTGTGAACCAGATTAGCTTTTCTATATTCAGCTAACCGTGGTCTATTGTTCTTTATGGATTCAGCTGGGTGGCAAGCGAGTTGGGATTGTCGGAATGGGAAGCATTGGTCTTAATGTCGCAAAGAAACTTAATGCCTTTGGTTGCATTATCTCATACAACTCCAGAACGAAAAAACCACATGTTAAATTCCCATTCTATCCCTCTATCCAAGAACTCGCAACAAACTGTGACATCATCATCATCTGCTGTGCATTAACGGACCAAACCCGTCACATGATTAACAAAAACGTCTTAATGGCTTTAGGAAAGGACGGAATTATCGTGAACGTAGCCCGAGGAGCAATCATAAATGAGAAAGAATTGGTGGAATGTTTACTAAAAGGGGAGATTGCCGGTGCTGGTTTGGATGTTTATGAAAACGAGCCTGATGTACCTGAAGAGCTTATTCATTCAGATAATGTCGTTATGACCCCTCATAACGCAGTGATGACAGAAGAATCTACGAACGATCTTTATGAACTTGTGATCGGGAATTTGGATGCTTTTTTCTCAAACAGACCTTTAATGTTTGAGGTTGTGTAGGTCTGAATGACATAATTCATCGGAGCTTTTTGATATGGATCGTGGAGAACATTTTTGCGGAAAATTTGGTGCCATTAAGTATAGTTAGAGTTTGTTCGTTAGCATCTTAATGAGCTTAATGGGGCTCACAGCTTATTCGGTCAGCTATATATGACTGTTTGGTAGTGGCTTAATGATGTAGAAAGTGTCTTATTCAGTAAGCTTCTAATGGGGAGCTTTATGCAGAAAGTCAAGTTTTTTTCCAAATCTGTCTCTACCAATTAAAAATCACGCCCCTTCCATCTATGAAAAAACTTTTCCAAACAAAAACCTTCCCGGTCTATACAGACAGATTAATCCACACAGACAACTTTATCATACATGACTTAATGGAAAACCAACCAAACAGCCCCTTAAAGTTTGTTTGTTAGCATCTTGATGAGCTTAATGGGGCTCACAACTTATTTGGTCAGTTATATATGACTGTTTGGTAGTGGCTTAATGATATAGAAAGTGGCTTATTTAGTAAGCTTTTAGGGGGGAGTTTTATGCAGAAAGTCAAAATTTTTCCAAACCTGCTCCTCCAATTAAAAAAATGTTTATTCCATCTATGAAAAATCCTCCCAAACAAAAATCTTCTTAATTTTTACAGATTAATCCACACATAAATCTTTGTCCATTATGGACTTAACGAAAAACCAACCAAATAACCTCTTACTGTTTCCTAAAGACCCACAAAGTTAAAAGTTATTTGTGGGTTTTATTTATATGCTTTTAACTTTGTGGGTTTTATTTATATGGTTTGGATAAACTAAAGATGATATTTATGGTTTCATTTATGCGAGGAGAATCGAAATAAGATCCACAAATGGAAACATGGAGGAGAAACCTATTATACGAATGGGGACCAAGTGATTTAGAAGAACTTTGGATACAATTTACGGTTTTTTCATGATGAAGTTCGATCAAGTCTAGGGTTAGTACTCAAGTTAAAGGGCTGTTTGACAGTTGCTGAATTGATTAAGTGGTCAGAATGATTAATAGGCTTTTATGATATATTGCAAAATGAAATATAATTGTTTGGTAATTGTTCAGTATGTAATCAGGGCTCTTAATGGTTTAAGGGAGATCCAGGATACAAAATGATTCAGAGGGTTTTAGAACCATTAAGAGGCAAACTTATTTTTTTTTGCCAAACATGATTCACCTCTTAGCGATTCAGAGACCACTTTTTAATAGATATTAAGAGGTAAACAAACAGCTCCACATGAAGATTGCAAGTCACTATTTCAAACTAAGGAATGTAGAGTCTAATTTTAGGCCCGATTATATGCTTTGAATTTAGATGATATGCATCTCTTCAAGCTGTCTGTAGATTCAAAGGGGTTTCATATATTCTAACATGATATCAGCTCTTCAAGCTCATTGTAGATTCAAAGGGGTTTCACATATTCTAGCATGGTATCAGCTCTTCAAGCTGTCAGTAGATTCAAAGAGATTTCACATATTCTAACATGATATCAGCTCTTCAAGCTGTCTGTAGATTCAAAGGGGTTTCACATATTCTAACATGATATCAGCCCATCAAGCTGTCAGTAGATTCAAAGAGATTTCACATATTCTAACATGATATCAGCTCATCAAGCTGTCAGTAGATTCAAAGAGATTTCACATATTCTAACATGATATCAGCTTATCAAGCTGTCAGTAGATTCAAAGAGCTTTCACATATTCTAACATGATATCAGCTCTTCAAGCTGTCTGTAGCAGTTTCACATATTCTAACATGATATCAGCTCATCAAGTTGTCAGTAGATTCAAAGAGCTTTCACATATTCTAACATGATATCAGCTCTTCAAGCTGTCTGTAGCAGTTTCACATATTCTAACATGATATCAGCTCATCAAGCTGTCAGTAAATTCAAAGAGATTTCACATATTCTAACATGATACCAGATACTAGATCCGAGGTCTAGAATCACCTAGGGACTTAGCACACTCTTTTGCTTCCTTTCACTACAAGAAACACGAGTTACAAAGACGACAAAAAGATGTCGCTAAAACTTGCAAAGTCGTCAAGAATATATACAATGACAACTGTCGTTGCTAAAGGTGCTATAGCTAGAAGTCTGTTGTTGAGAAAACTAATAATGATATGCAACGACCTAATTATCGATTTGACAAAATATTCCGACTCGTAATTTATAGCAACGAGACATGTAGACTGATTAAATTTAATTAAATAAAATAATTTACTTGTAGTGACTGTCATGTCGTGTCTAAAAATAAATAAATTAATTTTCTAGAAATCGTTATAACGACGACCTGTTGTTGCAATAAATCTTTTTTTTTTAAAGTTTGTTGGTATTTATTTATTTATGATGATCAATTGTCTTTGCTATTGGTGCGTTATTTTTTATGTTTTGTTTGATTTTTTTAGGTCAATTTTTAATAAATTTAAGTTGTAATAAAAGCCGATAATTAAACAGGTAAATACTAAAATAAATACGATCAAATGTTAAGTGTATAAAACGAAATGTTGAACGTGAATATAAATACAAATATTAAAAGTTTCTTTACCCATCTTTGTGAGTCGATCAATGTTGTTGGAGATTTTTATATGTATTCTTAAAATTTATAAATAATTAGATAAACGGATTGGTGAAGCTCAAGTATTTTTATTTTTATTTTGAAAAATGAGAACAGAACCCCTCGGAAAACTTTATTCAATAACCCGAAATATCTCGTACGTAGAAAAGATGGAAAGAAGACAATTAAATCTCTTCGACGAAAAGTTTACATCATGCTTCTTCAAATATGGGCCTACAAGGGGCAAATCTCTTCAAGTGGTGCGCAAATGGGCCTGGCCCGGTCTGAGACCGTGACCGATTGGAACTAGTTCAAAAGACAAGGCAAGACCCGAGACCAGTTTGGGACCAGGACCGGTTATGGGTCCGGCCTGATTTTTCCAAAGAAAATGTATTTTTAAATGTATTTCTAACTTTCAGAGTGTATTTGATTGAAAACCAATTACAAATTTATAATAAAACGTATTTTTTAAGTGTATTTGATTTAAAATCAATTATAAAACTATAATAAACGTATTTTTAGGTGAATTTGTTTGAAAACCAATTATAAACTACAATAAAAACGTATTTTTAAAGTGTATTTAAATGACTCAATTACTTATATTAAAGTATTGTTAAAAATTTATCAAAAAATTAAAATTAAAAAAAAATGTTTTTTTTAATATATGACTGGTTTGGGCCCGACTTGGGACCAAATCCGGTTAAAAATACCCTTAATTAGGCCCGACTCGAGACTGAATCTGGTTACAAATACCCTTAATTGAGCCTTAGTATTTTCGACGGGACCAGACCCGGTCTTGGTGAATAATGTTTGGGACCAGGACCGGTTTGGGCCCGACCCGGTACCGAAATTTGCCCACCTCTAGTTGGTTGTATTACTTGTGAGTTGTAACTGATAATTTTTGGAGAGACATCAATATATACTTTTGTGCTAACAATACTATGATTATAGTTAACATGATGACGAATAGAAGAATGCCTACATCAAGACTTTTCGTTTGAGTTTAAGTGTGATGAAAATGACAATTAGAATAGTGCTATGATATTTTACGCAGATAAAACTGTCAAAGCGAACTGCAAAGAGTTTAGAGATGTAATTTCATTTGATGTTATATTTCGAGCTAACAAGTAAGCCTTTTGCTTATAATGCTTGATCTTTACCAAGTGTTTGGGTATTCATCTGGTTTTATTATTTTCGGTATAGGATGGTGTTTGTCTCGTTTAATGCGTGGATAATCATAAAAGACATACGATTGTTGGTGTTGTGATAATCGCAAAAAGACAAAATAATGAATTTTATGTTCTATTTTTGAACAATATCGCATAAAAATATGGTTTTTGTCTGATAAAATCCGAAAAATAGGGCTACTGAGTTTATTATGTAACAAGTAATATCTTATTCGGTTCCTATAAAATGTAAAAATAGAGAATATGATCTATAAATTACAAGAATTTTTCATTCATATATCATTATAAAAAGGTTTATTAATAGAGTACTTACGATTCTCGTAACCATATAATAATATTGTTTTAATTCATTTGACATGTAAATATAAATAATGTTTGATAGTTGATGATCAACTTCATAACTCACATACAAACGAATTTTATTATTATTTATTTATTCATTAAATTGTTTGTAATTTTGAATTTAATTTGTCACAGTGGAATAACTATTGGATGAATACAATATAAATAATATGAATTTGAGCGTTTACTTATACAATTAACAAATCTTGTAATTAGAACATGTATATAAAAAATTCATAAAAAATAAGTAACGTAGAAACAAAAAGATTGAGTTGAAATCATGTTTACGATAGCATCTGCATGGACCACCACAACATTATTAAATTCAAGAATTGTTGAGAAAAAGAAATAGGGATTTAAAACACAATGAACTTCAGTTGTAAAAAGACAAAAATGAATAATAAATACGATACTGAAAAGAAACATAAATCAAATAAATAATTTAAATCTAACAAGACTCTATCTAACAAATCGGATGATATTAGAAATATAAAAGATACCAAGGTTTAAAAAAAGTGTAATATTAGTCTAATTTGGTTGATTAAAAAATCAATTAAACCAAAGTCCCATGAGTTCCTTCACAAAACCGCATCATGTAAACCAGATGTATGCATCTTTGACGATACCAATATCAGTAGTCTTATTACTCATTTCAAATTTTTCTACCCGTCTTATTTTTAATGCAATCATAGTTGTGAGTCGGATTCTTTTGAGGCTTTTCTTATTCGCTATCTGTATAAATACTGTCTTAATATATCAGTATTAATATTTAATAAACTATTAAAAAAATCAAAAGAAGATTTTAGCCGCATCACCTTTGGAACTTGACCCCTATGTACCAACATGTCTATGCTTCGGTGTGTGGATCCACACAAGTCGATCAAATCACATGCTTCTTGATTCTCCAATAATATTTAAAAGGAAATTTGTCATTAACTAAATAAAAATCCAAAATAATGGGAAAATTAATATAAAAATTAAAGAAATGTTTTAATGTTTTTGGGTCATGGGTAAGATTTTGATCCATATATCTTTACAAAAAAGAAAAGAGCTTATAGATGTCTAAAGTATATAAGTGATATAATAAAGTGTTTTATATGACTAAAAATTAAAGTAATTATATATATTTATTTAAAAAAAATGTTACAATTAGTTTATAGAATTTTTTTGGGTGTCGTACCAAAATTTTTAGGACTTTTTTTATATAATAATGTGTTATATTTAGTTATTTTATATAACATTATTCTCAAAAGTGTCATATAAAATAGTTAATATAACATTTTATTTTAAAATGATCCTAAAAAACTTATTACGACATCCAAAAGTGGTCTATAAACTTATTCTAACACTTTTAGATAAAATATTTTATTTTATTTTGAACAATAAACTGCAGTCTTGTAAGACATTGTATTAGGATATTTAAATACTTTAGAGGTCTTAGAAACTCAATTTTATTGTAATGTATAATGATTAGGTTAGTACTAATCATGTCAGATTTAAATCTATTGTCATATTCATTGAAATAGAATATCGTTATTTTTCTAGGAAATTTACATTAAAGTAGAAGTGATGGCGTTAAAAGCTTGAGGTTGGGTCTTTCTGAAATTCCTCATGTTGTTTTGTTAAATTGGTCATTCGTTGAAGACAGAGGTGAATGTATAATTTTATTTTAATGGTTGTATAAAATAATTACTATAAAATACAATAAAATAATATTTTATTACAGTTACGAGATACTAAATAAAACACGGAAAAGTCATATATAAATTTCAATGATTTACAATTAGGATTTTGTGTTGCAATATTGTTAACTATCATAACTGAAATTTAAGTTTTGATAGGGTATTGTAGCCTCTTAGTTGTCTGATTATGATGTCATGTGGTAGCATACACTGAATCACAACGGTGAAACCTATAAGATTCGATATGTTCCAGAGTTCAATTCCAGACATATACAAGATTTGTGGCCGTTGAGTTTATCAGTGTTGATTTCCTGCAGTTACAATTTGTCAGGATTAATCTGCATGTAGCCTAGGACACCCTTCAAAAAAAAAAAAGATTTGGTATGTTTTTTCTACATTGTTGGAAAAATTGAGTGGTGGCAAGGGACCCTCCTAAGGTATACCTAAATCTGCCCTTGATCGAGGATTAAGTAATCTATATATACAGATGTAGTATGTATGCATGAATAATGTGAATGTTATATGTAGCAGTTTCAAGACCCCTGTTTTAGTTCTTGTTTAGCATACTATTTTTTTCGCCTCATATAGTGTAACAAAAATGCATTCTTTCTATTTAGTACCAATTTTATATGGTAACCAATAGATCTTGTAAGCATCGATGACGTGAATGTCAAGTTATATTGCAATTCTTTGATTACGTTAAAAATTGTCACATCAAAATTAATTGTTGTAAAATAAGTAGAAAATAGGAACTAAGATAAATTTTATCACATTTTGATGAATTTTATCATTTTTGTTTATTATTTGAAAACGCAAATACCAATATCTTAAAGAAATGGGAAGACAAACTACTTATTTTCCGATAAGGCGTTACTACTCCTCTCTCGAAAACATGGGGTTTTATACCATATTCTTTATATATTTTACTTTTAAATTTAGAAGGAAAAAAGCGTCTATTACAAATTGTTTCATTTCTAAAACTCGAATTTTGTAAATACTAGTTTAATCCGATAACGTACCGGTGGGTTCATACGTAAATCAATTAAATAGTTGTGAACTAATTAACGAGTTCACATATGAACTTGTTGTTGTCGTTTATTTGTAAAAGTTACGAAACTACGCATTTATCTTCTGCATACATGCAAGGAATTATCTGATGTTTCACACTCAAAACCGTAAATGTTGACCAAATGAATGGTTAGGATCACTTTGTTAATTCTCAAATGAACCTCTTCACACACACACACACACACACACACACATATATAGGAAATTGTTCATTTGTTTCTTTAAACCCAAAAAGTTCTCATTTGAACCTCTCTCTCTCTCTCTCTCTCTCTATATATATATATATATATATATAGAAAGAGGTTCATGCGAGAACGGTAACGATTTACGAAAATGCGAGGTGAATCCTCAGCCAATTATTTTGTACATAAAAATTTTTATGTACAAAATCACATATGATTCACATACAAAATCATATATGATTAACCCAAACTTTTCCCACCACAAAAGTTGTGCGTGTCATTTTTGATGCTAGTACAAAATCACATATGATTTTGTACATTAAAAAAATTTCATATACAAAATAATTGGTTGAGGATTATCCTCACATTCTCGTAAATTGTTACCGTCCTTGCATATATATATATATATATATATAATGGTGGAGGTTCAAACGAGAACACCTTCATTTTACGAGAATGCGAAAACACCCTTATCATATGTGATAATACACATGAGGGGACCTGGTGGTGTACAGACGATGTCTCCTGGGACTCAGGTCACCACAAAGGTTGTTTGCGTCTATGATTTAGTATCACATGTGATGGTCTTGATGGAATAGAGTATCACATCAAGAACATCCTTATCACATGTGATAATACATGTGACGGGGCTTAGTGGTGTAAGGGCGACTTGACCCGCAACATAGATTCCGTCAAAAGTTGTCCACGTCTCTGATTTACTATCACATGTGTATCATATGAGATGGAATAATAGTATCACATGCGATTTTCTATAGTAAAAGGGTGTTCTCGCGTTCTCGTAAAATGGCAGTGTTCTCGTTTAAACCCTTTCCTATATATAATTCCATTAGATTGGTTACCTAACTTTTGAACTAAAATACATATCGATCTACATGGGTTACCCTAAGTCCAAACATGATCCTCATAGACCTCATGAATTGAGCAATTGGATGATTACTTAATATTATTAGTTTCAATTAAATAACTTTTGTTTTATTCAATAATATTTGTATCATAATTAAACCAATTTTGTCTTCTTTCTTATTATTTAGAATCAATTTTCAAAACTTCCATTTTAGAAACAAATTTTCACGCTTTTTATTTAAGAGGATCAATGAGTAAATCCAAATGTTTTCCAAAATATAAACGAAAGCAATCTTGGTCTATTTTGGTTCCTCAAAATAAATTATGAAAGTTGATTCTTTAAACTATGAATGAATGTAACGTTCATTTAATTTGGATACAGTTTAACCATTTTATAACATTGTAAAATAGTGATATTTCTTTGCCATAAATAAAAAAAGAACGAATGTCCCATTAATGGGTAGAGGGTTTGTCTCATTTGTTGTTTGTAGAGAGAAACGATACAAAAAACAGTACTGGAAATATCGACATCAATGATATGTCATAGAGTAATGATGTGGTTATCTGTACAGGAATGAAAACTAGTGACATAAACGGCAAAAATCATGATAAATTCAATGAAAAGTTGATGTTATTTCTCTTATATTTGGGTTTTTTATTTGTAGAAAACACTATAATTTAAAAGAATTGGCTATTTTAAAAAAACAATGATTTATTGACAACTTAAACCAAATAAATTGGTCTGAAATTTTGTTTACGTCATACTAATTATTGTTCTTAGGATATTTGTAACTGATGTGATAAAGAGGTAAAGTTTCATAATATAGCAACAAGTCATCTCCAACCGATATGCTAAATTGCTAAAATATTTCTTGATGGATCAAAAATAACTCATGTTGAAGCAGACTAACACACTTTGATGAACCTCATTTTAGCTTAAATAAATTTTAATTTTGATACGTAGGTTGAAAATTTAACAATTAAAAAGTTTCAAAGTTAAATACTAAATAATAAGATATGAAAATATAAATTTAATTAATTAATTACTAAAACTAATCAATAAAATTTTGACAGTTAAATAAAACATATGAATATAGATTTTGCTAATTTACTTTAACTAATTAATATAAAAAATGATTATAGTTAAATAATAAACTTATAAATGTATGTCAAATATACAAAAGTGTTATACTTTAGATTAATTGGTTATTTGATTAATACTGTAAATTTAAATGTTAAAGTTTTACACTAGTGCTATATCTAACATTTTAGATTGGAAACGGTCTTACATGCACGTTCTTATAAAACATAAAAAAGAAAAAGAAAATAAAAGAATAGTTATAAATAACTTGTCTTTTGACATATAGCTCAGTTGACAAAAGGGTGGAGTGTCAAATAAAAAACATGTCATGAGGTTCGATCTTAAGTCTCCTTACTAATCTCAGCTGCTGAGTGAACTAAAAAATGTCTTCTTATATTAGTGTTCTTGAAAACAGATCCCATAAAACTGGTTTGAGTTGCCAGTAATCAAGTTTCTTCCCAAAACTAGTTGGAATAACTTAATGATTTAGATGAATTGTCCTAGGTTAAAGGTATCTAATTCTATTATTAAATTTGCAAGACAATCCAATTATTTACATATAATTTAATTTTTAGAAGTGCTGTTTAAAATTGTCTGTTTTGTTAAATTATAACTTGTCTCAATGCCTTTGTTTAACTATTCTTTTTTTGGTGTATATATATTCCTTAATATTCTCTTACCTTTTCATCCTTCTGAAACTATGCACGTACTTTAATAATATTTTAAATTATCAAGATTACCAAAAATAAAAAGTTTAATTTGTGGTTATGCTTAAAATTTATTTTTGAGTTGTAAACAAATCTCATTTTTGTAAAAGAGAAACGCCCAAAAAACCAAATATTTCACTACAATAAAATTGACTTTATAAGACATATAAAATGTCTAAATGTTTTAATTAAATATTTAATAAGACTTAATTTTATATGAACAAACTATAAATGATCTTATCAATAGGTGTTACTATAGGTTTACATAAGACGTTTTTTAGCGTTTTAAAAATAAAGTGTAAATTAACTATTTTAAAATAGGACAATTTTGAAAACTGTCATATACACCCATATTTTTATAAAATATTTGTGTTTATAAGACTTTTTTTTTTCAAATAGTGTCATATAAAATAACTTATACGAAATTTTATTTTATAAGGATCCTAGAACAAGGAAACACCACTTTAATTGTCTCCCGGATCCTCTCGGATCACCAGCTAAGGCCCCTAAATAACCGCTCAGTAATAAAGGAGGTAGGAGTGTAGAGGCGGCCACAGGGGACTTTCTTAAGAATAAGAAAGAAAAATCTCATGTAAATACCATAGAATAAGGTTTGATCCTCTTTATGGAGATTCCATAAGTACGTCGAACAGATTGTGGCACCGTTCGACGTATTTCTGTAAGTCCTCGAAATGGAAAGTCATCAACAGAAACGGAAAGAAAGGGATTCAAACCCTTGGTACGAATAGTGTTCTAAAAACCTTATATATAATACTCCCAAATACGTCTTATAAATCTATTATAACTTTTTTAGATATGACATTTTTTGGTTTGTCTTTATAAAGTTGAGTGATATGATTTGAACGTATAGACATTTATACGTCTTATAAAGTCAATGTGTTGTATTATTTTATGAAAATGAATTCTTTTACATGAATTAATTATGTCACATGTTTTTTTAAAATTATGTCACATATTCTTTTGCAGAGTTTATGTTTAATTTCAAAAAACACGTTATTCATAAATAATCGGAGGGTAAACAAACCTTGTTAGTTCATTTAACAAGTATCATAAAAGTGTATTATGTCGCATTTGGTGTCGTACTTACAGTCTACATAACTTTCGACGTGAATTTGAATAATCTTAATATAGTTAATCCTCTCTTTCATTAAAGATACGTCTTTCTTGATATATTTAATAATTAGTTATAGTTCATATTATATTTGATAATTCCATGTGAAATCACTATAAAAATCATCACACACTATAACATCAAACATCAAATGACTCACACATGCATTTGAGTACATCTATTGGTAATCCCCCAAAATAATATACACTTAATTAGATGACAAAAAACACAAGTTCATAAATAAGCTCATGTTGATACTATATGTGTGTGTTACCTATGTATATATATATATATATATATATAACCTTAAGTGACATAGAGATACCTTTTGAAGCCTTGTAATTTGTTCAACCTATTTTATGTAGATATTGTATACACAAATTGTCAACGTCATGAATATAAGCATCCATAATAGCTATTTTTTTTTTGAAAATATTGTTTTTATTTACGTGGTTTTTTTATGACGACAAAAAAATTTCATAGGTTATCGTTGGACCCTTTGAAATAATAGAGCTAAAAAAGCACTCTTCCATCTTTGATTGGTTTTCTCGAAAACTAGCACATGTTGACTTTGAAATCTAAATCAGATTTACGATTGGATTGTAGATTAAAAGTCATGACATATTCACAAAACTAGTATCGTACAACATTGAAAATAGGTTAGCTAAGAAAAGTTTGCATCGTTACAAATTAAAAACCAATATCTAGTCTTATTTTCTTTCGTTTTGAAGCCAATTTGAGAATGCATCTAGGGTTTCCACGTCCGCTCTATAATGTTTCTGAGTAAACTCGAGGAAAGTAGACCATGTAAAATCCGGATAAATTCTTCGTGTATCGTCCTCAACCAATGCTTTAGGCGGTCTCACGACTTTATCCATTCTAGGCGAGAGAAAGAACGCGAGAGACTTCCTAGAAATTTCACTATTCACCACCGCTCTATGTAAACAACTCTTGTATAATCCGTTCGAAAGTGCCTAGAAAACCAAAACACAAAAAACCCTAATTTTTTGTTAGTGAAAATCAAATCTCAATCATGATCTTGTACACATAATGTCGTCATTTTGGACCAACTCGATCAAATTAGCAAGCAAAAACAAAAAAAGCAAGCGAATGTTGTTTTGCGTACACTAACCATGAAAGTATCTCCGATATTAATAACAAAGGCTTCAGAGCAAGGAGCAACAGAATGCCATTTTTCATCGACAAATACTTCAAGCCCGCCAACATTATCTTGATGAAGAATGGTTAGGGATGTCGGATCACAATGAGGACCCGTTCCAAGAGTTAGATTAGGTTTTTGACAAGGAGGGTAATAGTTTAATCTCATGATCGAATCGTTTTCTTTGTAGAAATCCCTAAAATGGGATCGATCGATTCCAAGGCTCGTTCCAAGTAGCTCCATGATTTCTAGAGAGAGTTTGCTCATAGCTTCACAATATTCTTGACAAACCCTCCTACATGAACCAACAATAATGCCAAAAATAGTTACAAAATTGAATAAAATTATCAAAGATGAAAAACAAGAAAGCAAATAGAATTATGAAAAGGGTATTCAATTCTTGATTTAGGCAAGGAAAATCAAGATTTGCAATCTTTGAAAACAGACAAACAAGAAACATAAAAAACATGTCATTTTTCGTACCCGAAATAGCTAAAATCTTCTCCCATTACATTCAAGAAGTAATCTTGAACTACACTCGCGCATTTTGGATCCGCGGAATACCGAAAAGAAAATGTTTCTTTCCATGGAAGCTTAGAGGAGAATCTATTCGTAAAACTACTAGCATATCCACAATATTCGCCAAATTTCCGTTGAGCTTTTTGCTTCTCCAACAATGGCATCCCAAAGAAGAGATTCATAATCTTGTGGGCTTCATTTATCAAATTAGAATCAACACCATGATTGAAAACTTGAAAGAAACCGTGTTCTTGGCACGCAGAGTTGACGAGACGAGTTGCATTGGAGACTGCGAGTGGTTCGCCGGAAAAGAAGGCTTTTAGGTCAACCGGAGGAACATGAAGTGGTGGTGGTGGTGGTTCACGGCGGGGTTGTTCATGGTCCGGCCACACAAATTGTGAAGGTATATTAGATTCATTTTGAAGAATGGAAGCATCAAAGGTTAAAGGGTTTGTTTCTTTTGAGGGAGAAACTAGTGGCAAAGGGAGAATAATAGGCATTGTTAATTTAAGATTTTAATTGCACTAATGATGGTATGATTGTGTGTCTATATATAATATATATATGGGTCTAATTTTGAGTTGAAAATTCATGTGAGTTATGAGTTGTCTGCTCAATCATAATGGAATTTAACCATCAATAAATAATATATATATATATATATATATGCATATACACACGGTAGAAGTGTATCATCACTTTTGTCACATTCTATTCTTTTTATGAATTTGTAAGATTTTAAGACACTACTAGTCAACATGGTATCATCGACAATCCAATTCTGTTTGTGATCTCTATAGAGGTGGAACACAGGCCTTAGAAATCGGGGGAAAGGGGAGGGGACCAAATTCATTGATTTTCTTTTCAACTTTTAAAAAAGGTTTACGGTTATTGGAACATTATATATAGGGGTTCTCTCATCGTGTGTTGTCTGTTTAGGATTTCGAGAAGAATTTGCATGATTTCTACCAAAATCCATGAAGAGTAGATTGGAATTTTATGTTGATCTATGTGTCAAACACACACACACACATATATACAGAGAGAGAGATGTTAATAGAAAAAATTCAATATAGCAGTATCAGATTATACGATATTGGATCAGTAGCGGAGGTAGTATGTTGGTTATATCGATATGTACTTTGTCATTAGTTTTTATTGCAAACAAATTACTGATTTTTGTCAAATATTGAATATTTACAGGTGGCGGCGTTGAGAGAAAAGTTGGCAAGGGTAGAGGAGGACGCATGGGTGGAGGAGGAACGCCATGAGGCCAAAATGGAGGTTGAACGGAAGAGTGTGGCAGATATGGAGGCCCAAGAGTCAAGATACGCTACCCAACTAGCCGAGCAGATTGCATTATGGCAACATTTTGTTGCATTTATGTTGGCATTCAAGATACACTTCGGCCTCCAGATAGTTAGATTGCTACTTAATTAATTTTCAAACATCAGATTGTATGACTTTGGTATTTTACATTGTATTAATTGGTTATTTTAAATTTGTTGGACAATTTTGATTTGTTATTTTATGTGGCAGGTTTTGTAAAAGAGTTACAGAAATATGTAAGTTTAATTTATTTATTTTAGAATCATTTTAAATCAACTACGGATTATCCGTCGCAAAAGTTCCTGGTCCATCACTAATTTGTCGCTAAAGTCCGTTGCTCATTTGTCGCTAAAGGATTCCATCGCTTGTCCGTCGCTAAGATCATGTCGCCTCCGTCGCTAATAAGTTTCTCTCGCTGATCTGTAAGTTAATAAATTCCGTCGTTAATCTGTCGCTGATTTTCTTTGTTGATCTGTCGCCGATAGCATTACCCACGACTTTTCGACCCACAAAAGTGAGGGTTCATCGACGGACTGTACCTTAGAGATGGATTAGCAACGGATTATTCTATCGTTGATAGTCCTAAATTTTGTGGTGATTATCGACTTCATTAAGAAAGTTCTAACATTTTATCATATATAGATAAATACATTAGGAACACGCTTGACGTGCATACGTAAAATGTATGTATATATGTGGATAGGGTTGGGTTCACGTGAGACCAACCTGTTTCCGAACCTTCACAGCAAAAATACAGTAAAGCTTACCTTCGCAGTGTTTTGCTGTGAAGTTTCAAGTGAAAAAAATTCGTCTCACGGATCTCATAAAACCGTCTGGTCTAACATGATCCCATGTATGTCTATTTGCTTATGTGTGTGTATATGTAACCATGTATGTATATATTTATAGGTGGTTATTGCATATATATATATATGTATATATATGAGTTCGCATTGTAACTTTCCTCTCTCTCTCTCTCTTTATATATATAGGGTCAGGTTCAAAGTAAAACGCAAAAAAAAAACTGAAGAACACCCTAGGAGCCTTCCTTCTGGATGGTATGCACTAATACATACCGGTAATTTGTAACATGCATTTGTGAATATTCATCAATGTATATTTAATGATAGAAGCATTGGTGCATAGGAAGAAAAAACGTTTGTATGCATTAGTGCATACCGTCCGGATGGAAGGCTTCCAGGGTGTTCTTCAGTTTTTTTTAGTGTTTTCCCTTCTTTGCATTTTTAAAGTAACAAAGGGACACTTGTGGATCACATATGATGTGGGTCTCACATAATATTAAATCATTTATGATTTAATATTAAATCAGAAATGATTTAATATTAAATCAGAAATGATTTAATATTATGTGGGACCCACATCATATGTGGTTCACAAATTGTTCATTTGTTCTTTTAAGGAGGGGTGGTTCTCATATGATCCCTCCCCTATATATATATATATATAGGAAAGTTCAAATGAGAACTCAAATTTGGTTGTGAATGTGAGGACAAATGAGAGCGCGATACGTGTCTGAATCTAAATAATTCAGACTGAATAATCAAAGAAATATTCAGACTGAATATAGTGTTTATTCAGTCTGAATAATGCTTATTCAAAGTGAATAAATATTATATTCAGTCTGAATATTTCTTTGATTATTCAGTCTGAATATGACACGTGTCACGCGCTCATTTGTTATCACGTTCACAACCGAATTTGAATTCTCATTTGAACCCGTCCATATATACACACACACACACACACCGTCCGGATGGAGGGTTCATAGGGTATTATTCAGTTTTTTTAATGGTTTCCTTTGAACCTCCCTCTCTCTCTATATATATGGTGTATATTTAATTATTTATAATATGAATGTATACACATCCAATGTACATTATACATTTGTATATGCCATAAATGATCATGCTATGCATACAGCACTATTTATACATGATACCATACACTATACATTCATATATATGAGTGGCTATATATACTACACATACATATAAACCATAATTAATACGATCAAATACACTATACATTATGCGTATTAAGTCTTACGACAGCTTATTAAGGCCCAATAACACATTAAGGCCCATTACAACCTATCAACAAACGTTGTGGATTATTGATGGACCATTGGTCTAACGATATCTGGGATACCGAGAGTCCAACCTTCATGTGATCAAGAGTTCAAACTGTGTCAAATATGAAGAGGATTTGGGAGTATAAACCGTGTGTATATACTAATATATTATATCCAACTAAAATAAACTCTAATCTTTCTCTACTTTTTATTCTCATTTTTTTTTATTTCCTTGGTGATCCATCAAAAATTTTGACAAGCTTTTTCCTTCAGTGATATCCGTCGATGAAAGTAGTTTTTTTTATTTGACCCGTAAGCTCCGAGACGACTGACATCAAATTCAATTCAGATGAAACCCAGTTCAAGAAGCTTCTTTTCGTTTCCAAGATTCGATAACAAAATGTATGTGTCCTATAATCCATCCTTGTTTGTAGACGGGAAAAAAAATCTATTATCTTAAATTTTTTTGTATCATTTATATCTCATCATTCATGTGAAGACGTATAATTATTTTGAATTTATTTGTGTGGTTCAACATCATAGTACTGAAAATTTAAGATAACAGATTAACTTTAACCAACTGAAACCCGAACATAAATTGAATTTCGTCAAATTTATTCGTATTTCGGACGAAATAAAATACTACTTTAGAGTAGTTATGAGAGACATGTGAAGAATTTTCTAAGAAAAATTAAATATTCATTTTTGATTGATGATTTTTAACCTAACCGATTTCAATCATATCTCGTGTAGTACATTTTGTTTGATTCTACTTTATTTTACTTATAAAAAAGTTCATTTCTTTATAGAATTATTTAAATAGTGTCTTTTTTAAGATATCTGTTATCGTAAATACCTAAGTGTAGTTAACATAAAGTTATAGTTCATCATGATAATATACGTCTGCTATTAAATGTTGATGATTAAAAAAATAGCGAGCAAAACATAACTGCTAGTAATGTCTTTCCATACTTCAACCTGCTCGATACTTAAATATTCTTAGTTATCTTACTGCTACTTTGAGTCAGATATTTGACTAGGTGGCAAAATTTTATAGTTATGTTTTATAAGTCTATGATGTAATGAGCTTATGGTTTTCATGCCGTGAGTAAGTTCAACATTTCCAAAATAAATATGTAGTTTAACTTTGTTTTCGAAAAACATAATTTTATTAAGACTAGCATGACGCTAGAGAAACATACATACTAGAAATAGCTAAAAGAGGGTTTTGCAACCACCCTATCCAATTAATATTTAAATTCTTACTCCTATTATGCACCTAGAAGTACGATTGTGTAACAATATTATCCCACAACACCGGCTTTTTAGGTTTCTTTGGTCCGAAAATTGCCTTATTACGAAATTTCCAGAGTGATCACAAAGTATAGGCTACCACTTCTATGCAGTCTATTTCCCCTTTTTTCAGCCTCGTATCCTGCGACCAATCCTTCCAGTCTACGACGTTATAGAAGACAAGTACGTCTAAGTTCCACCAACGCCTTAAGTTCCTCCAGATATCTTGAGCCAAAAGACACTCAAAGAATAGGTGATTCACGGATTCAACTTTCTCCTCGCAAATCTGGAAGAGAATGGAATGGACGTCGATTCTCCTTTTGGAAATATTGTCCCTGGTAGGGATTTTATTCAGACCTAACCTCCACAGAAGGATATTTACTTTGATAGGCACCAGATTGTTCCAATTTGTTATTTTCTGGCCAATCTCCAAAGTCTTGTAGTCAATATAATTCCGGATAGACGCCACCGAAAACTCTCCCGCTCCATCCATAGTCCATCGCCACCTGTCATGTTGTTGGTTGGATAAAATTGTATTTCCAAGAGAGTTTTTCAACCTCACCAACTGGTCCTCTTCTACCCTCCGCCCCCCTCTTGATGTTCTACGTAAGAGCGAGTTCCAGTTGTTTAATTTCTTACAATATATGCATGTATTTATCATAAAGCATCAATGACCATGTTGATTATGTATAATGATTGTAAAAATCTAGCGAATATGTACTATGTACTCAGTTTAATTTTCTTTCTCATATGGCACCAACTGTCATCCACTTCTGGTTTTATTCTCTCAAATTCAGTAGACCCCCTTTCACTCGCTTTTACGGAAGCCTCGACGATTCCATCTTCATGGTAACCTAATTTTCATTGTATAGATCACTGACGCACCACTTATCAGTTATCAACAGTGTCAAGTAAATTCAAAGTTCATTCAAAGTTCCTGCATTTTCAAAATATAACATATACTTGGGTGCAACAAAGCATCATAATCAGATTTAAATATTGCATGAAAAAAATTATAATTATAGAATCAGAACAACATATTTCCCTACATCCCAAAAAGTTTGCACATGAAACTCACTATGTACTAGGTACTAGGTAACCTCGGTCCTAGAAAAGGTTATTGTCTTTCGTAGGGGTGTTCAAAAAAACCGTCGGACCGTTCAAGGTTATTGTCCCTTATTTACATGACTCCAACTGAATAACCAACAGACTCAAAACATGTAATTGTTATAATGAATATGTCATAAATGCATATAACTCCAAAATCTCGACATAGAGCAATTTAAACCCAGACAAGTGTCTGCAAAACTCATTAGAGTCAAAACCGAGCCAAAAGTTTAACAACTTAAACGACCGATCAATAAAAGTCATTGAAAGCGATAAAAACATGTTTAACCAACGTTTATACAAAAAAATGCTCTAAAGACATGATTAACTCAAAAACCCATCCTTGGTTCGGACAACCATTTTCCAATTGAAATCATATCATTTATAAATGTTTCAAAGCGTAATAATATGCATTTTCCATCGGTTTATAAAACCGAATACACCAAAATACATTAATGTTGAATAATTTCCACTTGTACAATTAGATTACCAAAAGAATACATTCTTGAGATTTATTTATCAAAATGTCTAAAAACTTCGTACATAGGCCTTTTACAAGAGATATTAACATAAAAATTACCAAATATGCAAAACTAACCAAATAACTCACACATTTGATAAATAGCAAGTAAACAAGTTAATACTTCAAAATGAACATTTTGGGCATGTACATAGTTTTTAAAAAACAACTTGAGCACACCTTGCTAGATTTAGGCTAATCTAGGTAGGGGTGCTCAAAATACCGGTCAACCTAACCCGAATAAAAAAACTCAACCCGAGGTAACTCGACACATGGTTGATACAAAATAGGTCAAACCGCATCTATTGGGTTGGAATCGGATTGGGAAAATTTTAACCCTACCCAACCCGATGAACTCGATGCTTTTATATACTATAGGTTTATTATGATTGTTAAGTCTTTTATTAATATACGTACATTAAACCAACTCTAATTAGGCATATACAAAATTATATTACAATTTCAACAGTAATTTTATTTTCTTGTTTTCTTGTTTCAACTTTTTTAGAGTTTGTTACACTTTTTTTATATATTCTCATTTCAATTTTACTTTCTTTAAACAAAGCACTTAGTAAGATCATAAAATGATGTACCAAAGTTTCGAACCGATCAACCCGACCAACCCGTACGGTTTGGATTGGATTGGGTTGTAGTTTTGCTTGGGTTGAGTTGCGTTGAGATTTTTCAAACCGCAAACATAGGGTTGTTTTGTTCAAATGTCTTCAACTTGGCCAATTCAACCCATGAGCGGTCCTAAATCTAGGTTTTACCCAAAATCTTGAACTTCCTTTGAAAATACTTGAGATCTACAAGTAGATCTTCCAAATCTTAACTCCAAATCTTCCCGAATGATCTTCTCCACTACAAAGAACACAAAACCTAAGACAGAGATGAAAGAAAATGGTGGAGCTAAAGAACACACAAAACTCTGACTTACAAGGGAAGTAGATGAATAGGTTACTTTTCTCAAATACTCTAAAATCCTTACTTCTCTTGATTTACTCTTAAAGGGATTCAAAAATCGAGAATATAGCAAAATGAATCACCCAAATCGGATAAATAATGAGAGAATTATAGTAAAATAAAAAAGAACCTCGAAATCTCCATCTTAAGTTGATCTAACAACTTACACGGCTTTGCCCACAGCTTAAAGTCACGTGGAAAACCACGCACCCCAAATGCTTCACCGAACAAAGACTTGTGCGGCTTGGACCACGGTTTGCGCCTGATTTTCGCACCCAGTTCGACCCTTGGAAGTTTGAACATGATCTATACATAAAACTTTATTAAATTTTCATTTTAATGGTCAAACGACCATTATAAATATTAACACAAGCCTCTAAAATCACATGTGTTACTGTATGTTAAAACGTTTAGAAAGTTTTGTCATCCCATAAACCAAAATTTATTATCGTGGCATGATAATTAGTCTAAGGACTAAGTTGTTCTAAAAATGACAAGCAATATTATTTATGTTCGTACATATTTCTTTTATCAATTGACACTTTTGAATGAAAATGTTTGTGTATGTCGGCCACATCCAACAAAAAAAATAGTGTAAATAACAATTTTGGTCCCTATGGTTGCCATCTATTATCAAAAAGTCTTTATTTTAAACTAATTATAATTTTGGTAATTGTGGTTATCACTTGGTTTCAATTTTGGTACATTGGACTAACTCTAGTTAAAAAACATGTTAACTCAAGGGAAATTTTGATCTTTCATTTTATTTAAAAAAAATTAAGAATTAAAAAATACATTGTTTTATATAGTATTAAATAATAAATATATATATATATACATTGTTTCACACACAATATTTCAAGAAAACAAATTAAATATGATGTAATGGTAATCATGATCTTGTTGGTAAAAGGAAAATATGATAATCTTGTCTTTTAACTTTGGTGGAAAAGTTAATCCCCATCCATCGACATCGGTCCATCATCGAAGAAAATGGAAAAACGAATGGTATATATTTTTATCCCCTGAATATTAAAATCATGCTTTTTATTTGTCTACATTCTACTGACACCAAACCCAACCCACCGTTGCATCTCCTATTCCTCCTAACTTCAACAATCACGCATAGGACATGTGTTTGATTTTTGGTCTTGTTTTGTTTGGGTTTGGATGCTTTGATTTATTTAGGTTTGGATTCGTGAATCCTGGTCCTGCAGAATGAAAGTTATCATCAATTTTTTATGTTGTTTACGACTGTCGTGGTTGGAGTCAGAAAGGTAAGGAAAGGGTTGAGGAGATGGTGAGAGGGAGAGGGAGACGAACCATTGAATGAGAAGATCCATCGGCTGAACAAATCTCATGAGATGGATCCACGAAGATATGGATCTAAGATAAAACTGACGAAAATAAAGATGGATTCTAAGAAGAAACGAAGATAGATCTAAGATGATGAAGGCATCTCCCCCTGTGTTAGATGCAGTCCCCGCCCCGCGGAAGATATGTCGTCGTCGAAGAAAGGAGAAAAGCGTGGGACTGATAAAATATAATAAATGTATTTTTCTAATTCTTAAAAAATGAAAAACCAAAATACCCCTTGAAATTACCAGACTTTTTTTAACTAGAATTAGTTAAATGGACCAAAATTGAAACCAATGGAAACCACAATGACCAAAATTTTAATTAATTTGAAGTAAGGACTACTCTTGATAGTAGGTGCCAACCATGGGGATCAAAATTGTAACTTACTCTATTATTTAGCAACAACATTTTTAAGAGAGATTTTTAGGATTTTGAGCAAATTTTCTTCAATAAATTCTCCAAAATAGAGAAAGTACAAGAGAAAGTGTGAAATCCTCCGAATTTGAAAAACTCTTTAATACTGATTATCATGAAAGATAAATATTTTTTATTATAGTTTCAATAATAAAAAATCTTAAAATTAAATTTTTAGGAGAGATAAATAATATTTTATTAATTGTATGAAATATTTTTAATCATATAATTAATTTTGTAATTAAAAATGGAGAAGTTGTTAGAGTTGAATGCACTTTTTTTAATGATTTTGAATTTTGAAAGGTTTTTGAAGAATCTATTAGAGATGCTCTTAAGCTGTAAATTAACATATTATAAATCTTTTGGTTTGATAAGTTTCGTTGTAACCGCAAAGAAATGACCCTTGCTCAAAAGAGCAATCTATTGGTGGATTCAGTAATAATTCAAGGGGTGTCGGTGCCCACTCTCTATCGTCTACGTAATTGAAACTTTTTAGTGGTCATAACTCAATTTGGGGTGTTTGGGATTGCTTATTTGAAACAACGTATGTTTGTTTTACAAAAGTGTTCATCAACTTATGTGGTGTCAAACTGAAGTTTATAAAAAGTGTTTTGATTAGCGTATAGCGGTTCCAAAACGTAATAAACCGATAAGTGTTTGGCAAATTTTTACTTATAAATGTAAAATGACAAAAAGATCCATATCTCTAAACATGAACTGATTCAAACTTCTTCTAGGATTTCACTATGTGTGGGTTTTTGAAGCTTTATAGGGACGAAGGCATCATCTTCTTCTAGGGTTTCATTGGATTGGTTTTGATTCACAAATCGGACGATATCCACCAAGATCTCTAATTAACACCCCTGGTAGGCGAGAAACCAATCTGCAAGTCCCAAATCTTCTCCATCTTCTTCGGGAACACATCCTCACATGGACGATTTTGATGAATTGGATTGGTTTTGATGAACGATTTTGATGAACATGAACATGAACATGAACTGGATGCAAGTTTTAGGGTTAGAAAGAAAGTAAATTGGTAATTTGGTTTCTAAAAGTCATAAGCGGATTTCGATAAGTTAGAAGCTTTTAACTTCTCAAAAACTCTTTTTTACTTCCCAAACACCCCCCTAATTTGATGTGTGCTTCCCTAAATTAACAAAAAGTGATTGCATTATACTCGTTGTATCATTTCATGTGCCATTATACATTGCAAATCCACATTCTTTCTGACTTTTTTTAATTGTTTGGTAACAAGAGCGTAATAAAGGAACAAAAACCACTTAGGTGTTGCAAATACCTACTTGTGTGTTATTTGTAATAGCATTGAATTTCTGTAATTAATATTTGTTTTATATTATATTATGCTAATTATTATGTGCTACTACTTGGAAATGTTGTGGATTCGTCTCTATTTGGGTCTATGTTTTCTTAACCAAACTGAACCTTCAAACTAAGAATGGGATAACTTGTTAAATGGTCCCTACTTGTCCTTCTCCCTGCTACCTTGTGGTATAACTGACTAAGTTGTAAATGCTTTCAGTATAACCGGTTACTAGATAAAAATATAATTAAATATATTTTTAAAATTAAAATAAGATAGTTGAAAATTATAAAATGACCATTTAGGCTATATATGTTTAGCAAACTAGTTAATAAACTAGTTGGTCGTTGATAAATTAGTTGACGAAGTAAATATGTTTGACAAAAACTATATAACAATTATAGATAATCAATAATTAATAATAATGAATAGTTTATGATTAAAATTAGTTATAAGTTGAAATTAGTATTAAGTGTTAATTTATAATTAATATTTATTAATAGTTAATAACATTAAATAAAAACAAATATCAATTAGGGTATTGATCAGAAAAAATGTCTAAAAGCTCCCAAAACGCTACTTCAACCAGTCTTTCAATAAGCAAGGTATTGTCCATCCAAACATGTACTCAAAAAATAAGTCAGCTTATATTTATCAAGCAATGTCTTAGTAGATCGGAATTATATTAGGGAAAAGTTCAACAAAAAAAACTAATATTTTTTTTCCATTTTGAACGACTTAGTTCTTAAACTATTTTTTGAATGGAAAATTTTATTAAACTTTCTCATTTAAAATGATTCAGTCTCATAACTAATTTTTTGAATGAAAAATCATTAAACTTTCTCATTTATAATTATTAAGTCTCATAACTAACTTTTTAAATAAAAATACTATTAAACTTTGTTATTTAGATTTATTAAGTCTCATAACTAACTTTTTGAATTAAAAAATCATTAAACTTTTTCATTTTGAAAGATTAAGTCTCTAAACAATTTTTTTTAACAAATCAACCATTGAACTTTTAAAAATCAATCACCTATTTCATTTTAACCCCAGAAAAGTTACATGTAACCGAATAGCGATGTTTTAAAGTAAAAAAGACATAAATCATTTTTACCGTTACCAATCCCCGCGTCATTTAAACCCTTCAAAAAACAAAGAGACAATATAAAAAAGTGAGATCAAGGGTAGCAGCCAACAACAATGATGAGCGATGATAGAGGGCGGACGATGATGAGGCGATGAGTGGTTTGAATAACGTAGACTTGGGAACAGTAAAACCGATTTAAGTTCTTTTATACTTTAAACTCTTTCTAGTCGATTTCTGATAGATTTTTGGGTTAAAAGAATATAAGTAATCAATTAAGTAAACTCTTGAGCACGTTTTCTTTAAGTATATAAATATGCAAATGGAATAAAGAAATTCACACACCCTCCTTATCTTTGGTAAGCTTTGAACCTTCGACCTTCTAGGAGTCAGAGGCTCACATACCGCCAGACCAAATGTCCTTTATTTGTTTCAAATAAACTCTTGAGCACTTTTTTTAATTTGGTCATGTGGAAATTGGATTTTAATGCGCCGACAATAACATTTATTAATAATTCGACTCCAACAGCTGTTCAAAAAGAAAATATACTTCGACTCCAACAATGTTTATGGTAGTGTCTGAGACGACGACATAAGTAAATATTGTTTTAAAATGTATTATTAGTTTTGCTTTCATTGACGAAACTATTTCTACCCGACTAGTAGAGTGTTTGTGTTCTTTTATTTTCGCAGAAATTATAAAAATATGTTTGAGCATTAAAAGAACTAGTAGAACAATATGCACCAAATAATTGTTCGGTATAAATTTCGGCCGTCGAATCGTGAACGTTAATACCATTATCTTCTTCCCGTTGATCATAAGATGTTTATAATATTAATATATCTTTTTGGTTTAAACATTAAATGGGTTAATGTTCATTTTCTATTTGTATTAAATGCCAATTTATAAGCCTTAGCACCTACGTTATGACAAAAACATGTATATGCATGACTATTATACCCCTACAAAAACCAATAGTAACATAAATCTAAATTTTTCTAGGGTTTTGCCGACTATTTTTATCCCGAAATGTATTAGTTAGTAGTTTGATTTATGATATTGCAAACACAATGTCAATGGGTATGTAGAAAAACACCACCACATATAAGATGCAAAAGCAATTTTAAATTTTCAACACATTCATATTATTAGATACGAATGTGATAAATAACGTTTAGCGTTTCAAACGTCAAATGTTTAAATTTTGTATCACGTTTAAAGTATGTTTAAATCCTGCTTGAAATGACTGTGTCAGTCCCTTTGATCGAGCCTCATAACTAGGGGTGTATGCGGGTTGGTTTGGGCGGTTTTTGACATTTTTACAACCCAACCCAATTATAACGGTTTGGAAAAGCTTAACCTAGCCCAACCCATTGAAAGGTACAACCCAACCCAACCCAACTCTTGTGGGTTGAGGCGGGTTGGGCGGGTTAAAGCGAGTTAGTTGTTTGGTAGTATACATAAAATCAAGGAATAAATACAATAAATATTACTAAAAATATATAAAGAGTTCCGTCAGAGGGTTTCTATGTTTTTGTCGTATATATCAATTGTTATCGGATCTTTTCACATTTTTTTGAAAATAAATTTCTAAAGCATCCAAGCGAAAAACTAGATGAAACCGTTAACTTATTGCTAAAAAAATTATATGTATGTGTGTATATATACGTGTGTGTGTGTATGTGTGATTTTGTTATATTGTGATACCATTAAGTACATCTTCTTTAATATATTGACATGATTTCTAATGCTACGTGACAAAATTTAGATGACATTATCACGTCGATAGAAGTTGTATTCATAAAACCGAATGAAACATATATATACCGTTTATTTCATTGGCATGAGATCATGTGAGAAGTTAAGCTACAATGAGAAGCGTAAAAAGGATATTGACCCTTGATCACTTTTAATCTTAAACTCACTCATGAATCGTGTTTGATACGGGGATTGATCATGTGTATCTCGGCGTATGTCATCTCGGTGCATCTCATTATAATGTGCATCCAAAGGTGGAGATCCATTCTTACTCTTTTCACCATAACTTCACTTCTCACCGGAACTCAACCCTTATTTCATATGCGCATCTATTGATCCGACCAATTGACTTCAAATTTATATGTATTTATCATGTTCATTTGTAAATGTCGATAGAATTCACAACTTAAAAACCAACATTACTTAAAGATCAATTGTTAAACCTTAATCTACAAAAATAAATTAACGTTTATCCAATAACACATTCTCACTTACTTGGATTAACTTTTGGCTTTGGTGTCTAAATTGAACTAATAATATATGTATTTATTTTTTAGGATGTAAATTGAAATAAAATATATACATATTTTTGGGTTGGAAATTATAATGTTGTAAATAATATATATATATATATATATATAACTTTATCGAAATAAAATATATTAGCGGCGGGTTGGCGGTTTGAGTTGGGTTGAGTTTTACTAACCTAATTTCAACCCTCCTAATTAGCGGGTTGACACTTTGACGGGTTGACGGTTTTCGCGGGTTGACGGGTTGGGTTGTTTGCGGGTTGGGTTGGGCGGTTTTCGCGGGTTGACATTTGTTGTGAGATCAAGGGTAGGAGCCAACAACAATGATGAGTGATGATATTGGCAGACGATGATGAGGCGATGAGTGGTTTGAATGACGTAGGCTTGAGAACAGTAAAACCGGTTTAAGTTCTTTTATACTTTAAACTCTTTCTAGTTGATTTCGAGTAGATTTTTGGGTTAAAAGAATATAAGTAATCAATTTTTAAAAGTTTGATGATTTATGTATTAAAAAAAAGTTCAGAAAACTTAACCATTCAAAATGAGAAGGTTTAATGTTTTTTTCGTTTAAAAAAAATTAGGGATTAAATCATTCATAATGAGAAAGTTCAGTAAGTTTTTTCTTAAATAGTTTAAGGACTAAGGGTGTGTTTAGTTACAGACAAATTTCCTGTTTTCTAAGAAAATTTTCCAGAGAAAAAGAAAATTTGGAAAACGCGTTTAGTTCGTTCAGTTTTCAAAAAAAAAATTAGAAAGCGAAAATTCTCATTTTCTAAAATTACATTGAATTTATAAAACTACTTTTACCATTTTTCCAATTTTTTGTTTTCTAAAAACTTTTCCACATACACACTTTCACACACACACACACTTTCATTTTCACACACACACACATACATTTACACACAGACACACTTTCATTTTCACGCACACACACACTTTCACAGCCACATTCACACACACACTTCCATTTTCACACATAATTTCACGCAGACACACACATTCACACACACACTTTCATTTTCACACACAGACACACACACACACTTTCTAAAAACTTTTCCACATACACACTTTCATTTTCACACACACACACTTTCACACACACATACATACATTTACACACACACACTTTCACAGACACATTCACACACACACACACACACTTTCACATAGACACACACACACTTTCACACAGACACACACACTTTCATTTTCACACACACACACACATTCATACACACACACATTCATTTTCACACACATACACACTTTCTAATTTGAAAAAAAAATGGAAAATAGAAATAAAAAGTGGTAGAAAATGCACAACCAAACGCGTTTTCTAATTTTCTAAAAATGAAAAATGAAAACTCCAACATTTCAATTAAACACGTTTTCTGATTTTCTAAAAATGAAAAATGAAAACTTCACCATTTCAACTAAACGTGTTTTCTAAAATTTTCATAGAAAACTGCGAATGAAAACTCAACTCCATTATCTAAAAACGTTTTCTTAAAAAATGAAATAGTTTTCGCTAACTAAACGCACCCTAAATCATTTAAAATACAAAAGTTGACTGAGTTTTTTAAACTTTTTCGATTATGTCACTATAAAGTATCAAATACAATTTTTTACCTTTACCCAGCCCAATGTTAGTAAATGCTTCTTTACCTTTACCTAAAACATCAAAAAATGAGTTCTATAATTACGAATAAATTCATTATATGTTTAAAATAAACTCTGAGGACGCTTTTTTAAGTATATAATATTTATAAACAGCAAATAGAATAAATAAATTTACACACCCTCCTAACCTTTAGTGAGGTTTGAACCCCCGACCTCATAGAAGTCAGAGACTCACATACCGCCAGGCCAAAGCCCTTTATTTGTTTCAATAAACTCTTAGAGCACTTTTTTTATTTGGTCATGTGGAAATTGGATTTTAATTTCCGACAATAATATTTGTTAATAATTCGACTCTAACAGTTGTTCAAAAAGAAAATATTATTCGACTCCGACAATGTTTATGGTAGTGTCTGAGACAACGACATAAGTGAATATTGTTTTAAAATGGATTATTAGTTTTGCTTTCATTGAAGAAACTATTTGTACCCCACTAGTAGAGTATTTGTATTCTTTTATTTTCTCAGTAATTATATAAATATGTTTAAGCATTAAAAAACTAGTAGAACAATATGCACCAAATAAATGTTCGGTATAAATTTCGGCCACCATCGAATCGTGAACGTTAACACCATTATCTTCTTCCAGTTGATCATAAGATGTTTATAATATATCTTTTTGGTTTAAACATTAAATGGGTCGAGGTTCATTTTCTATTTGTATTAAATGCCATTTTACGATGTTCAGAAAACGTTGGACCGTTCAAACCTGTCTAAACAAGTTAAACCGGACCGTTTTTAGCGGTTTGTTGGTCCGGTCTAGTCCAAAAAATAGCCCGGTCGGTCCGGTCTAATCTACGGTTTGAACATTTTTTTGAGCGGTCTGGATCGGACCGACCCCGAAAAAAAAATGTATTGGTTATTTATTTATTTTTACATTGTAACCTTTATAGTCCAATTATAAATAATTCGTCAAAGAAGTTATGTTTTTTTAGTTTTCATTTCAAAATCGGCATAATTCTAAAACTCTTGAAAAATCAAATTATAAAACGTAGTTCGTCTTTCTCAATGTCTCTCCAAAATTTCAACTATTGTTGATGGGTTGTTTAATTTTTTTTCATTTGTTCAATATCTTTTTGTAATTTTAGAGATACACGTTTTTTTATAACTTTGTATATGATTTTCTAATAGTGCGATATTGATTGAAATTTTCTTTTAAATAAAGATGTCATTTTTCTAGTTTAAAGGCCATAAGAGGCTCAAACTGTCTAAACCGATCAGACCAAACCACCTTTTTGTGGTTCGGTTTGGTCACTTGCTTCCAAATCGCTTGGTTTGAAAATTTTCTAAATCGTCATAACGGTTTGGTTTGTGGTTTGAGGGGTTAAACCACCTAAACCGGACCGCAAACACCCCTAGGGCCCAGTTTATACGCCTTACACCTACGTTATGACAAAAACACGCATATGTTTCATGACTATTTTACCCCTACAAAAACCAGTATTAACATAAATCTAAATTTTTCTAGGGTTTTGCAGACTATTTTCGTTCAGAAATGTATTAGTTATTAGTTTAATTTATACGATATTGTGAACATAATGTCAACGGGTATGTAGAAAAACACCACCATATATAAGATGCAAAAGCAATTTAATTTTTCAACACGTTCGTATTATTAGATACGAATGTGATAAATTATGTTTAGCGTTTCAAACATCAAATGTTTTAATTTTGTATCACGTTTAAAGGTAAAACCAACTTTCTTTTGACCATGTTTAAATCGATTGTGTCAATGCCTTTGACCAAGCTTCATAACGGGTCCCAAAAAGCCCGGCCAGTCCTAAGGACCTAGCCCATGCAAAACCGGTCTTATTTAACCGGTTCTAACATAGGCCCAAGTTCAGTTACCTTGGACCGGTCAGTCAAAGGCCCGACTACATTTGCCCATCTCTACTTCAAACTAGAGATGGCAAATAGGCCCGGCTCAAGAGCAACAGAGGACCAGAACCGGTTATGAGACCGACGGGTTTTTCTAAAATAAATACATTTTATATGTATTATTAAATGCATTTCTAATTTTTTTTAAGTGTATTTGATTGAGTAGCAATTATAAAACTATAATAAACGTATTTTTTAAGTGTATTTGGTTAAAAACCAATTAAAAAACTATGATAAAACGTACTTTTAAAGTGTATTTGAGTGACCCGATTACATATATTAAAGTATTACTAGAATTTACAAAAAAACTAAAATCAAACATAGGACCAGTTTGTGTCCGACCCGGGCCCGGGACCAGTTACAACCCAAGCTTAACCGCTTAACCGGGCCTTACCTTCACAAGCGGGACTTGGACCCAGTTTTGCCCATCTCTACTTCAAACCATGATGATAATAAATTACAACTCATCCACGAATAAGCACTTAGGTGGTTTAAGAGGTGTTGAAGTCTGATTTCAGTTCCAAAATGGTTATGAAACGTCTAAACGAATCAGACATAAGTGGTGTGATTAAGATCTTAAAATGAAAAAAACAAACAAGGCCTTAAAAATAGTTTTCCTTCAATACAAGCGTAATGATAAACCATTATCGTTTTACAAACCCGAAAATCACACCATTGACTTCATGACTACTCTAGAAAACCATCGGTGGACCTAAACACAATGTAGAAAGTCTCTAAAGAATTGCCACATCCAAGTAATCTCCAATCTGCAAATTGCGGCTACTCGTTAGAAATCCTTTCAAAAATACAAGTTTTTCAAACGGTTTTTTTTTTTAAATAACTAAATGATGTCGTAAAAGAAGGTTCATTTTTTTTTCCGAATAGATATGGTCAAATGATGTAAAGGTAGCATTGCATATAGTAAACTAAACTAAGGGGTTGTTTGGTTGGTTTTCCGTTAAGTCCTGTATGGATAAAGCTGTCTGTGTGGATTAATCTCTATATATAGATTAGGAAGGTTTTTGTTTGGGAGTGGTGAGTTTGGAAGAAGACAAAATTTGGCTTTCTGCATATAAAGCTCCCCCTGCCCCTAGAAGCTTACTGAATAAGCCGGTTTCTAAATCATTAATTCACTATCACTACCAAACAGTCGTGTATAGCTAACCGAATAAGCTGCGAGTCCCATTAAGTTCATTAAGCTGCTAACAATGAGACCGCAAAACAAAAAGTAAAAGAAACAAGCAAAGTGTTTTTTTACCTCAAAGCTAAGGCTGCCAAGAGCCTTACTACCATCATCTGGCCGTCTTGCATTCGGATAAGAGAAGGTTTTCCCAACCTTTTGAGGCATGATAGAATAAGTCAGTTAAAAAGGAGTTTTTGATTTTTGCCATCATTTTTACAAAAATGCAAAACAAGAAACACAGATTCCACAAGGATATATAATTTGAAACAGCTAAAATGGGAGTAAAAAACTTTTTTATGTTTGCTCTCCTAATCTTGCCAAAAAAGATATTTACATTTCATTCATTTGTAAAGGGAAACAACATATATTTATTATTTGAGAGTAAAAGTTGAGATTTGCATAAGATGTTTTCAAGAAAAGAAGATGTACAATTGTAGTTGAGTTTTTATAAGATGTAACTGCTGTTTGGAAGGGAAGAAAAGTAGAATAAAAGGTTTTGGCTCAAGAATCGTTTATCTCGCGAAACAAATTAAAGGGTAAAAGAATCATACTATTTGGAATGTAGGGAATAATAAACTATAACTATATATGATTCTAAATATATACACATATATAAGGAGAGCTGGTTACCTCTTTGACTGTAAAATGACCAGTTTTGGTAGGATATACAAAAGCAAATGACAATAAAGCATCTCTTCTTCTAGCTTCTGGAGCCACCTCTTTTACCTAGAAAGCAGAAGAAAAATGGATGACAAAAAGAAAACATCACATGTAGAGTTGGTAAGAGATCCGGTTAGATAAATGAAAACAAAAATACGCTGCAAAAAGTTGGTTGTGATGACCACCAATAAGCATTATTCAGACTGAATAAAGTATTTATTCGGTCTGAATATTTCTTTGATTATTCAGTCTGAATATGACATGTGTCGCTCTCTCATTTGTCCTCACGTTCACAACCAAATTTGAGTTCATATTTGAACCCACCACTATATATATATATACATATATATAAATAAAGTAGAGGGGGGGTTAACAAAGATCATTTGACATACCAGATCGGTTAGCTCACGAAGTGTAGCATCCATCCAAGTATATATTTGGACTTCGTCTTTAGGCTCCTTGCCTCTAACTGCAAAGTCTGCCTGGTTGTGATGACCACCAATCTGTATGAAATCAAGAGCCAAGTTACCATTAGACTTCTCCATTGTGTACCATAATCATCTTTTAAGTATTTAGGTAAAAATTACCTTAGTAAAAACTCGAAGTAGCAATGGACAAGTCTGCATGTCAAGGAAAGAACTTTTATTAGTAAGAATATTGCCATGAAATGTCACAATAATATGTGAGCAATGACTAAATTAAAAAAAAAAACGATCCTAATTCCTAATCTAAAATAGAAGCATCAGACTTCTATTTCTAAAGATGAAGATTTTAAATAGTCCAAAAATATGCAATTGTTAAGAGTGCAGAATAATCAGATCCTTCAACATGTTTATAGTTAGATGTTGAACAGCAACTAGAAAATAGAACTAAACATTCCATAATTATTAACTAGATTTATACCTCTAAAAACTTATATATCACAAAAATTGCAGCATGTTCTTCTCTTTGTTTGTTTGTTTCATTCCCACCCTACAATCTCTATTCCTTCAGCAAATATGATTAATTTTATTGTGCCATTAACATCACTTAGAATGGATTAGGAAGGTGAACTCCTAGTTGAGAAAAGAGGAATAATCCCCACTAATGGGGTTGTTTGTTTACCTCTTAACAGTTCCATTAAGAGGCAGCCTCTGAATCGTTAAGAGGTGAATCTTGTTTGGCAAAAAATAAGTCTGCCTCTTAATGGTTCGAAAACCCTTCGAATCATTTTGTATCATGGACCTCCCTTAACCATTAAGAGCCCTAATTACATCATGAACAAGTACCAAACAATTATATTTTATTTTGCACTATATCATAAGAGCCTCTTAATCATTCCAACCACTTAATCATTCTGCACCAAACCATTCAGCAACTGCCAAACAGCCCCTAAATTTCTTGAAATAATTGACTCAGCAATCAGGTACTAATTGAAGGGGATGGGAAGACTTAATAACTAGGTGGCCAATTAAGTAAATCTTCATCTTACTAATTGAATCAGCGGGGACACTTAAGCAGGCAACTTTAGAACATTGCCTTAATTGTGGATTCCCCTTTGCTAGTAACCATATTAAAAAAATGGAAAGATGTCCTATTGTTCGTCTCTTCATAATCTCTTGCACTCTAATTAGGACCTATTAACAACATAACATGATTCTTAGCCACATATATATATATATATTCTTGTTCTTTAACTAGGACTTTCTTCCTACTTACTTAACATCACAACTAGACGATAAATATTAATATTATGATTTCAATCTAGAAGCTAACTACTAGAAGAAGAGTTAAGAGAGAGCCTGATCAGATGCTTGACTTGCATATATTTGGCCCATGAACTCGAATATGGCTTCCTCTCTCACTAAGCCAAAATAACTGATTTCAGCTTACTTGGCTAACACGATCAAATTTATGCTCTTCACATCCCCAATTTAAGCTCGATAACAATAAGCATAAGAAACAGTTCAAGTACAAGAATCCCGGCTTAAGAAATTTGTTCTAACACAGTTTTTAACAGCCACAAGAGTCTCAAATTGTGTAAAATTACTGAACCTCCAGAAGCTACTGCTCAAAAGAACAAACTCTCTCCACCCATGAAAACTGCAACAACATTTATTCTACTGACATCCCATGAAAGTTGCAATTTTTCATTTAATGACTGAGTTGGAGCCAAAACTATCCATTTGCCTGCTGTGTTCTTTATGAATCATTCATTAACATCAATAAAGATTCCTAAATATTTGCATCATGAGAGGGTGATTACATTGGTTGATCACCAATTCACCATCTAGAGACAAATATTGAAATCATCAAAGCTACCCAAGGAGCACCCCTACCTCTATGACTTTTGTGAAACTCGGTCCAATTTGTGAAATAATGAGCAGAATATAACTTCTCCTTGGTATCAAATAAACTAAAATACCGTAAATATCCAAACTTGAATTAAAATAAAATACCAGAAATATCAAACTTGAAGAACCATTTTGAAAGTTCAACACCAAATTCGTGTATATACTATTCCCCAACACCAAAATGGTGTAAGAAATGATGTTGGGCTGGAGTGAAAATGGTCTAAGTAATAAATTTACAGCAAACTTATCCGCACAGATATGTATAGACCTTGAATAAGCTGAGAAAAAACAGAAAACAACGAAATCCGTACAAAATACAATGCAAACTCATAAACAATAAACATTCGTAGAAATATCATATGATTCCAAACCCTAGAAAAACTTCAGACAGCCAATATACTCATACGCATCACCACTCAACAATTAAAACTTCACACACACTAAAAGACATGAAAACACACAGAGATAAGTCGATATGAAGAGAGATTAATTAAAAAAAACGGAAGCAAAACCTAACCTTTTCGCGATCAACTGGTTCAAATCGAGGTCCAGGTTTACCATGAAGAGGAGGACCAGGAGGTCCTCTTGCAGATGGAGGAAGAGGTCTTCCACCTCCTCTTCTTTGCCCTTCTCCTCCTCGTGCTGCCATTGATGAACAAGCCTACAGCTCTGCAACACTCTCTCTCTCTCTCTCAAAACTGCAAATAGAAGAAAGCTTTTCTGGACCTAAACGCTAAATCCCGGTTTATATAATTGGGCCAAAGGCCCAATACTGTATATCCAAGCCCACAGTCTTTTTTATTTGATTGATAAGAGGGGATGGTTAAATTGGGACCTGTCCGATGGCCAAATGGGCTCGATCCGGGACCGGTTTAAAACCATCTTAAGGATTGATTATGGTTAGAGGTGAGCATCGGAACCGGATACTTGTCTTTGTAATTGGAACCGTTTTGAAACTGTCGGTTCCGGAACCAGAACCGATGTGATTGGTTCCGGTTTCAGTTCCTAAAATACGGAACCGATCAGGACCGGTTCTGGTTCCGGTTCTCATTTTTTTGGAACCGTTATCCGCTGGATAACCGCTACCCGTCACTTTTAAATAATAAATATTTTATATATTTATAAATAATAAATAAAAACTCAAACTTTCTAATTTGTTTATGTAATAATTAGTTTTTATTGGATTAATTTTGACCATTTGTTGTATTTATTACTTTAAATCGATATTTTGTAGTTTATAATTACATCTTTATCGTATGCAAAGTAAAAAAAAATTGAAGTCGGGTACCCGGTACCGGAAACGGTTCCAATCGGTTCCGGTTCCAAAATATAAGGAACCAGTGTTAGCGGTTCCGGTTCCGGTTCCGGATTTCCAGGAACCGCCGGTTCCGGTTTCATGGAAAATGGCCGGGTACCCGGTTATGCTCATCCCTAATTATGGTTTTCGTTAAAAAAAAAAAACAAGGCTTACACCAGACCAGAGTGGAACCGACTTGGAATCGGTTATGGGTCTAGCCTTTTTTTTTAAATAGTTATTTTTATAGTTGTTGTCCAATGTTGATATGACCTTTCTTTTTCATTTTTGACTTTTTCTTGTCCTATTTACCCTTTAGGCAGATCGTGTGAGAAAAAAAGTTAAGTTTGAAAAGAGTGAGAATGAATCTGGATATTTGATCACCTTTAATCTCAAACTCACCCATGAATCGTTATTGATATTGAGATTGATCTGTTGCATCTCATTTTAATGTGCATCCGAGGGTGGAGATCCCTTCTTACGCTTCTTACCTTAACTCTCCTTCTCATCGGAACTTAAAAGTTACCATCTATACACTACATATAAGTCATATGGTGTACGAGGGAATATATTAACTCACAAACGCAAAAAAAATGTTCATGATTCTCACTATAATTCGTGTATTTGATTGAAATCAAATTACAAAATTGTAATAAAACGTATTTTTTAACTGTATTTGATTGACTCGGTTCATATTTCAAGTGTATTAGAATAATATTTTTATATTCTTTAAAAAAATTAAAAAAATATGTAAAAAATTGAATTCAACCGAGACAGGTTCTCATAACCGCTTACAAAGGACCTTAACCGGGTCACCCTTTTTTGTTAAGGACCGACTACAGGAATTGTGTTTGGGCCCGGGATCGACTTGGGCCCGGTCAAGTTCGGGACCGAATTTTTGCCATCTCTACCTGCGACCGACAAAAGATCGATTTGGTTCAACAATCGGAAACAATTATACGTTTTATAGAATTTCATGGCTTGGTCCGTGGTGGGAACGTGACCAATTATATATAGGATCGACTTTTAGTGAAAATTTAGTTTTATAAACTAAATACAAGATTTTCAAGTTCTTTTAAAATCTTATGCACGTAAGTGTAAATCGAAAATGTGTTTTAATTTCCGAAATCGTAATTGCAAAAACATGTGTAACCTTTTTGTAAAAAAAATATTTCTTTTTTAAAAACCAAGACAGTGATCAGCCAACGCAGTTTTGAAGGGACCAGTTTGGGACCGAACCAACCCTGTCGCATACCGACTTTTCTTGATCTCTATTTGACACACCTAATTTTCATTCTAATTATAATTCAATTCTTTGTTTTTTTTAATAGTAAATTCGATTTTTGTCCTTGTGGATTGTTAAAACTTGTAACTTTCGTTCCTATATTTTTGAAATTACAGTTTTTGTTCTTGTGGTTTGCAACCTTTTGCGTTTGCATTTATGAGGTTAACTTTGTCAGTAGTTTACTGTTAAGTATGAAGGATGAAATATAAATAAATTGTAAACAGTACAGACGAAAAAAAGTAATAGATTATAAACTTGTTGATACCCAGAGCTAAAGAATGGCTGAAAGGAGAATGTGTATTCAAAATAGCAAAGCATATTGTTATTTGTAGCCAATACGAAACAGAGAAACGGAAAAATGAGATAAGCTCTAACCTTCCTAAAGAATAATTCTTGTAGGACATATTTAAAAAATAGAGACTAGTTCAAACACAAATAAAAACTTGTTTCAAATTGTCCATCCCTTAAGCTAATGCATTTGCATTAAGCTTATTTTAATGGTTTCAATTACTCCAAGCATCCCACGAAGCTTCTGAAGCTGCTCCAACTTTAATGGTTTTGTCATCAAGTCCGCAATTTGGTATTGAGTGTTGCAGAAGATTAGCTCGAGAATTCCATCATTCACCAAGGCTCTTAGAAAATGAGCCTTGTGTCAATGTGTTTGCTTTTTTCGTGAAATATCGGGTTCTTAGACAGTTGTATGGCAGAGTTGTTATAGCACATAATCATAGTGGTTGTCCTCTCTTCAACTCCAAGTTTATTCGACACCTTTTCTGAGCCAAATGCATTGACAGGCACACATAGCTGTTGTTGTGTATTCCGTCTCCGTAATGGAAAGTAGGGGTGCTCAAAAACCCGATCAACCCAACCCAACACGAAAAAAAACTCAACCTGAAACAACCCGATGTCTAATCGAGTTGTAAAATTTTCAAACCGTACGTATTAGGTTGATATCCGGTTACGTTTATTTGAACCCAACCCAACACGAAAAAACTCAACCTGAAACAACCCGATGTCTAATCGAGTTGTAAAATTTTCAAACCGTAGGTATTGGGTTGATATCGGGTTACGTTTATTTGAACCCAACCCAACCCGATGAACCCAACGTTCTTTTATTCTTTAGATTTAATATGATTATTGAGTCACTATTAATATGTCTGTTAGTCAATTGCATTATCACGTACCCTCTTCATATACATGTATTTTCAATCTATTCTGCATCTTTATATAACGCCTTTGTATATATGTTTACTATTGTGAACATATATATATATATACACACATATATACAAAATGAGAAGATTAATTAATGTTATATACTTAAGATTTAAGAAATGTGGATACGATATACCAAATTGTTGATAATGGAAAAGATAGGATTAGTAGAGAAAACAACATATTCAGGGTTAGAACGATATTTTAATGTACCAAAATATCAACCCGACCAATGCGTCAGGTTGGGTTGGTTACACTTTGTTTTGGGTTGAATTTTTTCAAACTGAAAGCATTGGGTTGAATTGATCAAATGGCTTCAAGCAGATTAACCCAACCCGTATACACCCTTAATGAAAAAAGCAACCACCGGTTGTTTCTTTGAAGACCAAGAGACACCTTCCAAAACCCAACATATACACAAACCTAGAAGTGTTTTCAGGGTTTAGTATAACCAGTCAATTAAGCATAATATTTTAATCGTTGTGTCGCTTTTCAACTTAACTTTAATAACTTGATAAATGTAAATAATTTTAATGACGACAAATGTTGTAAGATGTGATAAAGAAAAAAACAATATTTTTTCTTAAATATGACCGATTTATCATCATAAATTGTAATAGTAATAATTATAAGGGAATTTAATTATTTTGACCATTTTTGAAAACCCATTTACCAAAATGACCATTTTCTCTTTAATTTTATCAAAATGACTAAAAGATACTCGAAATACATACTGTAATACATATGAAATCGAATAGGTTTGCATTATACTTAAATTTGACGGAGATTGTATGAAACCTCCGCCAAATTTGGAGGAGGTCCCCAAAACGACATCGTTTTGGGACTTAAACCCAAACCTCTGCCAAACTTTTTTAAAACCTCCTCCAAATTTGGCGGAGGTTCCAAAATTACATTTTTGATCCCTAAAACTTTTAAAATAAAAGACAAACTTGTTTTTAACTTGTTATTTTGGAACCTCCTCCAAATTTGAACTTTTAATAGAAAAGTAAACCTCCCCCAAACCTCCTTCAAATTTGAACTTTTAATAGAAAAGCAACTTTTGAACTTTTAGTAACAAAGTTTATTAAACGTTAAAAACAAAGTTGCCTTTCAAAATCTATACCGATTCTATTATAATATTTTATCATCATTAGTATAAATACATATCATATATATACATACGCAGACATTATTTCATCTCCATCTATCACCAATTCACCATATAACTTAAAGAATAAAACAATGACCAAAGTTGAAACCAAGTGACAACCATAATGACCAAAATTTAAATTAGTTTGAAATAGGGACCACTCTTGATAGTAGGTGGCAACCACAGGGACCAAAAATGTAATTTTGGAACCTCCACAAACTTGGAGGAGGTTTTAAAAAAGTTTGGCGGAGGTTTGGGTTTAAGTCCCAAAACGGTGTCGTTTTGGGGACTTCCTCCAAATTTGGCGGAGGTTTCATACAATCTCCGTCAAATTTAAGTATAATGCAAATCTATTCGATTTCATATGTATTTCAGCATGTATTTCGAGTATGTTTTAGTCATTTTGATAAAATTAAAGAGAAAATGGTCATTTTGGTAAATGGGTTTTCAAAAATGGTCAAAATAATTAAATTCCCTAATTATAATGTATTTATTTATAACAAAAAAATTATTATGGTAGAGACTTATAACAACCAAGGTTCTTCATAATTATATAAATTTAATATAAATATATAAGTAAAAAAAATATTTAAAAACAGATAAAACGACATTTGATACAATAATCGAGACGTTCTAATGCCAAAACTAAAAATGTGTTGGTGCTTTATAAAAACTAGGCATGAGAATAAGACCCATCTTACTGGGAAACCTGGTGTACCGGTACCGATCGAGACCAAGATTCTCCACAAAACTGAGGATTGGGGATCCCCAAAAGTTAAAAACCAGGGATGGGGATGGCATGGAGTCGAGTAACGTGATCCGCGATCCACTTTGTGCAGTCGTTCACATATATTAAATATATTATTTATAAAGAATTAGACTTAGTATCTTTTAGATTTAAAAAAAGTATTTTGACATTTCTTTTTATATACATTTTTTATAGCATGTCTTACCCTTTTTAGATAAAAATACATGGAGAGTCGAATGCGTTTAATCAAATAATTACTTATAATGTTGTGATTTTGTTTACATATGAATATTTGATATTCTATAAAACCAAAATTATGGAAATATGTAAATTTTAAATATGAACCATTTTAAATCGAGTGTAGTATTTAATTCGTTTAATTTAAAATATTTCATATGAACAAAAAAATTCCTCTTTTTTTATTAGAGATGCGATCATATTCCCACCCATTCCTATGCCTAATAAAACCCTCTATTATAATAGTCATTTATAAAGAACCCCTATTGAAATATTTGTTCAAAAGAGAAAGAAATAAAAGTGGCCGATGGGATGTTATTGTACGAGAAATTGACCAAATTTCCATCTCTTTCTTCATTTTGTAGTCACTTTTTTTTCCCAAAGAACCCGAAATAGTCAAATAGCCAATATTTTGCAAATGTTACTTTCTCAACTTGCAAAATATATTATTTATTTATTTAAATCACAAGACTTATGACATATTGGTTAAGACTTCTGGTGGATGAGGCTAGATAGGTGCAAACAACTTATAGCCACTCAGGAATTATCTCAAGACTGTATGCTTTAACAGTCTTAAAATTGTCAGAGATTAGTTTAGGCAAATGTCTAGGATACTATTTCCAAAAAATAAAAAATAAAAATATATATATATTATTTATTAATATAATAGTCATAAATGGTCCTTTAGATTTGACACTTGCAAAACAACCACATGGTGGAGTGGGTGGGTGTACAATACAACTTGCGTATTCTAACTTGAGAAGTCTGGTTTTAGCTACCAGCTCGTTTATTTCGAATTTGAGCTTTATAATTTTCGAGCTTGAGTTAAATACAAAATAAAACATGTTTAATTTAATAAGTCGACTTTTATAATATCAATGTTCGACTCGACTAGACTCGTTTGAAAATTCAGTTAAAATTTTTGAGTCAAGCCAAGCCATTTGAACATACGCGTTTTTAAACCAGCACATGCTCATACGTTCACAAACTATACAATAAAGGTATAAAAATTATCGAATTCACACCAATAAACGAATTAATCGACCGCGAGTTTGAGCATATAAAAGAGCCAGTAATTCAGAAAATATTCAAGCTCAAACTTGAGCCGTACTTTGAAAAAGTTGTTTGAGCTCAAGTTAAGCTTAAACATGATGTTGTCTTTTTAAATCGAATTCGAACAACTTACTACTCGACTCAACTCATTTACACCCTATTTGACCAAATCACTTTGTCACGTGGACAATTTTGCAAATGTCACTTCTGCAATGTTGCAAATGATAATTCATAATATATATTTTATAAGTTGCGGAAGTAACATTTATATTCGTTGACTATTTTGATTCATTCTTTTGAAAAGTAAAGGTGAAAGTCGACTAATTTGGTATTTTTCAGGGAAATTGACAAAAATATCTAATTTATCCAACTGAATTCATGTTTTGAGGCAAAAAATTAAAATAGTCAGAATTACGGGAATACAAAAACCATATTTTTAATTAAAAAAAGATCTGCACAAATACATAACCTTATTTGCGTAAAGATATTAAAAATAAAATATTTTTAAATTTTTAATTATACTTTATACCCTTACTAGTTATTTAATTTATTTTGTACTTTTTTGTTTTAGATGATTATCATGTTAATATACATGATCGTATTCGTATATTAACTAAAATACTTTTAAAATTACATTTTTAATTTTCATTTCAAATTATATCATTATAATCGTTTCGTCAATGCCTTTAAAATGAACTCAATATTAAATATTTTTAGATTTAATTAACTATTTGTTGACCGTCAAGCTATCCTCATTAATAAGACTATTGGTCTTGCTAAAGAGTCTTTAAGCTACATAAACAAAGGTAGCCTAAAACGAAGCAAAAAAAAACGAAAGAATCTCAATTTATGACAAATTCGGTCTGGTGGTTGTTCTTCACTATACACAAGGATATACAGACCCTATATTTCATCTTTGGTGCCATTGCTGGAGTGATAGACACATGCTTCTCAGTACTGATTCGTATGGAATTAACACGACCCGATGCTCAAATTCTTGGTAGGAAGCGTCAACTTTATAATGTTTTCATAACAACTTACACTTTTTCAATGATATTTTTTTGGCATTAATACGATAGATAGGCTATTTATTGATTTTCCAATATATAAAGACACTCCATTTCTTTCTCGACTTGGGATCATGTGAGACCGGATTATTTTCGTGAGACCCGTGAAAAGGTTGTGAAAAAGGTTCAGATTTTTTTTTACCATCACAAACTTTTGCTGTAAAGTTCTAAATGTAAAAATGTAGTCTTAGAGCATCTTCAACAGCTTTGCTATATTATAAAAAATTGAGTTTTTTCTTCTCTAAGGTGCTCCAAGAGCTTTGCTATATTGTTTGCTATTTTAGGGATCTAAGGAGAAATCTCTAAAATATCTAAACTAGGAGAGAGAAACAACAATCAATCAAAATTATTGAACTTAAATGCGTAGGAGAGGGAAACAATATTTTATTAAATGCATTGAGTATTTTAATAATACAAGTAATGAATGATTCTATTAAATAGAAAAGCTGTTAAAGTTGAAAGAAAATGTTTTCAGAAATTATGGCTTTTCATTCTCTATTTTAGAGAAATTATAGAAAAGACTAAAAAGTTGTTGGAGATGCTTTTACAGGTCCCATGAAAACATGAACCCAACCCTTTGTTTCTCGTTTCATGGATAAAAATCAGGTCCTTGACTCAAATGATCATTTCACACATCAAATTGGTCTTCTAACCATTTCTCCCGAATTAACCCAAATGTTACTACTTTCGCAATACACAGGTTGACGATACTACAAACCTAACTAAAAGACAATAGATAAATATTCAACACAGACGGTCAGCCAGGTCCGTAAAACGACGGCCATACCTATAATTTGCAACGATAAACTGGTTGAATTTGATTTTCTTTTTTTGTCTTTTAACGGATCTGGATATTACAAAAGTAGTGACATTTAGGTCAAATAATAATAGAGGGGAGTGCTAATGGCACCCCTTTAATAGAGATGTGCATGAATTTTTTTGTACTATAGTAAGGTATTGATGTAGACATGTATGAGAGTATGAATTCACCCCTTAGGGGTGCCATTAGTAACATGTATGGGTGCTGTTAGCCGAAAAATTGGCTCATATAACCAATCCACAAAAATCATTGTCATCAGTAACCACCTCTCTCCTCTTTTGACCAAAATAGTCAAACATCCGCTAAAAACCATTGCAAACCTCCGCTAAATACCTTAAACCTCCTCTAAATACATCCAAACCTCCTCTAAATACCCTAAACCTCCGCTAAATACAACCAAACCTCCTCTAAATACCCTAAACTTCCGCTATATTTTATTTTGTTGAATTTTTTTATTAAATATTTACAATTTTGACCCTATAATCATTTAATTAGTTACTTTTTAATTTTTCGTTTTACGCCCTTATTACATAACCTATATAGTCGTATATCAGGTAAAATACGTCTAAAAAATATCCTTTTATTTTAACAAGTTACACTATTATAATCGTCCCGTCAATACTTTCGAAATGAGCCCAATATTAAATATTTTTTGATTTAATTATATTATTATATATTATATATTATATATACTACGAAAAAATGTTTTTAACATTTACACGAAAATACAACAACATGTGATACATCTCGATTATGTATAGGATTATGTATTTTAATATGATAAGGGTATAACATGAAAATTGAAAGATCAAAAGATGTACCATAAATTAAATAAATAACTACTAGAAATGTACTCATACAATGCAGCGATACATCTCGATTTCTATTTTTCACGGTGTTTTAATATGGTTTTGTAAGGTTTTAAGAAAACCACATTTTTATATTTGAGGCAATTCTCGGTGGGTTCGGCTTTTGAATGTATCGATAATCTCGGGGTTCTAAGGCATTCAAAACGCGTGTTGAGGCAATTTTCATGATCACATGTTTCTCCCTATGGATAAAAGTATAAATTGTGAATATTAAAATCACCGTAGTATATATAATATATAATAATATAATTAAATAAAAAAATATTCAATATTGAGCTTTTATCGAAGGTATTGACAAGACGACTATAATGGTGTAACTTTTTAAAATAAAATCGTATTTTTTAGACGTATTTTAATTGATATACGATTATGTACGTTAATGTAATAAGAGTGTAAAACGAAACATTAAAAAGTAAGAACTTAAAGTAACTTATTAAATAATTATGGGGAGTGCTAATGACACCCTTAATATAGGGGTGAATACGGAATATAATGCATTTTATAGCTGTGTGCACGGAATTTAATGCATTTGTATGAGTATAAAATCACCCTTAGGGGTGCCATAAGCACACCTTAGGGGTGCCATTAGCCTCCTCCATAATTATAAGGGTCAAAATTGTAAATATTTAATAAAAAATTCAACAAAATAAAATTTAGCCGAAGTTTATGGTATTTAGAGAAGATTTTGATGTATTTAGAGGAGGTTTAGAGTATTTAACGGAGGTTTGCAATGGTTTTTAGCGGAGGTTTAGCTATTTTGGTCAAAAGAGAAGAGAAATAGTTACTGATGACAATGGTTTTTATAGATCGGTTATCTGAACCAATTTCCGGCCTGTTAGCCTCCCCTGATAAGAGAATGGTTGGTACACCAATTTAAATGTATCAAAGGATCCTTTGAACCAATTTTTCAAAATATCACCTGCCATGTCATTATGTCTCAGAAATAGGGTACAATTCAAATATCTCCCAATCTGTTCGCCAGATTTGGTTTTGAGAAAAACCCCCCAACCTTCAGCAAAAAGCGCACATGGATCAGAAGAACAACCACTTTCAATCAATGGATTCAAAAACCCACAAAAAGATTTTATTTGCTAACTTTTTACACCATTATTACAACAAGGGTTTCATCCTTCTTTTAACATTTCTGTTTTCAGATCAGTTATCTTGAAAAATGGATCAATCAGAGTCCAATTTTTTTTCACTAATTTCGTTGTTTTTTCAATCGATTCAGAAGGGGTAGCTAGCTAGCTTCAAGCGTCCACAAAGAACTCCGATTAGTTGAAGCTCAAATGGGTATTTCTCATTTTTCGTATTTGTAAATCTCTGTTTTCCCCCTTTTCATTCGATAAACTATAACCTGTTTGTGTTTTGATTCGTTTGTTGGATCATGGATGGCTTCTTGTAAAGTACACCCTCTATGTGTTTGTTTATATGCCTCAGAGATGATCAAATATCATAATACCCTATAAATGATTGTATTCACCTATCACAGATTTGGGTTCATTTAGGGAACAGGGTGGCTTCGATTGGAAAATCTCAACCCATTTAATTAAACATATGTTGGGTTGTGTTTAGATTTTCAAAGTGTTTAATAAATGGGTTGAACCCAAACCTAACCCAACCTTACCTATTGCCACCCGTAACCAGTAGAGCCCAACTTTCGAGGAGGCGAGTTCAAACCTCAAGAAAGTGTATGAGTTTATTTGCAGTATATAAATATTATATACTTCAAAAAAATTGAGGTAGAGCCCAACTTCCAAGGAGGTAATGGGTTCAAACCTCACCAAAGGTGAAGAGGGTGTGTGAGTTCATTTGCAGTATATAAATATTATATACTTCAAAAGATTGTGGTAGAGCCCAACTTCCGAGTAGATTATGGGTTCAAATCTTACCAAGGTGAAGAGGGTGTGTGAGTTTATTTGTAGTATATAAATATTATATACTTCAAAAGATTGTGGTAGAGCCCAACTTCCGAGGAGGTCATGGGTCAAACCTTACCAAAGATGAAAAGGGCGTGTGAGTTTATTTGCAGTATATAAATATTATATACTTCAAAAATTTGTAGCAGAGCCCAATTTTCAAGGAGGCCATGGGTTCAAACCTCACCAAAGGTGAGGAGGGTTTGTGAGTTCATTTGCAGTATATAAATATTATATAATTTAAAAAAAATGTGGTGATCATTGGTACCAATATTTAAGGACCCATTCTTGATTCATTTGTTTTTCTCCCTATCTTAGGATGAATGTGAGTCGAGGGATGCACTAAGGTTTGCTACGTCTATGGCGTTATCAATCGACAAAGAAAGGTGTGATACCATCCGTGCTAATGAAGGAAATTGTACCATGAGGCCATGGCTTGAACAAGTTCGACATTTTTATCATACAAGTTAGATTTCTATCAATATATACTTATGTTCTTAACTAAGTTATAAATCGAAAAGCTTTTAAAAGGGATCTTCATCCTTAAAAACCTAGAGGTGTTTTTGTGCGCTTGCTTTCATTCCGAGCCTAATGAAAGTTGTGCCTTTCATGTTTATATGCATCTTCTTCGTTTATGTAATATATACGTACTACCATGATATGTGTGTGTGTATATTATATATATGTGTGTATAGAGGGAGGTTCGAAGGAAAACACTAAAAAATCTGAAGAACAACCCGGGTCCCGGACGGTATGCACACTAAGGCATACAAGCGTTTTTTTCCCTATGTACCAATGCTTCTATAATTACATATGAATTAGTGCATAGAAAAAAACAGTTTCAATCGCTTGTATTATTACCGTCCGGATGGAGGGATCCCAGGGTGTTCTTCAGTTTTTCTTTTTTTAGCTTTTTCCCGTGAACCTCTCTCTCTCTCTATATATATATAGGGGCAGGTTCAAATGAGAACTCAAATTTGGTTGTGAACGTGAGAACAAATGAGAGTGCAACACGTGTCTCATTCAAAGAAATATTAAGACCAGGGGCGGAACACGACCATTATAGTCCCGGGGGCCGACATATAATATCATAAACATTCAGAGATTCAAATAATACATACTAGGATGGACTTAGTACAGTACCAAGAAAAAAATTCTCCAATACCAATGTACCAACCATTTATTATTGGTATGTAAAATCTTATACCGTGTATCAACCAACTTTGATACAAAAAAAACCGGTTGGTATTGGTTTAGTACGAACTTTAAGTTTACATATATAAAAATTTGTCATTATGTTCAAAGTTTTACCAACCGATTGTAATTGGTAGCGATTAAGTTGATACTTATTTAATTGGTGCAGTTGATACACATGTTGGTTGGTTTAGGTTGATACAAAATCGCAAACCCCCAATTACATGCGTAAATTGTATATATTTTTTCTACGATCTACTATAAAATTTTAGGAAAAAGATTGGTTAATATAAGACTAAAACTCATAACTTTCAAACCGTAAACCGGAAAATAGTAATATAAATTTGTTATATTTTTAAACTAATAAAAAGAAAACCTTTGGATTAGCAAATGTGTTATTTATTTTTATATACAATGATATTAATAAATCAACATGTAGTAGAAGGGAAAGAAAAACTAAAGCTGAGGGATTCGAAAACATGACCTCAAGGACATGGGCCAGAAATGATAACCAATATTGAGCTAGACTTCATATGTGTTGAATTAGTTCATATATGGTATTTAGCTCAAAAAGCGGGATGGCCGTGGCCCCTATAGGCCCCTATTGTGTTCCGCCCCTGAATTTAAGACTGAATATAAGTATATATTCAGTCTGAATATACAAATAAATATTCAGACTGAATATAGTATTTATTCGGTTTGAATAATGTTTATTCAGTCTGAATATTTCTTTGTTTATCAGACAAATGTCGCGTTCTCATTTGTCCTCACGTTCACAACCAAATTTGAGTTCGCATTTGAACTTTCCTCTATATATACACACACACACACACAAACATACACATACCAATAGGATATATCTTTTGAGTAAAGGACATGTATGCATACATAATGTCGCAGTTCTTGTATTATACTTTCAAGTGGGATATAGTGTGTTTGGTTTGGTTTTATTTTGTTTATACACTACCATGAAAATAAAATTTATGTTGAAAATAGCATTTATGCATGCATTCCACCCCTCAGAGACCCTATGAGATGTTCATCGGTTGAAATCCAGTAGATTTTGGTGGATCCGCTCCGATATTGTTATCCAATCCAATTGGTTAGAGCATAAAGAAAATTACATTCTAACTCCAACAACCTCTCCATTTCAGAGATTACAACATCAATTTGTTAAATATTCGTACATTTATCAAAAAAAAAAAATTCCTAAACATTTAATTCCAATGTTTCTTATCGTTGGTATCATGGTAATATAAAAATAAATTTTTAGTAATTATACTTGGGGAGTTCTTGAAATTTGGTGATTTTCAAAACTTCTCTACTACTTTCTTCATTTTGGAGAATTTTTGGATAAAAAAAACGTGTCCAAATTCTCCCTTTTTTAAGAATCTTGGAGATGCTTTAAATACTGCCTTGAAAAGATTATTTTTCGACCAACACGAAAATTAATCGAGTCTTTGACTTCATAAATTAACAAATTTGATTTTTTGGAATGAAATTGTTCCTAACAAAAATATAAAAGAAAATGTAACAATTTTGCTAGAACTAGAAAGGGTAGAAATGTATATACGAGAAAGAAACATTAAACTCGATCTTTTTTTGGTTCAAAATCCCTCGTTCTTGGAAAAAAAACAAGTTATCTTTGCATTTTCCAAGAATGAATAAAAATCTGTTGTCCCAAAATCTTACGTTGTCCACCAATCAGATGAATACACATCATGATCAAGAGAATGTGAACGTGAATTAAATAAAGTTATATTAAATAAAACCCTGATCTATATTCATATGATTGGAGGGACAGGAAGGGGACATGGAATTTTGGGACAACAGATTTTCATTCTACAGAAACACAAACAAAAATCCGCAACCAAAACATAATAACAACATTATCTTAAACATCAAGAAATCTGAAAACCCAATAACGGAAAACTAAAATTTTGAACAAAAAGCATGTTCTTTTTTATTGACGATGAGAAGCCTCATATGAATATCCACGAAAACAAGCTTGGTGTCGATCCCTTAAGGCGTAACGAGAGACAAAACCCTAAAACTATAGTTCATAACAAACAAACTGAGAAAATGTTAGGTCATTTTACACTGTCACCTTCTTTTTACACTGTTATCTTGTTATCTAGTTTATCGGTTAGTTTTTACCATGTAAGCTTAAACAGTATAAAGATCAAAAGAACACATGTGACAAGAAAGGGTCTTCTTAGGCTACAAATGGTCATTAACTCATGTACAATAATTTTTATAACCATAGAAGTAGTAACTTAATTAGGTTTTGATATCTAACAAAGTTTGATGCATTTCTAGACTTCCCTTGGATGAAAATTGTGTTGCAAAACAACATTTTGTACGCGTATAACACGCACATCTCAACTAACGTACGTAGATAAGGTTGGTAACATACGTAATCTTGATAAATTTATAATATATATATATATATATATGAGTATATATATATCATACGACTACTTCAGCCATCGTTGCTTGATTCTCCTCTCTGGAAGTCCGATGAACAATTCTGTTTCTACATCGGAGTTCTCTCCATTATCTATAATACGTAAATCCGCCCTTATTTCTTCGGTTCCTTGGTCCGTTTGGATTAGGCACTGAAAGGGGGGAAAAGGCATGCAAAGTTATAATCTTTTATAGACCAGCTAACACGAACTGTCAAAACTTTATCTATATATGTATATATGTGTGTGTGTATATATATATATAGAGAGAGAGAGGAATCTCTCATCTTTCTATAACGGCTCTTTTAAAGAAAGATTTAAAGGGGTTTCACATATCTTCATATTGTATAGTTATACTTCTAAGAAACTACGCTGGAGATGATGAAGAAAGACATGCAAAGTTATAATCTTTCAGAGACCAGCTAGAAACAAACCATCAAATATATATATACACACATATATATAGAGAGAGGAAAGTTCAAATGAGAACTCAAATTTGGTTGTGAACGTGAAGACAAATGAGAGCGTGACATGTGTCATATTCAGACGGAATAATGAAGGGAAATATTCAGACCCACCGAATAATACTATATTCATACTATATTCAGTCTGAATATTTATTTTCCACATTCAGGGGTCTGAATATTTTCCTCTTCATTATTCGGTCTGAACATGACATCTGTCGTGCTCTCATTTGTCCTCATGTTCACAACCAAATTTGAGTTCTCATTTGAACCCGCCCCTATATATATATATATATATATAGAGAGAGAGAGAGAGAGCATGTTTAATTGCAAACTTAAGTTCTGTGATAAACCGGGAGAGTGGGGGACAAAGGAAAGTGTGTCATGTATCCCAGATATTCATAATGAAGGGCATAACATTCATTGTTGTAAAAAATCACGTTCATTATTCACAATGAATGTGAACAAATTAATGGGGACACATGTCGTGCTCTCCTTTGTCGCCAAGTTCACAATGGAAAACAAGTTTTGCAACTGAACTTACCCTCTCTCTCTCTATATATATATATACATGAAAAGCTGAGGAACATCCTAAGTAACCGTTCATCCGGAGGATATGCACATGTGCATACAAGTTGTCCGGAACATGCACACATACATAAAAACCAAAAAATAGCTTGAATTACCTGTATGCACATGTGTATACGATTCAAATGAATGGCTACTAGAGTGTTCCTCATTTTTTCAGTTTTTTGAGGATTCCCTTGAACCTCCCTCTCTCTCTCTCTCTCTCTATATATATGTGTGTGTGTGTGAATCTCTCGTCTCTTTATAAGAGCTCTTTATTTTACAGTTAGATTTAAAGGGATTTCACATATCATAATATTGAATAACAACAGTTTTCGGAAAGTATGAAGGCAGAATAAACTGCTCACCTTTTCAGTAAGCATTGTATTTTCAGCTGCTAGCATTTTCTCCTGAATATATATTTCCATATAATTAGTTTCTAAAAATCTTCTTTTTTTCTAGAAAAATATAGCTATGAAAACTTGTACACAGTGCAGTGAAACTTGTACATATATGATATATCTCTCTCTATATATATATATACACACTTCTAGATTTAGGAATTTTTGAGCTAGTACCTTTGCTTGTAGTTGCTGAATCTGTTCATTGTAAACTTGCATCTAAAACATCAAATATGCAACAAATTAAAAAGGGTGTTGACAAATTCCACAAGCAACCCTAGAATCGATATCTGATTAAGAAGAACGAAAAGGGTTTTTTCATAAATTTTTAAACCTTTCGAGCTCGGACAATGCATGCACTCCTTTCTAGCTGCTGTTCAATCTGAACTAGTTCTTCAATGCTGCTTGTTCCTAATCCTTCTCCCAAAAGTTTCCTGCATTACAAAATGATAGATCAGTACCCATTTTTGTTTCTTGAAATCAATTCTTTTTTTTCCATCAAGATTTTGATCTCCAGAATACATACATACATACATACATATATATATATAGGGTCAGGTTCAGGAAAACCTCGAAAAAAAGAAAACTGAAGAACACCCTCAGAACCCTCCATCTGGTTTGGACGGTATGCACAAATGCATATTGGTAATTTGTAACATGCATGCGTTCATATGCACTTGTGAACATGCACGCATGCATAGAAAAAAAAACAGTTTCAATCTTTTGTATGCATCTATACATACGGTCTATGAACAAATGCATATTATCTGGATGGAGGGCTCCCAAGGTGTACTTCAGTTTTCTCTTTTTTGAGCTTTTCCCTGAACCTCCCTATATATATACACACACATAGGGTTGGGTCCCTGTGAGAAGTGTTATATATGGTGAGAAGTGTGGGAAGTGGTTATTACCGTTGGATGAGAAATGGACATACATTAGGATGCATCGAGATGCACCAGATCAATTCCCTTGTAAAGTTCAATTCATGGGATAGCATGAGATTAAAAGTGATCAATGGTTCAGATCCACTTCTCACGCTTTTCACCATTAACTCAACTTCTCACACGATCCTAACCCTATATAACATATTTATATATATATTTATATATATAGCCATCAGACAAAAAACTCATCTAATGGTTCATAAGTATTTTCACCGTCTCACCAAACTCATGTTCTAACATTATCTCATTTCTCCCTCCCCCCTCCCCCCCTCTCTCTCTCTGTATATATATATACACACAACTTTCTTACTTTTAGTGGAGGATAATCTATGTGAGTTTGAGAACAGTGAGAATACTTATGAATCTTTAGATGAATTTTTCTATCTGATGTATAAATATAATGGATATATATACAGAGGGAGGTTCAAATGAAAACTTTGCATTTTTAAAGGAACAAAGGAACACGTTTAGGACCACATATCATGTGAGTCCCACACAATATAAAATCATATTTGATTCAATGGGGCCCCCATTGAATCACATCATATGTGGTCCTAAACGTGTTCCTTTGTTCCTTCAAATGAGGCGTGTTCTTGTATGATGACTCCCCTATATATATATATATAGATTATATATATATATATATGTTTTGGATGATTTAAACCATTAAAGTTTGCACCTTTTTGCAACTTCTAGGAGTTCTACCTTCTTTGCCATAGTAGCTGTTTCATGCTTCAAATACTGCAATTCATCAAATATATATGAGATGATGATGAATAAAAGTATCTGTTTAATTAATTAATTAATGGTTTATAAGTTAATTTACGAACCTGAACATCTTCTACACTCGAAGAATTGTCGGTTTGATTATCTTTTACATGACTTCTATATCGTTCCATCGTCTCCTGCATGCTGATTCAATTCAAAACGCGATAAAACAAACAGATGCAACCATTTCCCCAAAATTTAATTAATTAAAAACCATCAATTATATATATATATATATATATATATATATCTCAAATTAACTGTAAGGATACTAAATGTCTACACTTCTTGCATGAAATTCAATATATATATATGTATATATAATAGATGCCATAGTACATGTATAAACATATGTGTGTTTACATGTATTTATGCTATTGCATGCACGTATGCATTATACATATGAATACACAACCCCCCCCCAACACACACACATATATATATATATAAGTTTGGTTGAGAATCGCATTTTCATTACGAACCAAGAACCATCAAGAGTCCACCATGTCTTCATATTCATTATGAATGATGGACACGTGGTGCGCTCTTGATGGCTCCTCGGTTTGCAATGCAAATGTGGTTCTCAACCAAACCTGCCCTTATATGTATACACACAAATGAGAACACCCCTAATTTATTACGAAAACACGAGAAGATCTATATCACATGTGATATTATAGTCAATCACATGTGATGAAAGAAGCAATTTATATTAAAATTAAAACCAAGGATGTGCGCTACTATCACATGTGATGGACTAGTAATACGAGTGTTCTCATGTTTTCATGAATCAGGAATGTTCTCGTTTGAACCCACACCGAATATACACACATACATGTGTATATATATATATATATGTTCACATGTATGTATGACATATAGTACAACATTATATGTAAATGTCTTAATAGATTACTTTATAGGACTTAAAAGTTTATAAAACCAAACAATTGTGTATCCTATGTAAACTTATTACAATAGGATGCTATGAAGTATTTGAGCATTCTAACAAGTTTTTTAGGTCATTTTTGAAATAAAATGTTTTATTAACAATTTTATAGAACACTTTTGAGATGAGAAGTGTCTTATGAACACATCTTTCATAAGACACTTGTTTTTATAAAATATTTTTTCAAATAACGTATAAAATGACTAATAAATGTTCTAAAAAACTTTTTAAGAAACCAAAAACATCTTATCAACTTTATTGTAACACATTTACACAAGAAGACTTAGAAGACTCAAAGTTGTTTGGTAGTAATCTTATAAACTTAAGTCCATATAAAGCAGTCTGTTAGGATATTTAGACATTTTTGGCATAGTAATAAGTACACATGTCTGTATGGGTGGAGGTTCAATCAAGAACAACCATATTTTAATTATGAAAATGCGAGAACACCCTTATCACATGTGATAATACACGTGAAAGGACCTGGTGGTGTGCGGAATGCAGATGATGTGTCTTGTGACATAGGTCGTGTCAAATGTCATTTGTATCTTTGATTTAATTATAACACGTGATAAATTATAGTATCACATCATCAAGAACACCCTTATCACATGTGATAATACACGTAACAGAACCTAGTGATACACGGTGACTTGGCCTGCGAACCTACGTCAGGCCAAAAGTCATCAACATCTCTGTTTTAGTATCACATGTGTATTATATGTGATGAAATATAGTATCACATGTATTTGATAAAAAGTTGTTCTTGTGTTCTTGTAAAAGGCATTCTTGTCTGAACCTTCCATGTATGTATTTGTTGATATGTATGTATGCATGTATGTACGTATAAATATTTAAGCAAAATTAATTGCTTAAACAGTTCAAGCTTTACTTAAAATTACACAGAATGTACTCACCATCAAATGAAGTTTTTCAAAGAAAATTCCAATTATGACCTTTGTCTCCTTGATTCTCTACAACTAGGGTTCTTTCCATGGTTGGCAAGTTGCATGTGATTGAAAAGTGAGATGTGGGGGCATAAAGGCCAAATAAAAGCATTATTGTGTGTTATGACACTCATTATACATACACACATACATATACATACACATATACATATACATATAAACATGGTGTTAAAAAGTATACGTATAAATGAGAATCGTAAGATTCAATCTAATTTTCACATAATATTTAATCAAAGGGTTCATATTGATTAATGACATTGATTTTTTTTTTGGAAAGAGGCTGACACATATCGTAAACTTGTAATAAAAAAAACAAAATAATACTGACACGGTATTACCGCCCAACTACAAAACCATTCTTGTAATATTTTTTAAACCCGGAGTCAATTTATATAGCTAATTAACTAGAAGTTACATGGGCTATTTAGTAATTGTGTTAATTTACAATTACATTAATTATACCTCCCTTGTAATTATCTTTTGACAATTACTTAATTATCTTTGACCATATCTTTAAAAAATATCTAATAAAAGCTAAAACTTTTTTCAAGAATTCAATCAATATCTGATTGTCGAGATATTGCTTTGATCGAAAACCAATCGACTCACATTATGATAACTTACCACGTTAATGTTGATGTACATTGTTTCACATCGTGAAACCAACCTGCTTAATTATGAAATTTGTGATTTACAATGTGATCACTTACCAGTTACCACAATATTGACTTGTTGTTTCACATTACACACGTAATATCGATATGATAAATGATTAGAACTTCTTCATGTTGTTATATATCCTAATTTTCACTTTGATTATATAAACTTCATTAAATCAACAACATATTCTTCAAAATCTTTTATCGTTTTATACATTCATACTTACATAAATGGTTTTGTAGGCTTTTCAACACACAAAATGGTCTTGATCAGATTCTTGAAAAGGGTTTTAATATTAATTAAATAAAGATAAATATATGGTAAAAAGTAATTAAGAAATTGTTAAAGATAATTATGATGAAAATAGTGAAAATAAGGAAGGTTACAATTAGTACACAATTTTTTGTGAAATTCAAACTACTTTTCTATCAAACAATTTATTTTGAAAGTAAAAATGCATAAAATAAAATAATACAATTTTAAACATTATAGTACTTGATTTTCCTTTTCATTAACAAGATATCACCTTAATTTCAAAAAGATAAAAGCTTTAAACTTTACAATAATATACAATTAAATTTGTATTTCCAAAACACATTTAAAATCGTTTCTTGAGTGCATTTATTTTATAATAAATTTATTTGACACTTTAAATTGAAACAATTATTATCATTGCAAAATTTGGAGAAAATACATTAATATGAAGAAAAGAACATTTAACAGTAACAAGATTATATAAGATTTTAATTTCCAAAAAATCAAATAACAATATTTTAAATTAATATAGAAAGAGAGTTGTAATGAATAGAGATAGATCATAGTTTTTGAGTGACAACAATTAAAAAATGCATTAAATAATAATTAATAAATGATAAAAATATGATGAAGTAATTGTAAATGAATGCTTTTTATGGGAAATTTCAGAAAAGTAAAAGCTGTGACATTCTTCAAATAAGAACATGAAACACACCACTTCAAGTTAATTTTGTCAAAATAGGCCAGACAAAGAGTCAATCAGTTTAAAGATCATCAAATAGTTTCTATTTTATATTAATATTTAATATTAATTTATAAATATATGTCTTTTTTTATTAATTTAACATGAATAATATGGTCAACTACAACAGTTTAACCTCAGTTTCCAGTTAATTAAATGTGTGTACATACATACATACATACATACATACATACATACATACATACATACATATATATATATGTGTGTGTGTGTGTGTGTTCTTCTTTGATCTTCAATTGGTTTATAAATTTAAAATTTTGTAAACGGATCAACTAGAGATCGAACCCACAAAAATATTTCGATATTTTTATGTATCGAGTTTATTTTATAAATTTAAAAATTGGTAAAAAGATCGGTAAACAAGATCAAATCCACAAATATATTTCGATTATTTTTATGTATCGAGTAATTATTTCGTTAAAAAAAATTGAAACAAAAACCGTTTCCCCAATATCTTGGATGCTTTTGTTTTGTTTACTTGAAGATCCGATAAAAACCACATTCGAGACGTATATCGTATAAGACATGTATACATACATATATGTATATATATATATATATGTATATTTGTATGTATATATATGCAATGAGTGGATAAAATAAAAAAAAGATTGAAACCCATAATTGGAATTTTGAAAATGAAAAGAACCCAGAAATTAGAATCAAGAAAAGATGAGAATTGAGAGAGAAAAAATGGAACCTTGAGCTTGCAAATTCATAAAGCTTTCCTCTTGGAGAGAAGATGATTAAGCCAACTTCAGCATCACAAAGCACAGAAAGCTCAAAAGCTTTTTTCAATAAGCCATTTCTTCTCTTGGAGAAGGTCACTTGTCTACTTGTAGCATTCTCTATCCTCTTCATCTGAGTCTTCCCTCTCACCATCTTTTTCAATAATCTTTTTTTTTTCTTGAAAGCTTATAGCTTTTTTTTTCTTTCCAAATAACCTAATTCAAGAAACAAAGTTAAAAAGTGTGTGAAAAGTTAAGATCAAATAGTGATTAATTAAGTCTTGAAAAAGATAGAAGAAGAAAGAGGGAATTGAAGTGGATCAAGAATTGAAACCTATGTGTGTGTGTGTGTGTGTATATATATATACGTATATGTATATATATAACACATTAAAAGTTTATGAATCTTTAAGTGATGATCAAGATCCATCAAACAAACAAACACCCACCTCAAAAACCCATATCAATACTTGAATTAATCAAGACAAGATTTCTACAAGTACCATAAAAGAAAGAGGTTGAAAAGGTACAATTTTTAGCTACATATATACATATATATATATCAACTTATACAAGGAGATTTTTTTCAAGAAAGAAAAAGTAACCTTACAAAAGAGGCAAAAACCCAGAAAAAGGTTGTTCTTTCTTTGATGGATGAGAGAGAAGGAAGATATGTGAAGAAAGATGAAGGAGATGGAGTGGATGGACTAGAAGAAGAAATGGGTAATAATTGTTTTTTTTAGAAAAGAGATTTTTAAAGCTAAAGTAATCTAGTTATATTGGCTTGTAACTTATGCATTATAACTTGTACATTACTTTGGGTATTGAAACTTTAGGTTTGGAAAAGTGGGTGTAACCTAAAAATTATCTCCACAAGCTAAGGAACCCTAGAGAGATAGGGATAGGCCTAAAATTGCCAATGGTTGAGGTAGGGTTTGGAGGATTGATTGGTGCTTGAGTCCTATTTTAGGGTGTAGTACCACAAAAAAGAAAAAGAAAGATGAAACTGAACTCACCCAATTTAACTACTTTCCTTTTTTATAGTAACAAGATTTATTACTCAATAGTTTGAGTCTTTGTTTGATAAAAATGGTGAGGCTATATGTTAATATTAATTTTTTTTATAGTTTTAATTTGATTTAAAGAAAATTTCAAAAGGTATTCTATTCATACCCATTTCTATAGCGATATGTGAATGAAGGAAGGTTTAAGAAATATAACGGTATGCAGTGGCGGATCCAGGATTTTTGTCCACTGGAGGCCCATTAAGGTAGACTAAATGCGCGTAAATTCATCCGATGTGTTTCGAAGGATTTTTAAAGATTTTTAGTTGATTTCAACGGATTTTCTTAGTGTTTTTGACCATTTTGAGGGATTTTCTTAGTGTTTTTGTTGATTTCGAAAGATTTTTTCGGTTTTTTTTATTTATTTCAAGAGAATTTTTAGTGCTTTTGTCAATCGACGGCAATATGAGGTCCCTTGGAAATTTCACTAGGGGGAACTAAGACTAATGTGAATGACTAGTTCATATCAATGTCTGATGTTTTTTATTGTGAATGTTCCGTGTTTTGTCACCATTATAAACCACAATCAATCTTTACTAATGTCTTATAATAATATCTGGTTTAGCTAAAGAATAAACCTAGATAATTAAAAAGCATTATAGTTTAAAAAAATAATAATATATTATTTTTTACTAATTAATTTGGGAAAACAATGGTAGGAGAACATGATCATTTGCTAATTGGGGTATATATAAAATTCACACCCAAAAGAAGAAAGTGGGTACCTTCCCACGTATGAAAATAAGAGGGGAGAAAAAACATACTTATAAATGCTTTTATAGACTGAAATCAAGACTTTTTATCCTAAAATATAATATTTAATTTGATATATAAATTAATAAATTTAAATGTAAGGGTTATTTTAAATAAATCTTTTTATTGCTAAATAAAGGAAAATTGCTTTAAATCACTCTTTCACACTTTTAATTCTGAGTTTATCTAAATATCACTATTCGTAATATCAATGTCTATAGTATTACAGACCTAGTTAAAAGACAAAAAAAAATCAAACTCAACCAGTTCACCATCGCAATTACATATTTGGTCGTCGTAATTGCAGATTATGTTGATTTTTTTGTTGTCATAATTGAATATATATATATATAGGGGCGGGTTCAAATGAGAACTCAAATTTGGTTGTGAACGTGAAAATAAATGAGAGTGCGACACGTGTCATATTAAAAAAATATTCAGACTGAATATAGTATATATTTAGTTTGAATATACAAATAAATATTCAGACTGAATATAGTATTTATTCAGTCTGAATAATGTTTATTCGGTCAGAATATTTATTTGTATATTCAGACACGTGTCGCGCTCTTATTTGAGTTCGTATTTGAACTTTCCTATATATATATATTATATAGAGGGAGGTTCATGAGAGGACGGTAACAATTTACGAGAGTGCGAGGACAATCCTCAGCCAAATATTTTTGTACATGAAAATTTTCATGTACAAAATCATAAACGATGTGGGCGACTTTTCATTCGACTTAAATAGCCCCAAAAATCTTCCGCTAATTAGTATAAAATCCCATGTGATCTTGTAAATAAAAAAACTCATGGTATTCTCGTAAATTATATATATATATATATATATATATAATTAAGAAGGGAAGGGAAGTTGTCCGTACAGTAGAGGAATAGGAGTCAGAATCAGTAGTACGATAATAGAAAGAGAAGTAGCCAATCAGAGAACGAAAACGCATTCGGAACCTATGATTTTTATTACAATAAAACAGCCTTTTATTACTACTCTTTTGGGACCCACTCTACCCTTCACTCTCTTTAGGGCCACCACAACTAGGGGTGCCCTCATCATCAATAAAGAAAAAAAATAATACCAATAATTATACATAATAATATATATATATATATATAGATTATAGAGACTAAAGTTTACTTTTGGTCCATAACATTTATCACTACTTTTAATGGATATGGTTCCTCAACTTCGTTTTCACGGACTTGATCCTTTACGTATAGATGGAGCTAGTTCTATAGTTTCGGTGGTATGTTCTACTGTTTCATTTATCTGTCGTAGTGTAAAATAATTTAAGGATACAAATTCAATTATGGATTTATCAACTATTTTGTGTTATTCTAATTATTTGTCTTTATTCCTTAAATGTTGATAGTATTGTTGAAAACTTGTTAAGTTGATGTCATCGTTGTCGATAATGATGTGATAATGTTTTGATAAATTGAAGATTTCTTTTGATGTGATTTTTCTATGATAATATTGTGATAAATCGAAAAAACCAGTGATGATCACATCCACGGTCATCGGCTCTGTCTGTTCCTTATGGAAGTCATTTTGTTGCTATCATTACTCAAATTTTCTAGTTTATTTATGTAATAATTAGTGTTTGTCGGATTAATTTTGGTTATTTATTGTATTTATTACTTTAAGTCGATATTTTGTAGTTTATTACTAAACTTTTATCGTTTACAATGTAAAAAAAATAAACCGGATACCCGGTACCGAAACCGGTTCCTGGCGGTTCCGGTATCATGAAAATTAGCCGGGTACCCGGTTATGCTCATCCTTAAGTAGAATGGTGTAATACCCCGCCTTACCACGACACAATATTGTCCGCTTTGTCCTCCCGCAGAGGTGTGCGCACGGATTTGTTTCTAACAACCTGGCGAGGACTTCCCAGGAGTTCACCCATCCTGGTACTACTCTCACCCAAGCACGCTTAACCACAGAGTTCCAAGAACCTATCTTGTGTGTGGCCCCAAAACGCGTTGTGTTTAGGAATGCCAATGTTTACTTATGAACCCAGCATCACTCTTGTCCACGACCGATATGGGATCTGTCTTAAGGTGTTACAGATGGTTTATTTTTTAAGCATTATCAGGTTGTCTAACTCTGTCATAACAATAAGAATAAAAACTCGTTAGATGATCTAACTTTGTTCTAACAAATTTCTTTTATTTTATGATCAAGGCAAAATGCATCAAAATGTACTGAAGTTTGACATGATTCCTATTTAGTATCATAAAGATTTTTCTCAATCAATGTAAAAGAGTTTTAAAGTTTGCTATTTAGTGTAATAAAGTTCCAAACATCTTATTGTTTACAAACTTTAACCATAACCTACTTATATCCTAACATTTAATGATGTGAATGTCAAGTTTATCGTTCTTTGCGTCTTAACCTTCTCAGAATCATTTCATAAATGGATATCCACATTATCAAATGTGTATAAATATAAAATCTTGAATCTTTGTTATATCAATTGAGAAAAGAATATTCGTTGCAATAAATATCAAGATTCAACTTTATTATATTTTGATACATTTTACCCTTTATGATTATTGACGAACATTCATAAACTCTATTATTAGTGAAACATTATTATTATTATTATTATTATTATTATTATTATTATTATTATTTGGAAAATGGTATCCTAGGTATTTGCCTAGACTAATCCCTGACAATTTTTAAGACTGCTAAAGCATGCAGCCCTGAGATAATTCCCCAATGGACACAAGTTGTTTGCGCTTGGATTCGAACTTTGGGTAGATGGGTTATCTAGTCTCATCTCCTACAAGTCTTAATCATTTCGTCACAAGCCTTGTGGTTGTGAAACATTATTATTAAAACAGTGAACTACGTTGTTGGTCCATGTGGTTTGCTCAAAATTTGAATTTCGTCTCTAAAACAACTTCACTGATGGTAAATAATTTTTCAATTTCATAACACTCGGGACCTCTGGAGTTAACATCATTCGTTATCAACCGTTATGAAGAACAAATCAGCCTTTAGGCAAACTACATGGACTAAAAGTGTAATTCACTCTAAAACTAATTGTCATTCACATCTTTTATTAAAAAATGTATTTATTAAATATATATATATATAGGAGATGTTTTAATTGCAAACTCATCAATTGAAAAAATGTCCATAAATATCTCAAAGTTTCCTAATATAATGGTTTACAAAGTTTGTATAAATTGATGAGTTTGCAATTGAAACTCCCATTATATATATAATCAGAAATCAAACTTTTCTTAAATTAAAGTACATACTAAATAAAAATCGTTATATTTATTTTAAAATATTATTAAATTGACAAAATAACTTTTGTGTTAGAAAATCTCAAATTTAGAAAAACAAAAAATACGAAAAGTTCACATATCTTTTGGATTGGATATAATACGGTTAACGTGAGATTATTAATATATAATCGAACTATAAATAACTAAAATAAAAATAAAATAAATATCAAGAAATTCTTCAAATTTTGGACATATGCAACCATTATAAACATTAAAAAAACGCCGATTATTCAAATAATTGAGAAAACGATTGCCAAATCATACATGAATAATAGGTAATTATATGAGCAACTATAAAGAAAAATATTTTTGATTATTATATCAAGTTTTGATATAAAAAAAATTAATAATTTCTCATTATATTTTAACTTTCAAAACTTGATTATTTTTTTCATAACAAAAATATATATTCATCCTAACGAATAAATTTTAATATATAACTATGTTTAACTTCCAATATTTTGTTTGCCTAGTTTAAGGTCAACCCAAAAAATATGTGAAAATTTTCTTGATTTTCATTTTCTTTTAAACTTAGAATTTTATAACCTAAAAGTCATTTTGTCAATTTAATAGCTTTTAAGAATAAAAATTAAGATTTTTTATTTAATATGTACTTTACTTTAAAATTTTGATTTTTGACTGTATATATAAAATATTTTTAACAAATAAACTTTTTATAAGAGATGTGAATAACAAACTAAATATTCCAAATCCTTCCGTAAAATCCAAATTCAAAGATTCTTTTTAATTTGAACTTACGATTACGTTATGAACCTAAAATTGATTAGGAACCCGGAAATCGTCCACAAAGCACCACACGGCATATTCAACAGCAATATGAACATGTTATTCATCACGAATGTTGCAACATATTTATCATGAATGTGTTATTCACAATGAATATTTATCCTAAAAAGGGACACATGACACATTGTAGACTGTTCCATACCTGATCAATTTTATGTTCCTAACAAAATTTTCAACAGACAAACATTATTACTACAAAACAAAATAAAATTCCTAAAACCCGATTGACGAAAAGCAAGTTTTGTCCGATCACACTTTACTTTACAATCAACAAATAAGTTCTTGAACTGCTATTCAACATTTCAAGCCATCGAGTTAAACAGTTTAACCCAAACACATACACAGTATAAAACGATACTCTACGCTATAATCACATAACAAAAAAACAAATTCCCCAAAATAGAAACCGAAACAAAAAAAACAAACATAACAAGAATCATTCTTTTCTTACTATATTTGTGTTGATCAAAAAGTCAAAAGTCAAAAGTCAAAAGTCAAACAAAATTCATTAGTACATATTTCACAACCAAAATATACCCACAAAGAGAAATCAATTTGAATCCCTCCTCCCCCCTAAAAAAACCCAAAAATACCCATCAAAATAATTCCTTTTCCAGCGCTATAACAACCTGTACCTTATGCATTAAAAGTTGTACATTACCCCCGATTCGATTCTTACCACCGGAAAAGGTCACAACTATATAAAAAACAAGCAAAAAAAGAAAGAAAAAAAAAGAAACTTTTTTGATCCAAACCCATCATCAAACAATTTCATCCAAATCTGTTTCTGCAGTCAAATCTTTATCCATGAAATGATGCAAGAAAAGTGCAATGAGCAATGGGTTTCTTCTTAAGCAAGTCATGAAATCATCCTTGCTGATTTTACCATCACCATCGGTGTCGAATAGATTGAAGAGTGTGTTTAACTATTCAAAACAAAAACAAAAAAAAAAATCGTTTTTTTACGGTTTTGAATTTATAAAAGAATGGAGGAAATGGTTGCAGGACTTGAACCAGTGACCTCTGAGGAGAATCTTTAAAAGGCCCAAACCTTATTGTCAGTTGAGATAACCATACTGGGTTTTTAGTGTGGGATTTAGTGGCATTATAACAAAATTGGCTTTATAGGACGCCAAATATATCTAAATATCCAGATAGAATGCTTTATAGGATTTATAAGTTTAAATAATCAAATAATTGTGTCTCATGTATTTAAAGTGTTTGCAATAAGTTTAATAGGATGCTTTTGAATATCTTTGAATTTCAAAAGTGTTTCATGAACACATCTTTTTTTATAGGACACTTGTTTTATAAGATATTGTTTTCAAATAATGTCATATTAAACAAAAAACTAATATAACGTTTTATTTCAAAGTGTCCTAAAAAGATTTAAAAGCGTCATATCGACTTATTGTTAACACTTTTACAAAGGACACACAATTATATGGTACTATAAACTTAAGTCAAATAAAGCAGTCCATTAGGACATTTAGATACATCTGGCATCCTATAAAGCCGATTTTGTTGTAATGCGGGTCCTTTAGGGTACACAAAACACAAACTACTGCATACATTTTACCCTCCTCAGATATTCAGTGTGAGATTTACTGGGTTCGTTTGGTTTTAAAAAAGAATGGATCACTAACCTCGCTTGTGCTTAAGTTGGGGATGGCGGGCCTAGCGGAACCTCCAAACTACAAGATTTAAGTAAGACACTTTAGAAAACGAACCAAAGGGGAAAAAAGTTATAAAAAACATTAAAAATTATATATATATTACTTCTTGTATCGAAATGTAATGATCTTTATTTTCGTCACTTTCAGTAAAAGCCATTTCACATGCTCGCCGGAATACGGGTAGCTTCATAATGTGAGCCGATCCTACCAAAAACTGCATACATGATCCAAACAAGAAAAAAACCCTTTATTGTGAGATGCATGTAGACCTAACCTCCACCATCTGTAATATCTCAGACCAACTGTATCAGATATTGTCTGCTTTACCCACACCTAGACTCACAATTTTTTAAAAACGCGTCTGATAGAGGAGGTATCCAGTTCCTTATAAAGCAACCAATGTGGGATCTTACAATCCACCCCTAAAAGTAGAGCAGTTGTTTTCTTGAAAACCCCTAGCTTTGCATAGTGTGGAAAAAGAAAAAAGAAAAAAGAAAAAAAAAAAAAAAACTCTAGAAAGAATGCCCAAAAAAATGGGGCCCACAAAGAATGACCGAATTTTTTTATGTCTCCTACCTGCCCACCAATCGATCTCTGACACATCATCACTTTATTGAAGAGAGAGAATAAAAAGATGACTCAGATAAAGTAATGTTGTGTCAGGAGTTGATTGGTGGGACCCTGAACGAATATGGAGTTTGGAGACAGGTGATTTATATTTCGTCTCAATGTCAAGAGCATATACCATATCAAGAAAACAACAACCCTATAAAAAATGGGACCCACTAGGGCCGGTGGTCCAAATATAAGTTGAATAGACATGCTTGTGGGTCGTAGTTTCACGTTTTTTAAGTCTATTTCTTATTATTTAAATATATATTTGTCAAAGGTATCGTCCACTTTTTTCAAAAAAGAATGGGACCCGCAAAGAATGCGCTAAAAGATTCCGTTTCTTTTGTGGTCCAAAAATAAAAATGGAGATTTTGCATCATGGTTTACCTCTTTGAAGGTTATAACTCCATTCTTTTCGACATCAATGAATCCAAAAATCTGTCACAATGAAGAAAACTTAAAATCAGGAAGAAGAAGAAGAAGAAAAAAAAAAGGAAAAGTGTTGATTTTTTTAGGAAAAATCAAGAATTGCATCAAATGGTATGATAGATATTACAAATACATAAAGAAAAGTTACAAATTTGTAGAAAAATAAAAATTAATATATAACTATAGTTTTCTTAAGCACAAATTTGACATTCATATATATATAGAGAGAGAGAGGGGGGGGGGGGACAATCTTTTAGAAACTTTTTAAAGAGTAGAAACTTTGGAAACCAAAGGGAAAACCAATATAAAATAATTTTTTTCATAATTTTTTTACATCAAATGTTATTATTTTAGATATTGTTTCACATATGTTAGTGTTCATTGGAAAAAAAGATTACATTTTAAAAAAACCCGATGGTTCACTTATTTGTTTCACCATATGAATTTTGTTTCTTATGTGAAGTGAAAGTAAACCAACATTTTTTGTTCACACATAATATTTTTTTTCCTATGAACACAAACATATGTGAAACAATATCTTAAATCATAACATTTGATGAAAAAATAATTATGAAAATAATTATTTGGTTTCCAAAGTTTCTAAATGAAGGAGCCTCTCTCTCTCTCTCTCTCTCTCTATATATATATATATATATAGGATCGGGATTCAGGGAAAACATTACACGTGTCATAAATGTAATTTGTCCGGTATGCACATGTGCATAGGAACCATAAAACAATTTCAGTTACTTTTATGCACATGTGAATATACCGTACAAATGAATGATTATTAGGATGTTCCTCAGTTTTCCATTTATTTTATGGTTTTTCCATGAACCTGACTCTCTCTCTCTCTCTATATATTTATATATATATATATATATATGTGTCACAAAGAGAGTGATTATTATAAAGAAATCAGAATTCATTTTCTTACCTGTTCAGAAAGGATAGAAGGCTTCAATCTTAAAACCCTCATGAAATCTTGCATTTTAACACATCCACTGCAAACAAAATGCAACTAGTTCATTTCATATAAAAGATTTCTTGTATTCCATAACAATTACTTACAGAAATACAAGCGTCTATCGGTTTCATATATTTTTTTCATTTTATGGGTCCCGTTTACTTGATGTCATGGTAACGGGACCCACAAAAACAGAAGTGATAATAGACAAATAGGTAATTCTAACCATAAAACTTTCCAAAAGTGGAAATGTTACACAAAATGAAAAGAGATCTAAATTTTGCAAATGAAATGATTTCAATTCAAGAACTCAAATAAAACCAAAAATACAAAAAACTTGTGCTAAAATCATCGAATTACAAAATATAAATAAACTGAAAATAATGATTTTTTAATTATTTATAAAGCTAATATACCTGATATCTGGATTCATAGCAAGAAATCTATCCAAGAGGTCAACAGCTTCTGCAGAGGTCAAATGGCATAACTAGGAACACCAAGAACACAAAATTCATCTCAAAATCAAGAATTTTATAAAAACACAAAAATAAATAAAAACTAGAAAAACAATAAATAAATGTCCACAATGAAAAAGGCATATAGTTTTAGAAATACGTAATTATTTTACACTTTTTAATTAACTAAAAAAATGACAATTTTTACCCTTAATAATAAAGAGAGTAATGAATTTCTCCATCTCTTAATAAGGGTAGAATTGGAAAACCATCACTTATAGTACAAACTCACCTTTTGAATTTTTGTCATTTCAACCATAAAGGGCGACAAGCTTTTCTGCAAAAAGAACGAAATACCGTTGGCACTTTAAAATATGGAGAATTCATAATTTCACTAACGAGACCAACTTACAAGCTAAATATGAAAATTGCAAGGTTTTATCAAAGATATGGGTTTAAGAAAGTGTTTTACTATTTGTAAAATGACCAAAATACCCTTCATAAAGACAAAATAAAGAAAATATTTTGGAGCGTAATCAATAGCATCAATTATTTTTTTTTGTAATGATATCACTCGTCCTTTGTATGACACGGTTTAAATTAGAATATATATATATATATAGAGAGAGAGAGAGAGAGAAGAAAGTTCAAATGCGAACTCAAATTTGGCTGTGAACGTGAGGATAAATGAGAGCGTGACACGTGTCTGAATGTAGATTATTCAGACTGAATAATCAAAGAAATATTCAGACTGAATTAGACTGAATAAATACTATATTCAGTCTGAATATGACACGTGTCGCGCTCTCATTTGTCACGTTCACAACCAAATTTGAGTTCTTATTTGAACCCGCCATATATATATATATGTATATATATATACCTGTCCAGCCTCGGCTGCTCTTGAAAGAAGCGCATAATCTGCAAAAGAATGACATGTTTGTACAACATTGAGAGCAGAAGCCATGGCTCTCCCAGTCTGCACAAACATAAATACTATTTGTTAAATACTTATATATATAAAAAAACTCAATTCTCACTAAACATACCAACGGTTTCATGGTTTAAAATAATGATTTTAACGGTTTAGTAACAAGTATAAAATCCTTCAAGATCCTAGGACTCAAAACACCAAAAAGAATCCAAACTATTAAACGAGTTCTCCAAATATTCTTCGAATTCCAAGGATTGATATTTTTTAATTAAAACAAAAAAAAGATTAAAAAAAACAATATAAATTCTTGTGATATTTATGAGTTATACTAGAAAAGATAAACTCACCCTCTCGGCAAAACGAGCCGCACTTTCTTTGTGATGTTGTGAGGGTGCCATAACAGGAAGATATTCAACCTGAAACAATATTAATTCTTTTTTAAATAATTTCACATCGGGAATTAGGAGGTCAATAAATCCGAGTTTTAAAAATTAAAAACAATCATAAATTAGTTAGTTACCAAGAAGCATATATACCTCCAAGAAATTGTGAAATTGCATGAACATTCTAAACATGAGCATCGCCACCGTAATATGACCCCTATAACCATATGATGCACGTTAAAAATCATAAAAAATCAAAAACCGAACGAACCCAGTAAATCCCACAAGTGTAGGGTAAAAATCATGAAGATCCTCTCTGCGGTATATATATATATAGAGAGAGAGAGAGAGGACAGTTCAAATGTGAACTCAAATTTGATTGTGAACGTGAGGACAAATGAGAACGCAACACGTGTCTGAATGTAGATTATTCATACCGAATAATAAAAGAATTATTCAAACTGAATATAGTATTTATTCAGTCTGAATAATGCTACATTTAGACTGAATGTAGCATTATTCGGTCTGAATGTAGCATTATTCAGACCGAATAAATATTACATTCAGTCTGAATATTTCTTTGATTATTCGGTCCGAATATGGCACGTGTCACGCTCTCATTTGTCCTCACATTCACAACCAAATTTGAGTTCTCATTTGAACCTGCCCCTATATATATACATATATTAACGTAAAAGAAGGCAATCTTACCATGATTGATCAAAGTGTACATGTGGATAGCGGATGACCACGGGTTGTATAGGATAACCAGGAATAAATGCACCAAGTTGGAAAGAAATAAGTTGCCTTCCGTTAGTTGTGGTTCCCTCGGGAAACAAAAGTACACGAGGAAATCTAGTGCCCGAAGCCTTTCTCTGCATTGAGATCCTTGAAAGCACACATCTGTATCAAATTGCTTACATATATATCGATACAATACAAAAAGTTTTCATTTTTAAAAGTATTTTTTATCCTTAAAAACACGTCCACCGACCATTTTTGAACTATCTTTCTTTAACTTTTTAAGTAAAAATGAAAACTTTTTGGTCACGAAAATGGAAAAATCATAATTTAAAGAAATACCCATTAATAAAGATAATTAAAGAATCATGGACCCGAAATAATATCATCGGTTTGTTTGTAAATTGTAATGGTGAATAATGGGCAAATGGGTATTTTACTATTTACCCATAAAATAGCAAGGGTCTGTTTGTTAGCAGCTTAATGAGCTTAATGACACTCACAGCTTATTTGGTGAGCTATATATGACTGTTTGGTATAATGGCTTAATGATATAGAAAGTGGCTTATTCAGTAAGTTTGTAAGCCAGAACTTTATGCAGAAAAGCCAAGTTTTCTCCAAACCTATCCCTCCCAATTAAAAGAAATGTTCCTTCCATCTATGAAAAAAAAACCTTCTCGATCTATACAGACAGATTAATCCACACAGACAACTTCATCCATACACAACTTAATAGAAAACCAACCAAACAGCCCCTAACTTAAAGTCGAAACTAGAAAACCATATTTTGAATAACGAAATAGGGAAAAAAAAAAGATAAGGAACGAAGGCTTGTTACCTTTATTTCATTTACAGCATGCTTCCGTGATTGATGTGAGAAACGGTTAACATATATAACCTGAAAACAAAAAACATAAAAAAGAAAAGTTAAATGGAAAAAAGTCGAGATATTGAAAAAGAATATAACATATAACTTTTTACTATAGGTTCAATTTACCTGCATAGCTCTAATTATGGTTCCAACAAAGGGCATGGAATCATGGGACTCGGATGCAACAATTGTTGGAGATAATTCGTAGAAAAATAAGATTGGATCAATATATGATACATGATTAGATACAAGAATTGGAGCAAGATCCCTTGGAGCCGGTTTCCCCTTTCTATTAATCCAATGGTAGCTGAATGATGAAAAGAAAAAAAGATAACAATTAATATCGAACAAAATAGGGTCGTTCTAAGTGTAACAAATGGCATAAAGATTGATCTTTATGAAATGAGTATATATATAATAACACTATATAACATCTACAAACTCCTTGCAATTTGGAAAAAGCTCTTAATAGCATCTTATGTCTGATTCGTTAAGAGGTAGGGTCATTCAGACTGTTTGTTTTTTCCAATTTGTCAGAGGCACTTATGTCTTATTATCCTCTTATCTATAAGAGGTAAACTAACCTCTTATTGTTCTCCAAACTCTCGGCAACGATTTCTCTCAATTGATCCTCACCAAATAGATCCTTACCCCCTCTCAATTGATGTATTTTAATAGGATTTAAATGTGTTAAATACCGTTAATGACATATTTTCATTTAAATGAATGTTAATTATATAATTTAGATGTAAATTTCGTAATGATAATGAATAAATATGTGAAATTGTATAAATTGATCTATAATTCAACAATACATTTTTTTAATGGTAAAATAAACAATTTAAATAAATTCTTTATAAGTTTACAAAAACAAACAGTATTATTAATTCAGATTTCAGACTTCAGCACCACCTCTTATTAATCAGAAGTGAAATAAGACTTCAGACTTCAGCACCTCTTAAAAAAACAAATGCCACCTAGGTCTTGATGTATAAAAGGCTCAAGATGAATGAAAGCATGGGGTGAAAACTTTTGACACCAGCCCATTTGCTGCAATTATGGTGGCAACCCACTACCTATTTGTAACATCCCAGAGCAACTGTACTAAATATTGTCAACTTTATCCACACCTGGACCCACGGGTTTAAAACGTGTCTGATAGTGAAAGTATCTAGTCCCTTGGCAACATTTGTTCCCCTCCCCCAACCAATGTGGGATGACAAAATCCACCCCCCCCCAAAAAAAAGCGTCCTCGCTAGCACACAAGTCCAGTTCCTGGCTCTGATACCATTGTAACATCCTAGGGCAACCGTACCAGATATTGTCCACTTTATCTAAACTTGGACTCACGGTTTTAAAACGTATATGATAGAGAAGGTATACAGTCCCTTTTATCGATGAGATCCTTGGGTACAAACTCAGGACCTATATGTTATCATACCAAAGCTACCCCAATTGCACTATTTTGTCATTTTGTGCAACCATTTATTGCATTTATTGCAATACATTTCATATTCATCTATCTAAATTAGGTTCTAATTCTCCATCTTAATCAATTTCAATTGAAGGTTGCCAATAAGATAATCAGAAATTTCATAGGACCATTTGTTATCATAACATTTTCAATCCAAATATTTGGTCAAAAAATCAAATTGAAGAACTGAAATACCTTTTTTTGCCAATATATATATAAACTATAGCTTCAAATCCCCATAAATATGACAATTGTCTATACCATATGTTCATATGGTGGCCTAAAAAAGCTAATTAATACCAATATATATATATATATATAGAGAGAGAGAGAGAGAAAGGTTCGCGGAAAACCCCAAAATAAAAACTGACCCTAGGAGCCATGTCTACATCCAGACAATATGCATTTGTGCATACAAGCTTCAATTCTGTTTTTTCTTATGCACGAGTGCATGTTACAAATTACCAGTATGCATTTGTGCATACATTCCAGATGGACGGCTACAGGTGTTCTTATCAAGGTTTTTTTTAGGTTTCGCTGAACCTGTATGTATATATATATATGTATACACAAATGTTTACCAGCATATATATGTATATATATACTGGTATGCATTTGTGTATACATATATATATACAGGTGTATCTATATATATACACACATAAAGGTTCAGCGAAACCTAAAAAAACCCTGATAAGAACACCTGTACCGTCCATTCTGGAATGTATGCACAAATGCATACAGGTAATTTGTAATATATATATATATACGCATGATTAAATAAAGGTTGATTGGATCTTACCCAAATGAAAATAGAATCCCTCTGGCAGTGAATCTGGTGATCCACATAACCCTACATCTCCATCTTGGCATTGGATTCTGCTTATCTTTCCAACCATGTAATGCAAATTTTGTAGCAATATACCCAACCAATATACACAATCCAAACAATACAAGCCTAATCAAAGCAATCGGCAAAATCACCACCATCTTTACCCATTCATAAACCCCTTCAATTTTGGGCGTTTGATTCCTAAACGGATCCACCGTAGTTGACCCAGGAGCTTCAAATCCATCCGACCCAATAACCCCATAAGGGTTATCTTCTTGTCTTCTTATAATCAATTCATCTTCTTCAATATCGTTTACACGATTTGAATCTTGATTTGTGGGTGTCCCAGATTGCGAATACCCATCGTTAACGGTTAAGATGATTTGGGAAGGACGATTGTCGATTGATGTTCGTTGTAAGCGATGGATTCCGCCATTGTTGTTGGAAGATGATGATAATAAAGGGTTTCTGAGATCGGTGGCCGCTGCCATTGTTGGAAGATCATCAAAGGTTGGGGAGGGAAGCTTTTTGGCAGTCAAAAAAAGTTGAAAAGATTATTGGGGGAAAGAAAGAAGAAAGAATGGAAGAAAGAAAGAGGGCAATTGGTTTCAAATTTGAGACACCAATGAGTATGTATATATATAATATATATATATATATTTGGGGATTCTTTTTTTTTCTTTTTAAATTGTGATTATATGGTTGTGGTGTGATTTGGGGATGTTTATATATAATTCTCATTGATCGCATCTTCCCATGGGGGGAGAGAATCTCTACCGCATGTCATTGTCTTATATTTGTGTGAAATTACCAAAATACCCTTTCAAGATTTGACTTTGTTCGCTCAAGACACCTTTAAATTGCATCTCAAGATATATATATATTTATATATATATATATATAGAGGAAAGTTCAAATGTGAACTTATTTTTTGTTGTGAACGCGAGGACGAATCTCGGTAAACTTATCCGTCAATAAAGGCGAACTTTGACACAGTTCCCCTCCTTTAATAATCTCCACCCTCCCATGAATCGCGTCAATCCTTCGTGATCGCGTCCACCATAACCGAAGATGTGTGGCTGAGATTCGTTCTCACGTTTACAGTCAAAATTGAGTTCACATTTGAACCTAACCCTATATATATATATATATATAAAAGTATGGCATGACATAGTTTAATCTTTCTTGCACACAAATTGGCATATGCATATGCATATGATCTTTCTTTCTTGCACACAAAATTGCACATGTGTATTTAATATGATGTATAGTTTTCAAGAATTATTTGATTAATTATCAAGAATATAACGTTTAACATGATGTATAGTTTTCAAGAAATTATTTGATTAATTATCAAGAGTATAACGTAAAGAAAAAGTTATATATATATATATATGTATGTGTGTGTGGATTTGGGTTTCGATGAGAATTAAAATTATGATGAGAGGATAAGAAGAGATTCTCCATATTTTGATTAATCCTAATTGAAGAGGAACAACAAATCAATACTAATGAGATACACATATCAATTTCCTTGTAATGTGTAATTCATAGGCTCGTTTGAGACTAACGCTCTGTTCTCGAGTTTTAGAAGGAAAGAAAAGAAAAGAAAAGAAAAGAAAGGAAGAGAAATAAATTTTTTTATCTGTGTCATTGAGATTGAAGATAAAGGAAAGAAAGGGAAGGAAAAAATATAAATATCCATGTTCATGAGTAGGAGGGAAAGGAAAGGAGATATGTCATTTTTACAATTATACCCTTATTTATTTTGCAGTAGAATGTAATTGATGGGTAGATGTGTAATTTTAAAAATAATTTTAATTTTTATAAAAAAGATTATTTCCTTTTCTTTCCTTTCCTTCCCACATTTGGGAGGAAAGTTTTGGAAGAAAAATCAACATAATTTTCCATCATTTTCCTTTCCTTTCCCTCCTTAAAAAAACTCGAGAACACAAACATTTTTTTCTTTCCCCCTAGTTTCCTTCCCTTTCCCTTCATTTCCTTCATAAAAAAAAACTCGAGAACACAGCGTAAAAGTGATCAATAGTCCAAATTTCTTTTTACATTTCTCACTTTAACTTTATTCTCTCACGATCCTTCGTCTATATATGTGTTTATATAGTTATATGTATATCATTTTTTTTTGAAAATAACATAGAGGTACGATGATAACAATGTACCGTATGTTAATCATAGTGTTTGTATTTTAACACTATATATATATATATATATGCATTGGTGAACATGAAAAAGAAAGAAATTACAAGTTAACGCGAGGTAGATTAATCGGGTCTTTAAAAAGAGTGGATTACATTTTTGGTCCTTGTGGTTGACTAGAAGGACAGATTGGGTCCCTTAAATGCATTAATTACGTTGATGGTCCCTAAATTTTATGTTTCATTACAAATTGGTCACTGTTACTAACATTATTTAAAAACTCTATTAAGTGAAAAGCATTTTGGCCTTTTTACTTATTACTTAAGAAGTCATTTTAAAACAACCAATTAGGCATTGTCATATGTCCTCCATTCTCCCATCATCTGTCTGTTGAAGAGCATGGGGTTGATGATTCTAAAGTCGATGGATTTCAATACGATTTTTGGGTTAGAACTCATACAAGTGGTCAAGATCGAAAATTAGTTTTGTAAATGAATGATTTTAAGTTCATATGATGATCCCAACAGATAATTCATGCAATGAAGTATCCTCTTCAAATAGATGCTATGTTTCAAGTTTGTGTCATGGTGCTTCAGATTCATCCAGTTTCAAAAGATAATTTAATTTGCAGAGCAAAAAAATAGATGATAGTACAAGGTGCAAAGAAGAAAAAAAAGAGAATGATTCCTCTCATTGGTTTGAAATATTGTAAAGATGCAAGTCAAGGTTATTGACACTTTGCAAAGATAGAAGGGAGAGGAGAGGTGAGTTTTATTGTCGAAGAAAAAGAGAGTGAAGAGGGGCAAAGGGAGAGAGAGGCTCCCCATATATGTATGTGTGTGTATGTGTGTGTATATACATATATATATATATATTTTAAGAAACTGAGATAAAATGATAAAAAGTACCAAAATTAACCCTCAATAGAATTTATTTTTATAGTGTTGGTGAGAAGGATCCAATCCGTAATGAAAATTTAAATTAGGGACTATCGGTGTAATTAATGCGTTTGAGTGTCCCATTCCAATAGATTTGCTTGTTGTGATTATAATATCATTATTAGTAGGGACTACAAATATAGAGACACTAGAGGTATAGTCAAGTTAGGTGGAAGTTAAGCTAGGTAAAGTTAGCTATTTGTCTTAGCAAATGATGTAAACAAGCAACAAATTTGTTATTTTCTTTATATTTCGTATCCTTTCTCTTCTGTGTTTAGTTTTGACATAAATTTCAAGATCTGACATGGTATCAGAGCAATTTTATGATCGTCTTTTGTATTTGCCTATTCGATTGATTTTTAGATTCAAAAGTCATAAAAATTAAAAATCATCAATTGTTTGCTTTAAACAGTTGTAATTAACTCTATTCAAACCCATATTACTTTTATCATGGTGATAGTTGAGGCTTGATACTCGTTACACAACCGCTCACACTTTTTTTAAAATGAGCAGGAGTTGATCGATGTTGATTTTGTTGTTCGTGAAGAACAAGGTTGGGTTCATCGATGGTTTCATAATTAAACCTCAAGGTAACAGTTTCAATCTACATAATTTATGGATTTATAACATCAACATGATAATGTCATGTATTTTGAATTAGATTTCAAAGGGGATTTATGCTAGTATTATATTTGCTGCAATCATCCGTGAAATTTAGCTGGACTTAAAATATAGTTTTCAACAAAGAAATGGCCCTAGGATTTTTCGATTAAAACGGGAGCTAATGAAGCCAATATCATAATTTGATAAGCCTTTATTTTCACATAAATGAAAACTATAAGTGAACAACTGAGTTACTAAAGGTCTAATTGTTTATGTGAAATGCTCTTGTGATAGAGTAAAGAAAATTAACGATCATCATCATAAACGAATACACGATGTCTTTTTAATAAGAATCTCTCTCATACATTAAACGTCATAAACTTTTAACGGATCAAAGGTCTCCCGTTAATCGTATTTTTCTTTAATTGTTCAAGAACAACAGAGAAAAATAAATAATTATTTTAACATTAGTAAATCATATGATAACACAAGTTATGACAACATGGTTTTCATTGAGATAAATTTAGCGAATAACTGAAGGCCTATTACATCAAACCTTCAAAGTGCAAGATATGCAAACGTGGCAAATGGCATCATATCGTACGCATTGTGGGATTTCTAGATATACAAGGACAGATGCTACAAGATTCATGGTCCCTTCTTGATACTTATTTAGATACTTCAGCAACTGGAATTAAAGCGTTATTGCGTATTAGGTTGCTGGTTCCACTTTAAGTGAGAGATCAAACGGTTCCAAACTCTTTTGAAGATTCCATAAAAAAAATCTATGTAAGTTTTCTTATCGATTGCATTGTTCCTAGTATCTATCCACCGCGAGGATGATCAACACATGAGAATGCACATGGAATGTCTTAAAGGCTAGAAACTCAAAGTCTATGTTTAGTGAATTCATCAATGATTAGCACAAGTGAGAATGTGCATGACATATAATTATTTTCTCATAGTTTCGTCTTATTTCTTTTGTTTGTATTCTTTTTTCACGAATCTAGTTTTTTCTTCAAAAAAAACATAGAAATAAACAAACTATGTTGATTCTTTTGGGGGATTTAATGTAACAGTAACACTTTAAATCTAAATCTTATTACTTGGTGTTACGTTATACAATCACAAAACTTCAATAATTAATTCAAAACAACTAACATAACATAATCAGTAAACTCCAAACTAGAGTAAATATCATAGCAAAAGTCTATTATTACTAATATTGTTATTGATGTCTAGTTGATAGTTCATCACACATATGACATACCGACGAAAACATACAAAATAAAGTATCCACATCAAAGTTAATTAATATCCTTGTCTTCCATTGTGCCCATTACCTTTATCTAACTTGGAAATTCTTATCCTAACATGCATAAAACTAGTTAGCTAAAGAACTGAGTTCACAGTTTCATGCACAAGTGTTCATAAACAATCCATACTACCATAGATAGTCGTGCTCCCAGTTAAATAACTTTTCAATATAATACGTTAAGAGCTCAAAAGTATCAAATGATATGATTTCTAATCTAGAAAAATTGTTAATGCAGGAACTACTCGACCCTTACCCCTTGATCCTTGCAATGCACACCTTTCTGCTCAAATCCCGACGCCACGACAGTGAAACCATACTTACCACCAAAACATTTAAAATATGTGCAACTATCCAAATAGCCCCGTAACTTCGGGAGAAGGGGTGCCTCCTCACAAAGGGTATGTATCGTCGTACCAAAACAAAGAAAAACATGTGTCCATATACAATCATACCAAAAGGGGGTATTTGAAACGTAAAAATGATCTAGGGTTTTAATTGTAAGATGGGTCAAAGTTTAAGGGCTTTGATACAAACCATCATTTCATGTTTACTATTTAAAGGATTGAAGGGGATGGATATCCTTGGGAGCCATCACATCATCAAACATTTTTATATCATATTATATATATATATATAGAGAGAGAGAGGGGAAAATTCAAATGAGAACTTTATAAATTTAAAGGAATAAAGGGACACTTGTTATTCACATATGACGTGGGTCTAACATAATATTAAATCATTTCTGATTTAATATTAAATCATATTAAATCAAAAATGATTTAATATTATGTGGGACATCTTATGTGGTCCACAAATTGTTCCTTTAAAGATGAGTGTTTCTCGTATGATTCCTCCCATATATATATATATATATAATCATATCTGATTCAATTGGGTCCACCATTGAATAAGATATGATTTTATATTGTATGAGACCCACATCATATGTTGTCCTAAGGGTGTTCCTTTATAAATGCAAAGTTCTCATTTAAACCTCTCCCTATATATATATATGTATATAATTATAAATTATTCTAATTAATATTAATTTAATTATGATTTTGACATTTGAAATCGTAGAAACAAAAATAAGGATAGCATGTTTATTAAAGTTAGACAATGTGACATTTTCTATTGAGGTGTTATTTATAAAATTGTATTCAAATCATTGTAATAAGATATAATTTTTAAAATAGACGTAATACCATAAAAATTATATTAAAAATTGGTATAGAATTTGATCGTCAACGAAACAAAGAAAAACTTGGATTAGATAAAAATGTCGATGACGCACATACAAACATGTATAGGGTTTATTAAATAATAATAATAATAAGACAGAAAACAAAAAAAAAACTTGATATTTTTAATATTTTATATTTATGTTTCACATGTGAGAATATATTATTATTATTATTTAAAACTTATTATACTCATATAAATAATTGAATTTAATTAAATCTTTTAGACTTTTAGTTATATATTTAAAATAAGAGTAAATTACATTTTTGGTCCCTGTGGTTGCCATCCATTATTAAGTTTGGTTCCTCTTTCAAACTAATTGCATTTTTGGTCACTGTGGTTGCTATTTTGTTTCAATTTTGGTCCCTCTGACTAATTTTAATTTAAAAAAATAGTTGATTTAGGGATATTTTAGTCATTTTACTTTTTCATTTTTTTTGTTTTGTTAGATTATATAATAAATTACAATTTTAGTCCCTATGGTTTGTCTTTATGCTTTTTTATGTCTTTTTCATTTTATATCTTTTAAGGGTGCGTTTGGTACGCAATGTGACGGACGTAACGAACGAACAAAATGGAACGGGACGAACGGAATGTTACGTTACACGCTTGGTAAAACATGATATGACGGAACAGGACAGGACAGAACGAACAGAATGACCAATTTACCCCCAGTGAGTTGTTTAGTGTTTTTAACCAAATAACCCCCCCATATATATATATATATAGAGAGAGAGAGAGAGAGTGAGGAGAGATAAAGGGAGAGAGTGATAGGAGAGAGAAAGAGAAAGCAGAGAGAGAGAGAGAAAAAAAAAGAGAAGAGAGAGATATGAAGGAGAGAGAGAGGATAGATAGATAGAGGAGAGAGAGAGTAGAGGGAGAGAGTGAGGAGAGAGAAAAGGAAAGAGCGAGAGGAGAGAGAAAGAGAGAGGAGAGAGAGAGAGAAGAGAGAGAGAGAGAGAGAGAGAGAAAAAAAAAGAGCAGAGAGAGAGATATGGAGGAGAGAGAGAGGAAAGAGAGAGTAGAGGGAGAGGAGAGAGAGAGGACAGAGAGAGATGAGAGAGAGATGATAAAGAGAGATGAGAGAGAGAGAGAGATGATAAAGAGATAGAGAAGAGAGGGCGCCGGCGGCGGCGGTGTTCGTGAGGAGGTCGCCGGCGTGAGGGATGGCGCCGGCGGCGGTTCGTGAGGGAGGTCGCGCCGACGGTGGTGGCGGCGTGAGGGAGGGCACCGGCGGCGGTGTTCGTGAGGAGGTCGCCGGCGGTGGTGGCGGTGTGAGAGAGGGCGGCGGTGTTCGTGAGGAGGTCGCCGGCGGTGGTGGCGGCGTGAGGGAGGGCGCGGCGGCGGTGGTGGCGGCGTGAGGGAGGCGTCGACGCGCGGTGGCGGCGGCGTGAGGGAGGGCGCCGACGGCGGTGGTGGCGGCGCGAGGGAGGGCGCGGCGGTCTGGTGTTCGTGAGAGGTCGCCGGCGGTCTTTGGTGTTCGTGAGGAGGTCGCCGGCGATGGTGGCGGCGTGAGGGGGTGCGCCGGCGGTGGTGGTGTTCGTGAGGAGGTCGCCGGGGTGGTGGTGGCCGTGAGGAGGTCGCCGGGGTGGTGGTGGCGTGAGGGAGGAGAGGGTAAATTTCTAGTTAGTTCTGGGGGTAAGGGGTGAACAAGGTTGTTCCACCTTTGTTCCACTTAATCCTTGTTCCACTTCCTTAAATTCACACCAAACATGGGACTAACCTGTTCTGTTTCACGCTGTTCCACCCTGTTCACTCTACCAAACGCACCCTAATATATTAATTAATAATAATTTTAACTAAATACACTAAAAATACGTATTTTGTTTTGTAAATTACACCATTAGAAAAATCTTGCAATACCTTTAAAATAATTTAAGTATTGAATACTTTTAAATTTTTAAGCAATTTATCCAATATATATTTGCAAACCTTCTACACTATTAATTTTTTTTTTCTATTCTAAATAGGAGTGCTAAAAAACCCGACCAACCCAACACGAAACAACTCAACCCGAACCAACTTCATTATTAATCGGGTTGTAAAATCTTAAATCATAGTCATTTCATTTCAGATCAAACAAAAAAAAATAAGGGCTCGTTTTGAGAGATTTGGGATTTTGGGTTAGGATTTAGAATTGAAAATCTTTGAAAATGTTGAGCTATTTTGTTTACAGTTTGGAATAGAACTAAATACCATTCTCTGTGAATCATTTATAAAAATAATTAAATCTCACGAAATGTTATCTATTCCATGAGAATTTTAAATTCCATGTTTGTGGGATTGCATAGAAGTCTCGGGATTTCAGTTCTGGACTTTTCTTTATATGAAACACGGAATTATAATTGAATTTCGTTACAATCCTATTTTTGGTTTGAAGGATTTTCTGAATTTGAAATGAATTAAAAATTACACAACCACACATTTTCATTGTTTTATTTATTTTTATAGAGTAAATTTACTTAATAAAATTGTCAAACCATTTTAAAAAACATTTAATGAAATAAAATATTTAAAAACCATACATTTTTTTATTACTAATAGACATAAGTAGATTTCAAGTTCTATATTGCATAATTAAGAAAAAATGATTAATTTTTAAATCCAACTTAAAATAGAAAATATTTTTTTGAATTAGTGTAGATAAATTTGTATATATATATATATATCAGATAAATTGCATAAAAAATAAAAACAGTTAATACTTATTTTAAAGGTATCGATAAATTTTTTCTAATGATGTAATTTCCAAAATGAAATTAGTATTTTGAATATATTGCTAGTTAAAATCATCATTAACTAATTAATATAATAAAAGTATAAAATAAAAAAGGTAGGAGAGACAAAAAAGATAAAAGACAAACTACATGGACCAAAATTGTACTTTGCTATATAATCTAATAAAACAAAAAACAAAAATATAAATAAAAGGTAAAAGGACTAAAATACCCTTAAGTATACTAACTTTTTAAATTATAATTAGTCAGAGGGACCGATTGAAACAAAATGACAACTATAATGACCAAAACTGTAATTAGTTTGAAAGAATGACCAAACTTGATAATGGATGGCAACCACAGAGACCAAAAATGTAATTTACTCTTAAAATAATATAAAATAAAAAGAACACATTTTATACACTAAAATTAATATAATCAATATTAATTAACAATAATATAACAAACCCTTATAGTTTGAAATCAATATAAACACTATCAACATTGTTGATAACATCACTATTTAAGAAAACGAACAATTCCAGATTAAACAAGGTATCATAATAGAAACAATATGATATCAGTGTTTGGAACAATCGTGATTAGGTTTGTTGATACTGATGCACATGCTCTAAAGATTCTAAGTAAATGAGAGTTAGGCTCGGTAACATGCATTCAAGATCAATATCTTGTATGTAGTAGTATAATGCTAGATCATTTGTTTGCCTCAAGATAATGCATCGTTGTATTACAGGGCAATTTACAAGTATCTGAATTTTTTCTTGTGTAAATTAGGGATGTTCAATAAACCAACAGACTGCAAAATCTAGTTGGATTGAACAAAAATATTGTTTCCGAGAGTTTGATGGTTCGGTTCAGCATGGAAAATTTAGAGTTGTCAAACCAAGTGGTCTGATCTACGGATTGAGCGGTTTTTTGGTGGTCTTAACCGATCATACCGCTTATCTATATAAATATATACATTCACGTTCACAACCTCACATCGTTTTGTTTTAGTATTGGGCTTTTTGATTTACAGATTTAGTTAATCGTGGAGCAAATTAAAGTCCTAAACAGATTGTACCTATTGTAATTTTTTAGGGGTGGACTTGGAACAGTATCAAATTCTCCCTCCTTCCAATATCGTGTACCAATCAATTATAATTAATATATAAAATCTTAAACTGTGTAATGACCACTTGTACTTGATACTAATTAGTATCAACTTTTTTCGGTTGGTGATGATTATATTCCAACTTCAAATAACATGTATGAAGACTTATTATTTTATTAAAGTTTTGAGTTTGCAAGTAATCCATTATGTCTAAAGTTTTTCAATTGTAGGGAATAAAGTTTTCAAGCATTTACATGCTAAAAGAAAAATTCGGTAATACAAAACATGAAAATCATGAAATATGTTTTATAATTAATAAATTAAATTAATATATATTTAAATAAGTTGGTATCACAGTAATGTCCTGATACACGACTTCTAATACTGTGTACCAACCGAGTTTGCACAATTAGTATGGAATTACCCAATCGAATGTAAGTTGTACCAATTTAATTGATACGGTTATACAACATGTTAGTTGATCTTATTTGATATAAAATTGTCATCCTTAGTATTTTTATAATCTGGTTCGACCTATCCGAATACTTTATTTCAAACTGCACGATTTAAATTTTTTTAAACCTTCACTTATAGTCTAGTAGAGATGGCCATTTCGACCCGGGACTGGTTATGGTTTTGGGCTGATTCAAGGGTCCTGTACGGACTGGGACCAGTTATGGGCCCGACCCAGAATTTTAAAAAAACTAGTCATTTTTCTAGTTATTATATGACCATTTTCTGCAAAATGTTACTTTTTTTGTCCCCCCTCCCCCTAAACACTATATACAAGTGTTATGCTGTATAGGGTAGGGTATCAACTTACAAAATGCAAACAACGCAAAACCCGTTCACAATTATCGCTATATTTTGTGATTTTGGCTCGCATTTTTAAAGTGTATTTGAGTGACTCAATTACATATATTACACATGTTTTAGAATAATTAAAGTATTGTGTAAAAAATTATCAATTTTTGTTGTTGTTGCAAAGGACCGGTTTTGGCCCGACCCGGAACCGGTTACCCTAACCGGTTACAAATACACTTAACCGGGCCTAGACATTTTCAACGGGACTGGTCCGGAGTGTTACTGTTTCAACCCAGGATCGATTTTTGCCCATCTCTACAGTCTAGTATGTTAAATAGGATTTAAACTGTTTGAACCAGACCGAAAACATCCCTAAAATAAATAAATCTAAATGAAATATGTATAAAAATTGAGAATATGTCCGGTTTTTATCTGGTTTGTGGGTCTTTGTCGGGTCATATAAAAAACCCGGATAGTTGAAATACCGTTGGGATTTGGAAGTTCAATGGATTAGGGGTCTTCCCTCAAAAATTCAAATCACCCAATTTAGAAACTTGAAATCTGTAAGAAAAATGGTGGAGATTTCGCGTTATAATCGCTATTTTTTTCACCTGGGTCCTTGCCTTTTTCCCCCATTTTCTTTAACCAATATTTTCCTTTCAATCTGTAATCATCACCATCAAGATCTTCCAAATCAAAGGTATCTCTGTTCTTCCTTCTATTCGTTTCTCAAATTAAACACTATTTCGTATTTATTTAGCTTAGGTTTTATTAGATTCAAATCCCAATTTATAGAACCCTATGTTTGTTTCTCTTCAATTGAAACATGATTAGAGATCCACATGAAAACCTAACCTAATTGGGCATTTGTAATTTCATGAATATTATTATTATTATCATCTCTTTTGATTGCAATAGAACATGAATGAAGTTATGAACCCTAATTGAATGTGTATGTATATCATATATATACACACACATATACATATATATATACATCATTGTTGTTGAATGGATAACAATAACCCTAATCCACATGGACAACCTCCCAATTTAGCCCCATTTCCATACCCACCTCCCAATTCAGCTCCATATCCTCCAATCCCTTTTCCATATCCATATCAATCACAACCACCACCACCCGGATACGGATATCAGTATCCCGGATACGGATATCCGTATCCCACCGGGATGTCACCTGAAACAACTCAACCAAATGACATCCAAGAAACTGGTGTTAGTGGTACTAGTCGTGAAGATGATATCACGACTAGTAACACTAACCCATCTGAAAACGAACCATCATCAACAATGGCACCGGGGCCTCCGTATCCGGGCCATCATCACAGTGCTTCTTATCCAAGTAGTTTCACGGGCTTCACTTCTCCCACCAGCTCACTTGATTCATCCCAAGTTCTTGCTATTCACCAAACGGCTTCGTTAGATTTAGCAAATAGTCAGAATTATCAAATCGTGCCATACGCGACCCCAAAAAAGGCGTTGAAAGTTCTTCTTTTACATGGGAATCTTGATATTTGGGTTCTAGAAGCAAAGAACCTTCCGAACCTTGATGTGTTTCATAAAACAATGGGGGATGTTTTTACCAAATTACCCGGAAAGCAAACGAGTGATCCGTACGTTGCCATTGCTATAACGAGTGCGGTCGTTGGAAGAACTTACGTGCGTACAAATAGTGAAAATCCCATTTGGAATCAGCATTTTAGCGTCCCTGTTGCACATCATACAGCCGAAATTCATTTTCTTGTTAAAGATAGTGACGTTGTGGGATCTCAGCTTATTGGAGCGGTGGCAATCCCAGTTGAACATATATATTGTGGATCAAAAATCGAAGGTATTTTTCCGTTAATAAATGCAAACGGAAGGCCATGTAAGAATGGAGCTGGTTTAGCACTCACAATGCAATATATTCCAATGGCAAGATTGAGTTTTTATAATAACGGAATTGGAGCTGGTCCTCAGTATCTTGGAGTTCCCGGGACTTATTTTCCGTTAAGAAAAGGTGGAAGAGTTACTCTTTATCAAGATGCACACGTGCCCCATGAAAGCCTCCCGGATGTTGAGCTTAATGATGGCATGCGATATGTTCATGGGACTTGTTGGGTTGATATATTTAATGCAATATCGAATGCTAAACGGCTTATTTATCTCACGGGATGGTCTGTATGGGATAAGGTGGTATTGGTTCGTGAGGTGCCGGATGCACCACAGTATTCTCTCGGAGATCTTCTGAAAAGTAAAGCACAAGAAGGCGTAAGAGTTTTGCTTCTTGTTTGGGATGACCCTACTTCAAGAAGCATAATGGGATATAAAACGGTAAGTTACTGGTTTGTTTCTTGAAACTTTTAGTAACCGATTTAATGTTGTTTTATGTTTGATGACATACATACATATATTATAGAAAATTTGTAGAAAGGTTTTGGTTCTTGTTTAAATCTTGATCCTTAGGTATCACATATTGCATAAATAGTGTAGAATATAGTGTAGAATGTTGGTGGCATTGATGTCTTACTCAGAAGTAACTTCTTATTCCAAATGGGGTTGTGGTAATATTAAAACAAATTTTATGCCCCCTTGATCTCATGAAAATAAAATAATATATATATATATAGAGAGAGAGAGAGAGAGGGGGGGGAGGTTTAGAGGAAAACCCTGGTATATATATATATATACAAGGAATTGAAGTTGTTTCTTGGGTTTTATGCACGTGTGCATACCGGACAAATTGCTAACAAGTTACTTGTATGCACATGTGCATACCGTCCAGATGAATGGTTATCGGGGTCTTCCTCAATTTTTCATCTTTTAACGGGTTTTTTTTTTCTAATCCTGGCCCTATATATGGATATGGATGTCCCATGCAAAATGCAACATGTCATTTTTTTTGGCAAATTTCTAGTTAGAATTACCTCTTTTCCGTCTCTTTTTAATGCATACTTTTTTCCTTTCTTTAAAATTTTCTAATGAGGCTAATGTTAAGGAACTTATTCAATGACTTGGGAAAAGCTAGAATTTGTCTCGAATGTGTCAGTTTAATGTGATTTCAATCACACATTAGCTTAGGTGTTATTCATTTTGGATATTTAACATTTCTATTTTGTGGGTCCTATTTATATGATATAAGTAAGAAGAAAAGGACATATGATTGTTGATTCCCATTGAAGAAATGGAGATGAGACCCACAAAATGGAGAATTGAGGAAACTTTTATAATGAATGCAACCTTAATATCTTCAGGATGGATTAATGGCTACCCATGATGAAGAGACTCGGCGTTTCTTTAAGCACTCTTCCGTTCATGTGCTTCTTTGTCCTCGTATGGCAGGAAAAAAACATAGTTGGGTCAAAAAGAAGGTACGTTATAAATCAACAAACTACATTTTTTCAAATACGATAAAAATTTGCTAGTAAAAGATTATCTTTTTCTTTTGGGTATTCTGCATTATTTTTTGTGAAGGGTATCCCAGGCTATGCCTGGACTAATCCCGGCAAATTATGACTGCAATACATCAGCCCTGATAAACTTAGTGGTCACAATTGTTGTGTACGCCTGGATTCGAACCCTGGGCAGATGGGATATTCCACCACATCCCCCAGGGACTCAATATTCTGCATTATTACTATCAAGTGAAGAACATGGTTCTTTTTCATGGCATGTGGATCAAACTTTCTTCCAAAATTGGAAGTTTGATCCATTTATGAGATAAGATACATTCTTGGTGTTATGTTGTATGCTTTCATTTTTCTTCCTTTTTTTTTACTTTTTTTGTTTCTTAGGAGGTTGGAACGATCTATACGCACCACCAGAAAACTGTGATTGTAGATGTTGAAGCCGGAGATGGTAAAAGAAAAATTGTATCTTTTGTTGGGGGACTTGATCTTTGCAATGGGAGATATGATACTCCACAACATCCCATATTTAGGAGTTTAACTACCACACATGCACAGGATTATCATAATCCGACCTTCACGGTGACGTCTAAGATCTTACTCCATTCTTTTTAGTTCGATTTTTTGAGAAAAAAATGAGTTTTAGTGGATAATAATCTTTTGCTAACCCTGGCCATAAGATTCTAATTGTTTGACTTCTTCTAAATTCATAATGAGCATCAAGCCATTAGGTTTCATTTTAGTTTTGTTAGCCATTGGAGTCTGAGCCAGCTTGCATGCACCTCAACTAATCCCATGGGACCCTAAAGTTAACAGTCGGGCAAACCCTCTGGTGGCCTGAGAGGACTTGAACCGGTGACCTTTGGGGGGCAAACCTAAGGGTTTACCAGTTGAGTTGCCCGTAAGGGGGCATTTGGTTTGCAGGATTCTGATGGAATATGATGGAATTGGAATGGTCAATTATGTTGACCAAATTCCATTATGATGTTTGGCTTACTCATGGAATGGATTTGAATTACGCTCATTCCAACAACCATGGATTTCATCATTCCATCATGGTGGGGAAGGAATTGAATTCCATTCCAACCAATTTTCTTAAATTATTTATATTTATAATTTAAGAAAAAAACAAATTCAAAAGGGTATTTTGGTCATTTTTCATCATTTCACTCCAATCCCTCAGTAACCAAACAAGCAGATTCCAATTCATTTGACAAATTACATTCCATTTCCTGCCAACCAAACACTTAATTTCCAGATTCCATTCCTTAAAAAAAAAACATTCTCCAAACAAAACACCCTCTTAACGGTTTTCTTCACGGTTTTAAATTACACGCGCTATCATCTTATTCAAGATTTATCGTTATTGTTTCTAACAGGGGACTCTTGCTGGTTGTCCAAGAGAACCATGGCATGACTTGCATAGTAGAATTGATGGTCCAGCAGCTTATGACGTTATGACCAACTTTGTGGAGCGGTGGCTAAAGGCTTCAAAGCCTCGGGGGATAAAAAAACTGAAAGCATACGAAGATGTTTTGCTAAAGTTGGAGAAGTTTCCGGAAATCTTGGGTCCGAATGAAGAACCTTCCGATGGCGATGAGGACCCTGAGGAGTGGCATGTACAGGTAAATAAAGATAAAATCAGCATCAATTTTAAGTTTCCGATATATCAAACTTTTCTTGTTTATATTTTGTTTTTAAATTTCATGGGGACGGAATTCTGTCTTATCTGATTCAGATTTTCCGTTCAATTGATTCCAACTCCGTTAAAGGCTTTCCAAAGGATCCACAGGAAGCTACAGCCAAGGTGATGAGATACAAACAATTTCTTTAGGATTCTATTAGGGCCTGTTTGTTAGCAGCTTAATGAGCTTAACGGGATTTGCAGCTTATTTGGTTTGCTATACATGACTGTTTGGTAGTGGATTAATGATATAGAAAGTGACTTATTCAGTAAGCTTTTAGGGGGGAGCTTTATGCAGAAAGCCAAGTTTTTTATTCAAACCTGCCCCTCCCAATTAAAAAACACGGATGCTTTCATCTTTGAAAGAACCCTTCCAAACAAAAATCTTTTCAATCTATACAGACAGATTAATCCACACAGACATCTTTATCCATACAAGACTTAATGGAAAACCAACCAAACATCCCCTTACTATTTTTCTTTGTGGGTGATATGTTAATAATAAGCTTGTTTGAACAGAACTTGGTTTGCTATACATGACTGTTTGGTAGTGGATTAATGATATAGAAAGTGACTTATTTAGTAAGCTTTTAGGGGGGGGGGGCTTTATGCAGAAAGCCAAGTTTTTTCCAAACCTGCCCCTCCTAATTAAAAAACGTGGTGCTTTCATCCATGAAAAAGCCCTTCCAAACAAAAATCTTTTTCAATCTATACAGACAGATTAATCCACACAGACGTCTTTATCCATACAGGACTTAATGGAAAACCAACCAAGCATCCCCTTACTATTTTTCTTTGTGGGTGATATGTTAATTAATAAAACTTGTTTGAACAGAACTTGGTTTGCGGGAAGAACGTGCTTATTGATATGAGCATACATTCAGCATATGTGAAGGCTATCCGTTCAGCACAACATTTCATCTATATTGAGAACCAATACTTTATTGGATCATCATACAATTGGAAATCTTATAAAGACTTGGGTATGGAACATTTCTTTTGACATACTTCCTCCGTCCCAAAATAAGTGTCCGTTTTCAATAGTATTTCCAATTCTACCCTTAATTATGAGATCGAGAATTTCATTGCTTTCTCTGTTATTAAGGGTAAAATTGTCAACCACAAGGGTTGTGGCGTACTGGTTGAGGCCCTAGGGGATGTGGTGGAATATCCCATCTGGCCAGGGTTCGAGTCCAGGAGTACACCACAATTGTGGCCACTAAGTTTATCAGGGCTGATGTATTGCAGTCATAATTTGTCGGGATTAGTCCAGGCATAGCCTGGAATACCCTTTACAAAGAAAAGGGTAAAATTGTCATTTAGCTAATTAAAAAGTATAATGATCACACATTTCTAAAACCGTGTGCCTTTTTTGTACTGGGGACGTTTATTTTGGGATGGAGGGAGTATAATTTATGTAAAAAGGGTAATTTTTTATTATATCTTGCCTTTTTGTAGGTGCCAACAATTTGATTCCAATGGAGATTGCGCTTAAGGTTGCTAGTAAAATCCGAACACATGAAAGGTTTGCCGTATATATTGTCATCCCTATGTGGCCGGAGGGTGTACCAACGGGTTCTGCAACCCAACGGATATTATTTTGGCAGGTATAATATTCTTACATCGGTTTGACTTAAATTTTTGGAAGGTCAAGATGAAGGGGGTGTTTGTTTACCTCTTAACAGTTCCATTAAGAGGCAACCTCTGAATCGCTAAAAGGTGAATCTTGTTTGGCAAAAAATAAGTCCGTCTCTTAATAGTTCCAAAATCATCTTAATCATTTTGCATCATTGACCTCCCTTAACCATTCAGAGCCCTAATTTCATTTTGAACAATTACCAAACAATTATATTTCATTTTGCACTATATCATAAAAGCCTCTTAATCATCCTGACCACTTAATCATTCTGCACCAAACCATTCAGTAACTGCCAAACAACCCCGAAGTAGTTATTGATGATAATTATTTGGGTGCGATCATACAAGCACTAATGCATTGGATCTCATTAGAACTCCTGCAGTTAAGCGTGTTTGAGCAAAAATCTACTTGTTATATTTCCTTATGACCTATTTTATTACTTATATCCTGGTGGTTGAAGTAAGGTCTGCATACATCCTACCCCTCTCAGACTCTACTTTCGACTGGGATATACCGAGTTCGTTTGGTTTGGTATAATTGGACAATCCTTTTAAACTCTATATTATACGAATTTCATGTATATTAGAAAGTTAACCTATGGCGGTAAAAAGTTTTGTATAAATTTGATGCTAAATTGTTATATGGTTGAGTTCAAAGTCGTTGTGGATCCTAACTTTTTGTAGAACAAGACGATGCAAATGATGTATCAAATCATCTACAAGGCGTTGGTGGAGGTTGGTCTTGAGGAGGCGTTTTCACCAACGGATTATCTCAATTTCTTTTGTTTGGGGAATCGTGAGGCCATTGGTACGGAAAGTTCACCTAATCATACTCCCGAAAATACCCCTCAGGTTAGTCATTTGTCTTTGTGGTTATACGACATCATGACTTTTTTTTTTAGAACGGTTATTATGCCCAAACTAATCCTGACAAATTGTGATTGTAAGACATCAACTCTGATAAACTCAGTGGCCACAGTTATTGTGGACGCCTGAAAACATCATGACTTCTTTTTTAACACCAAAAAAACAAAATTTACTCCTATCAAGTAGATTAAGGGGATGTTTGGTTGGTTTTCCATTAAGTCCTGCATGGACAAAGCTGTCCGTGTGGATTAAGAGGCTGTTTGGTTGGTTTTCCCTTTAAGTCCTGCATGGATAAAGTTGTCTGTGTGGATTAAGGGGCTGTTTGGTTGGTTTTCCATTAAGCCCTGCATGGATAAAGCTGTCTGTGTGGATTAAGGGGCTGTTTGGTTGGTTTTCCTTTTAAGTCCTGCATGGATAAAGTTGTCTGTGTGGATTAAGAGGCTGTTTGGTTGGTTTTCCTTTTAAGTCCTGCATGGATAAAGTTGTCTCTGTGAATTAAGGGGCTGTTTGGTTGGTTTTCCTTTTAAGTCCTCCATGGATAACGTTGTCTGTGTGGATTATTCTGTCCGTATAGATTGGGAAGATTGTTATTTGAGAGGGGTTTTTCATAGACAAAAATAGCGTGTCTTTAATCGGGAGGGGTATGTTTGGAAAAAAAAAACTTGGCTTTCTACATAAAGCTCTCCCCTAGAAGGTTACTGAATAAGTCACTTTATGTATCATTAAGCCACTACCAAACAATCATGTATATCTGACGAATAAGTTGCGAGTCCCATTAAACTCATTAAGCTGCTTAACAAACATGCCGTAAGTCTTTCTTTGCTATTTCTTTTCGTTGGTACGACTTATTTTGAATAAATGACGTTTTGAAGATCATGTTGTCTTATATATGTTGTTTAACTTATACTTGTATTTAACATTTTGCATAATATCGTTATACAATTTGTTTTATTTTTAGGGACTTGCACGTAAGAGTAGGCGATTCATGATCTATGTTCATTCGAAAGGCATGGTAGTGGATGATGAGTTTGTACTTATAGGCTCCGCAAACATAAATCAACGCTCTATGGAAGGAACTCGAGATACAGAAATTGCAATGGGAGCCTACCAACCTAATCATACTTGGGCGAAAAATCTCAGTGATCCACGAGGACAAGTAATGTTTTACTCACAATTTTCTTGAAAATTATCATGCATTTAGAGTGTCTTGATGATCTCTTTTAGAATTAGATCATGGAATTTTTAGGGAAATTAATTGAAATAAGCCATTTTCAGGCTTTGGGTTCATCTCTTAGCCATTTATCTCTCAATATTTCAAAAATGTCATTACCTCCGCAAATAGCAACTCCTCAATTTGTGGAGGGCTCAAAATGTAAAAAAAATTAAGAAGTTTCTAAACATGGTCCACAAGTGCAGGGACCAAATTTGTAAATTAGTCCCAACATGTCCACAAGTGGCGGAAGTGCCACTTGCGGACCTTTATTTAATTTAGATATTTGGTTCTTACACTTGCGGACCATGTTCATAAACTAATTCATTCATTTACATTTTGACCCCTCCGTGAGAAGGTGCCACTTACGGAGGTAATTACAGTTTTTTTAAATTTGGGAGAGAGAAATGGCTAAGAGATGAATCCAGACGCTGAAAACGGCTATTTTTATTAATTTCTTAAACTTTTCTCATTTTTTTTGGAAGGGTGTCTCAGGCTATGCCTGGACTAATCCCGACAAGTTATGACTGCAATACATCAGTCCTGATAAACTCAGTGGCCACAATTGTTGTGTACGCCTGGATTCGAACCCTGGGCAGATGGGATATTCCACCGCATCCCCCAGGACCTCAACCAGTACACCACAACCCTTGTGTTAAACTTTTTATCATTTTTGTTGAAATGTGGATGGTTTTCCATCATATTTGAGCCCCGATAATCTAACTAGTTAATGCATTGAAACGTCGGTTTTTTGATGGTTTTTTCAAGATTCACGGATATCGAATGTCTCTTTGGGCCGAGCATCTCGGCACGGTCCGTGACTGTTTTATGAAGCCCGAGTCTATCGAATGCGTAAGACAGGTTCGGTCAATGGCTGAAGCCAATTGGAACCAATTTGCAGCCGAAGAAGTAACCGAAATAAACGGCCATCTTTTGAAATATCCGGTTGAAGTCGTTAGAAGCGGCAAAGTGAGACCTCTTCCGGGATTCGAAACGTTCCCAGATGTCGGAGGTCAAATCGTGGGGTCGTTCCTCGGGATTCAAGAGAATTTGACTATTTGATTATATATGGAGTCTTTAAAGTTTTGATTTTTGTAAAGATTAGGGTTCTTGAATCCAAGTTTTGATCAAAGGGTTTATAGTGTGTAGGTTTGTGTGTCCATTCTTTTTTGCAGAATATTGTTGCAAATAATTGATTTAAAGAAAGTGTAAAGATGAAAATGTAATGTATGGAGTGTTTTAATTTTTTGGATTTTTGTTGCAAAAATACCTATTATTTTTTATAAAATATAAAAAAAATGATATTATAGTTTATGAAAATACGTATTACCATAATAATTTTTTTATGTCTACAAGTATAATAAATAAATATACTTTATATGGGCAGGCAAGAGACAACCGGGCGAACTGAAACATCTTAGTAGCCAGAGGAACAGATCACTATTAAAACTTATGTTACGAATATGCATACAGTAGACCTGGGCTGGGCATGAATACCAGAAAAACGGTGAATAGCTAAATGTAGACCCTGATACTTTATATATATATATATATATATATATTTTAGAAATGGTATCCTAAACATTTGCCTAGACTAATTCCTGGCAATTTTAAGACTATTAAAGCATGCTGTCCTGAGATAATTCCCCAGTGGCCACAAGTTGTTTGCGCCTAGATTCAAACCTGGGGTAGATGGATTATCTAACCCCATCCCCCACAAGTCTTAACCAGTACGCCACAAGCCTTGTGGTTTACTTTATATTTTGACCGGTAAAAGAGGAACATGTTAGAGCCTCTCCAACAATATGTTATAATATTTATAAAATACAGTATTTAAATTTGAAGATTTTACAAAAAATTGCATCCAATTCTGAGTACTACTATTCTTTTTAGCATATTCTATAAATTCATATCTAAATGTACTTTTAGGAAAATATTATGACACATTCAACTTCATTGGTGGAAACAATTAAAATAATATCTCTTTCTACTCGATATTAAGTTCTTCAGATTTATCTTATTTTGTAGATTTTTACCTTCTCTATTTTGTTCTTTATTTTAGCATACAATTTAGCATGTGTTATAGCAAAAGAACTCTTAAAAACTCTATAATCTCTACTTAGCATAACTATTGTAGCAAAAGAACTCTTAAAACTCCAAAATTTCTACTTTGACCGTCAATGATACATTATTGGGCTTTGAAACGGTTACATGATCTGAGCCAGTTATCTGATAACACTTTTAACTGAAATAATAATAATCGTTTTTTGTCTGATCTTTATTTATATACCGATGTTTTTACAACTATCAAGTCTTATTAAAGAGCAAGTTTGCTTCTTCATTTTTGGTGGGTGGGAGGTACTGTAAGTAGAGATATTAACCATTCGAGCATTTAATAAGCTACTCGAACTCAAACTCAAGTTGATCACCAAAACAAATAAAAAAAAACTGGTTTAGATTTAATTCAAGCTCCGTATCACCAGTATTCGACACAACTCATTCAAAAGCTCGATTAAATTTTTTAAGTCAAGCTCACACACTTTTTTCGAGACAAATATGTTTCATAAATCATATAATCAAAATATAAACAAGCTTAAAAAAATTTAAAATTTTATAAACAAGTTAATCGATCCGAGTTCAATCCCAAAAATTTAAAATTTTATAAACAAGTTAATCGATCCGAGTTCAATCCCATAAACGAGCTTTAAAAGGATGAATTTTAGGCATACATGTAACTCAAAATTGTTGAACAACCATCAAGCTCGAGCTTCTATGCAGACTAGAGAAGAACAAAAATCCTAAAGTTCAGCTTGAAAAAGCCTGCGTCTAAAGATTTCGTGATCCGCTATCGAACTTATTCCAAGAGAACTCATATCGAATCAGTATTGTTATCTGAGCTCTCTTATTGAATTGATCTTTCAGTATCAAATTTCTTAATAGCATTATCGATTAGAAATGCATTTTCTAGCATCAAAGCCCCAGTAAGGACTAAACCAATATATATTTTTTCAAAAGCCCGAAAAGCCCAGTATGTAAAAGGTTTGACCAAGCCCATTTTCAAACAAAAAGCCCGACCTTTTTTCACATTACTGGAAAGCCCGGGCCTTGTGCATATCTGAAGTAGACCTTACCTCCACTTCAAGAAGTATAAAACTTACCAAAAGAATGCAAAATTTATACAAGTACAAACTCATATATGAAGTAGACCTACCACTTGTGTAGAATGTCTAGTTGGATACTAAAAAAATATAATTTCAAAAGGATCAATAAAAGAATGGATGATAATTGTGAAAAATTACAACCTCCCATGCCTAAATTTCGGAATTTTGTTGGCTTAAAATGCAACACGACCATTGGACGTACATATGAATTAAAGAACTATCGATATAGCCGTATGCATGTGAATAGTGTCAAGAAATCCATAGTCCAAATATAAACCAAACGAATTCAGTATATCCCAGAAGATAAAGGGATGTATGCAGAACTGTCCTCCACCCCTTTGGGTAGAACGGTTGTTTCCTTGAAGACCATGGCTTGTGCAAAAGTGTGAGCTAAAAAGAGAAAGAAAAACGAAAACTAATAAATAGAAAGCAAGAGAAAAAAAAAAGAGCAAAATATATGAAATATGGAAAAAGGTAAGTAAAAGCATACATCACCTTCTACCCTATTTGCTAGCCCTAAAGGTCATTTTTGGTTAAATGAAGTTTAAAAAGGTTTTCAATTAGAAGCAAGACAACTCTATGGTGTTAAAACAACTTGAAACTAAGAAAAATTTAACATTCTAAATACCCCTTTCTGTTTTTTAAAGATTCAATAGAGTTATTTTGCTAGTTTCTAAAATTTAACATGGACTTTGTTTAGTCCTAAAACCATTACATTTGATGATCAACAAACTTATATAAACACTTAGAATATTCAGGTTGTATATTCCTATCACCCGAAGAATTGAGTAACGAAGGACTAGGTTAATGAAGACAAAGAATTGTGCGTGTGTCTATATATATATATATATATAGAGAGAGAGAGAGAGAGAGAGATAGGTTCAGGGGAAAACGCTAAGAAAAAAGAAAACTGAAGAACACCCTGGGAGCCCTCCATCAGGACGGTATGCACAAATACATACAAGCGACTAAAGCTGTTTTTTTCTATGCACCGTTAGTGCATATGCACAAATGCATGTTACAAATTACCAGTATGCATTTGTGCATACCGTCCGGATGGAGGGCTCCCAGGGTGTTCTTAAGTTTTCTCTTTTTTAGTGTTTTCCCCTGAACCTGACCCTACATATATATATATATATATGAGAGAGAGAGAGAGAGTTTAGTGATCTATAACTTAACCGCGATAGGAATAGAATGAATATGTTGGTATTTCATAAGGTTGTAAAAGAAAAAACTAATGGGACACGCCAACAATCTCGTAATTGATATAACATATAAGCATATTTTGGTTTAAATGTCACTAGAAATCTAGACATTATATGTTTTGTGTTTGTGTTTGTGTTTATGCATAATACATCTTATATAAACTGTTCTAGAAAAAGACAACGCAAATCTATAATTACATTAGCATTGAGGATTCTCATTTCGTTTCACAATTACGACACTCGTAGAAGCAGAAGAATATATATATATATATATATATAAATGTATCTAACAAACTCTAACCTCAAAAATCTTGTTTCGAGATTGGATAAAGGAAACCCGTCTCCCATATTGCCAAGCGGGTTGACCTCAATGCCCTCGGAAAACCATGAAGAAAACTTGCAAATAATTTCCAATCAGCAAACTGCTGTGGTGAATTTCACCTTCATCTGCAATGGATTATAACAAGTTTCATTACATATATGACTGCTGTTAAATATAATCCAAGCATTTTAGTAAAGATGTAAGCAAGGTCAGATTGGCATGGGTAGTTTAGTAATTTACCAATCTCATCCATCTCCCTCATTTTGTTCCACCTATTTTGGTGGGGCAGAAAAAAATGCATTTTTGTCTAATTCAGGTCTTGTCATGTACCAGTCTGATGTCGCATCAAAAATGGGATAACAAGTTTTTGTACTGTCATATCCCACGTACCAAACGCACCTTTAAGCCATTTTTGTGGGTCCCAGCTATATGGTGTGGGAATAAGTGTAGATATTATTGTGGGTCACATTCACTTCATGGGAGGATAATATTAATATATATAGGGGCGGGTTCAAATGAGAACTCAAATTTGGTTGTGAACGTGAGGACAAATGAAAGCGCGACACGTGTCATATTTAGACTGAATAATCAAAGAAATATTCAGACTGAATATTTCTTTGATTATTCAGTCTGAATAACCTACATTCAGACACGTGTCGCGCTTTCACTTGTCCTCACGTTCCCAATCAAATTTGAGTTCACATTTAAACTTTCCTATATATATATTATATATATATGTGTGTGTGTGAGTGTGGGGCTCAGACCCACAACACGAGGCTACGGTTAATGATGTAGGCAAGCCAAAGCAGAACATCACGAAAAACATGAAAACAAACAATGAAGTATGAAACTACAGATACTCGATACAAAGGCAGCATTAACACATATAGAGATGTATGATAAAATTGAATTTTCAAAGAAAGGAAAACTAAATATAATTGGTTAAATAATAAGATTTCAAAGAAAGGAAAACTAAACATAATTGGTTCCAGTCTATTAGCTACCAAATCCTGACCCTGATAGATAATTTATCAAAAAGTAATGGGTTACTTAAAATCAAGTCTAGAATGGATTCCAAAATTTTTTACAAGAGATTAGCGACACACATAAACCAAAAAGAACAATATCAGTTGTTTGAGATTCAACAGAACATATATATATATATATAGAGAGAGAGAGAGAGGGAGGTTTAGGGGAAAACATAATATAGATATATATATATATAGAGAGAGGGGGAGGTTTAGGGGAAAACAGAATATATATATATAGAGAGAGAGAGGGACCGTTTATCTAAACAATATGCACATGTGGATACAAGTAAATTAAGTTGTTTTTTGGTTTTTATGCACATGTGCATAACGGATAAATTGCTTACAAATTACTTGCATGCACATGTGCATACCGTTCAGTATGAACGGTTACCAGGGTGTTCCTCAGTTTTTCATTTTTTTTTTGCGGTTTTCCCCTGAACCTTACCCTATATACATATATATGTGTGTGTGCAATTATGTCCTGAATACCAGCAATAGCACAATTATAATAGAACCGGCTTCACTAATCACTAATGAATGCAAGAGTTATGAATCTTTTTCTACAATTTCATAACACAAGTTAAAAAAACAACAACTTATTACCTGTAAACATTATGTATTTGAGAATACCAACTGCACCTGTGAAAGTCTTTCACCGAAACAAGATGAGCTTTCAAGTACACTTGATTCAACTGGCCCCCTCAACTTTCGCAAGAAAAAGATAACATGTTACACCTGTCACCTCCATTTTCCATTTTACCGCCCCCCATCCCATTTATCTTCTCATAAAAATGGGACCCACCCGGAATCACATCTTCATTTCTCCTCTCCCACCATACAAACACGGGAAAAGAAGAATACCATTTCTTCCTCCAAGATCTTTGGAACGGTCTTATTTGGAAGTATATATCAATTTTTCAAGATTCTTGCTTTTTCTAACCTATTTAATTTCAAACACCCATATGATCGATTAAAATTTTATACGTATGGGGATTAAGATGACAACCCTTCTTCTCCATAACATCTATGAGCTCAGAACACCTATGAACTAGACCACATTTAAGTAAACCGTCAAGAAGAATCTTCCAAGCAATTTCATCCGGATTATACCCTTCAAACAAACTGCAGAAAACTTCCTTAGCTTTTTCAGGCTTTCTTTCATCATATAATCCACAAATAAGCAACTTATAAGACTCTAAATGAATCAAAACCCCTTTTTCGCCCATACTATTTACCAATGTCAATGCTTTATCAAACATTCGCAAATAACATAAACAATTTACCAAAGAGGTATATATATGTTCATTAGGAGTGAGCTCATTTGCTAACATATAAGCAACTAACCTGCTAGCTTCTTCAATCCTCCTTTCTTTACAAAGCCCAATGGTTAATGCCTCAAAGGTGTTCACATTCGGTTTACAACCCCTTTTAACCATTTCCGAAAAAAGCTCCATTGCGGTACCTAAATCCATTAGCTTCCACACGTTACCAATGTTGACTTTCATGATGTTTTTATCATCAAGATCCGATCTTTTATGAAAGTCGACCTTTTTCCTTTGTTGTGCGATTAAAAGATGTTTAATAAGTATAGCATATGTATGATGAGAAGGTTCACATTTAGCATCCATCATACGTTTTAAAACACCAAAAGCACGATCTAGCTGTCCAACACGTCCATAAGAATCAATAAAAACCGTATATGTTGCTGTATCGGGTTTTACATCTTTTTCAATCATTTCATTCATCATATCTTCCGCCTTTTTGATCATCCCGTGACTACAATATGCAAGAATGAACGAAGTGTATGTACAAACATCAGGCTTCAAACCCGAAGAACCCATTTGAATGAAAAGCTTACGAGCGTCAATAAAGTCGAAACTTTTGAGTAACTTTTCAATAAAGATCGTGCACGTAGTGATTTCGAGCTCCAAACCTATCTTTATCATCTTCCCCATTAACGTAAATGCTTCTTGCATCTTATCTTCTTTACACAAACCATGAATAAGCACGTTATAGGTGCAAGAATTCAGTAAGCAATCCGAAATAAGCATTTCTTGAAATAAAGCCATGCCATTATCGGCTTTCCCTATTTGGAAATACCCATCTATAAGAGACGTGTAGATAACTTCATTTACTTTTATGCCCTTCTCCTTAAGACAACCAACCAAATTGTGACCTTCTTCTACACTCCCTTTTCTACATAAGGCTTCTATAAGAGAACTATAAGTCCATTCATCAGGAACAACACCATTTTCTTTCATCAAACCAATCAACCTATAAGCACTATCAACATGATCCTGCTTACAAACTCCATTAATTAGCAAATTGTAAGTCATAATAGTGGGTGATAGTTTCTTTTTCATCATCTTATCAAGCAAAGCCATAGCTTTATGAATGTTGTTCCCTTTACAATACCCACCGATCAACTCATTGTAAGTACGAACGTTCGCTTTTAACCCTTTTGTTTCCATCTTTTCAAACATCTCAATTGCATTCTTGATCTTTCCTTCCTTACAATATCCGTCAATCAAAGCATTATAAGTCACCACAGTGCTAACAACTCCTTTCTTCTCCATCACATCTAACAACTTCCTAGCTTCATCAAGATTTCTTTCTTTAAACATTCCATCGATAAGAACCGTGTAAGTATGAGCATTTGGCTCACAACCTCTTTGACTCATTTCTTTAAACAAATCCAATGCTTCTGCCATTCTACCTAATCTACTTAATGCAGATATCAAAACGGTAAATGTACGAACTGTTGGGAAGCAATTATCATCACCCATTTGATGAAACAACTCTAGAGCTTTGTCAATACGCCTATCTTCACAAAACCCATGTATTAAATTCGTATAAGAAACCTCATTTCTCAAACACCCTTTTTTAGGCATTTCATCAAACACCTTATATGCACTATCGACATCTTTATTCCTACAATGCCCTAGAATCAATGACGTATAAGTATGAGTATCGGGACTAAGGTTAGCTTGAAAGATCTTGCTAACATACAATCTTGCCATATCAACTTTACCCAATTTACAATACCCATTCACCATTGAATTATACGTATATATATTCGGCATAATTTCATCATCCAACATCTCTAAAAACACACATTTCATATCATCAATCATTAGAAACCTTGATAAACACATCAGCAATGTATTATAACATCTAATACTAAGCTTAAATTTAAATTCAAATCCAAATTCAAACCCTCCATCAACATTCATTTTTCTCAAAAACCCCAAAACAAACCTCGCATCCTCCTCGGTTTCGCAAGCCTTCAACATCGAAATCCGAACCTTTTCAGCCACACTCAGGAACTCATTCTTGATCAATATCGTCAGCAATGATGCAAAGGACTCAACGGTGGGTTTAAAATTGGATCTCTGTGATAAAATATTGAAAAAAGTAAGAGCTGTTTGTGGATTCAAGTTAGGGTTATTTTTCAAAATCGAGGTGGCGTGTGATGGGGAAATCGATGGAATTAGGGCTTTGAGACGAGGGTTTTTTTGCCAATTGGGGAGAGAAAGAAGAGAGACTAGATGAGATGCAAAATCTTCTTCTTCTTCAATCGGCAATGATGATGATGGTGAAGCAGAAACAGAAGAATGAAGAAGTGATGATACAGATTTGAACTTGATGATAAACTGATTTGGGGTTTGTTTGAGGATGAATGTTGATCGTATCATCATCCATGAAACGATTTAAGTTGAATTTTTTTCTTTTACCAATCCATTTGAAGAGAGAAAAAGGTGTCTGCAAATTGTTTGCAGCGGCCTAGGGAGGAAGAAGAAGACGATGGGGGGGAATCTTGGAAGATTTCTTGGGCTTCCTAAATCTTGAACAATTGGGCTGCCATTCTTGAAAGCTTTAATCTCATGGGCCTCCTATAAAGAGGATTCAACTTATAAAAGTAAATATAATAAAGTATATTTAATTGTAAATTAGGAAATTTTTTATAAAACAAAACAAGATTTGATAATAACCATATGATTAAATATGATACAGGGTTGGGTTCATGTGAGACCTGTATGTTTTCGTAAGATCATATTTTTATTCTTGAAACTTTACTGAAAAATACTGTAAAGGTACAAAAATTCTGAACATCCACAGCAAAAACATTGTGAATATTGTCTTCACAGTGTTTTGGTGTAAAGTTTCAAGTGTAAAAAAGTGGTTTCACGGGTATCACTAAAACAACATGGTTTTATACAATCTCAAGTCTATTATAGATAAGATGTGATGTGTTTTGTTCCTATGTTCTCTAGGGTGTTATCATATACACCTCTATTTGTTTAGAAACAGGTTAAATTATATATTAAAAATTGTAAAAACTAAGGTTTATTGTTGATGTATATGAAGAATAAGTTAGTTGTCTACCCTTTTTTAGAGTTATATGTTGAACTTGTGTGTGTATGTGTGCTTTGAAAGATGAAGAAGACCCATAAGACGATATGAAATTAAAAGTTGCCAAAATGAGGATCATCGAAGTGGACCTATATGTAGGACATGTTGGACAAGATAAAAAAATAAGACCTTTGGGCGTAGTTTAAAGTTTTCATCCATCACAGAAAAACTATGAAAGGTAAGGTTTCAGTGGTTTGGGCATGTACATAGGATGTAGATACGACGTGTGATGAGGGTAGAGAGTATCTCGAGCAGGGCAAGAAGGGTGTGAGATGAGCAGTTGATGGACATTGTTTTACTTTTTTCCTATTTCAAGGGCATGGTTAGGCATATAACCTCAAATAATATTTTAATTAAATCCATGGTCTTCGTGTATATATATATATATATATAGAGAGAGAGAGAGAGAGAGAGAGAGAGAGAGGAATGTTCAAATGAGAACTTTGTAAATAATATGATTTAATATTAAATCAGAAATGATTTAATATTAAATCAGAAATGATTTAATATTATGCGGGACCCACATCATATTTGGTCCACAAAGCGTTCCTTTATTCCTTTAAAAAATTGGTGGTTCTCATATGATCCATCCTCTATATATATATATATGGGATGGATCATACGAGAACCACTCATCTTTAAGGGAACAAAAGGACACCTTGTGGACCACATATGATGTGGGTCTCACATATTAAAAAATCATATATGATTCAATCAGGCCCACCATTAAATTATATATGACTTTTTAATGTGTGGGGCCCACATCATATGTGGTCCACAAGGTGCCCTTTTGTTTCTTTAGGGTGCGTTTGGTACGCAGTCAGGATAGAACAGAACAGAACGGAACAGAACAGAACAGGATGGAACAGCTGTTACACGTTTGGTAAAACATGATATGACGGAACAGGACAGGACAGAACATAACAAGATGACCAATTTACCCCCAGTGAGTTGCTTAGTGTTTTTTTTATCAAATAACCCACACACACACACACATATATATATATATATAGAGAGAGAGAGGATAGAGAGAGAAGGGGAGAGAGAGATGAGAGAGAGAGAGGTAGGAGAGAGAGAGGGAGGAAAGAGACGAGAGAGAGAGAGAATGGGAGAGAGAGAGATAGGAGAGAGAAAGGGAGGAGAGAGAAGGCGAGAGAGAGATAAGAGAGAGAGGGACGAGAGAGAGAGAGGAGAGAGAGAGGGAGGAGAGAGAAGGTGAGAGAGAGATGGACGAGAGAGAGAGAGAGAGAGAGAGAGAGAGAGGAGAGAGAGAGAGGTAGGAGAGAGAGAAGGCGAGAGAGAGATGAGAGAGAGAGGGACGAGAGAGAGAGAGGAGAGACAAAGGGAGAGAGAGAGATGAGAGAGAGAGAGAGGTAGGAGAGAGAGAGAGAGGAGAGAGAAGGGGAGAGAGAGAGAGGAGAGAGAGAGAGAGAGAGAGAGAGAGTGTGTGTGTGTGTGTGTGTGTGTTAGGTTAGAGGGTAAAATGGTCATTTAATCCTTGTTCCACTTAGTTCTAGGGGGGTAGGATAGAACAATCTTGTTCCACATGTGTTCCACTTAGTTCCACTTAGTCCAACATTTTATCACACCAAACATGGGACAAGTTTGTTCTATTCTGTTCTGTTCCATCCTGTTCACCGTACCAAACGCACCCTTAAAAATCAAAAGTTCTTATTTGAACCTCTCCCTATATATATATATATATTTTATATAGCGATCCTTTAATTGGTCAGAAAGTTATGAATTTAATTAAAATATCAGGTAAACTATTTGCTAACTTGTTTCCCCTTCCTTTATCTTGTTACATTGTTTGTTTGCTTGTTTACACATACTCTCACATACATCCTACTTGTTTGTTTTATGACTTTTATCTATCTGTTTTGTAACTCAGGGGTCTTCACGTTCTATTAAATGTATTGGGTCCGTCTGATATGGTTAAAAATATATGTGTAGGCATGAGGACATTGGTTTCATAATTAATAACTTTCCTTGTTGCTACTAGGAAATCAATTTCAAGAATTATGTTGATAATTTGAAAAGATGAAGCTCAAGCTTCTAAACTCAAAGCTATTTTTCATACTTGTGTTTAGATTTTTTTTAGTCGATACTTGATCCACAAATTAATACCCATACACTCATAACAAACCCCTTTCGATCGACGAAAAATGTGAACCATGTTCGGAATTTGTTAAGTTGTTCCTAAATGTCGAAACTTGTAAACATAAAGACGATGTAAATATTCACATGTGATTAATAAACCTTTCCATTTGACCATGTATACGAACATGACTATAAGTCTATAAGTAATATATTCACTTTTGTAATATATAATTATATAAATACGCAATCCGTATAATGACTCCATTCGAATTTCAAAATCGATGAATATTGCAGCATTTTATTCTAGATATCCCAATACCAAAAAGGCGGTGCATTTTAAAAAATAGACAAAAGATATAAGATACAAAGACTCCATTCATATGTGTTGTTTACATTCATTCTTGTCTTTTATTTTATGGCTCTCGTCTAAATTAACCTCATGTCGGGCTATATGGCAAAGGCTCGGATCTTTATTTCACGTCATATCATCTAAAAGCAAAATGAAATGTGTTAAACGTAAAATTGTTGAAACCAAAATATTATTTTCCTTATAAAAGTTCTTTCAACTTTGTAGTACCATGAAAGCGGCACTATCTACCCTCCCCATGATAGCTGTGGGGCTGGTACAGTGGAGACTCTCCAGAGGATGATGTCATACCCTTTTGCATAACATTAAAGCAACAGACCATGAAGTGACCTAAAATTATGAAACCAAAATCAAAATGCCAAAATCAAAATGTGTGAGATGCTACTTCGATTGACGAATAGGACTTGATCGATATGATTGTAAGAAACTAAGGGTCGTTGGTTTTCCATTAGGTCCTTGATGAATAAAACTGATTGTGTGGATTAATCTGTCTGTATGGACTGGGAATTTTTTTTGTTTACGCAACTTTTTCATAGATGGGAAGGGCAAGTTTTGGAAAACCTTGGCTTTCTACACAAAGCTCTCCCTAGAAGTACCGAATAAGTCACTTTCTATATCATTAAGCTATTATCAAACAATCATGTATAACTAACCTGAAAACCTGTATATCCCATTAAGCTATTAACAAACATACCCTAAGATACACGAATAACCATTAGAGTTTCGTGATTGCTCCATTTTGCCAAGCAACCTAAGATGGTTAGAAGGGGACCTTGTCGTAGTAGTAGTTTTCAGTACTTCGTTTAAAGCGGTTTATCTAGGGCTTATTTTCATAAAGAATTCAAAAATATAAAAACAAACCCAACATATCCCATAACTCTAATTCTATCATGTCTAGTCCTAGTCTAATCATCATATCAAACATGGTACAACAGGTTTTCATTCTGTCATATCCTGTACTGTCCAGCATACCAAACACACCTTAAAATACCAACGTTATTCACAAAACACAAATACATCCTTCAAAACCACTATATCAAGTAATAAAGTACCCGATAAAATAATTAAATAACCATCCATTTTTCGTATCTCAAGACCTTCAACCGGTGTTTACAAGTTTTGCACGTCGAGTCTTTTGATCCACATCCACTCGTAACCCAAGTCCCGATAACTCCGGCAAGTCAACCGAACCTTGGATTTCCAACTCACCAACTACCCGTTGATTTTCTACGTTCCCTTCCAATAAATTCCGCACGCCCCATATACCCCATTCACGCAAGAACGGATTTTCATCATCCGTAACACATTGTTGTAACATCAAAAGAATTCCGTTTTTCGTTCGTATTTCATCTTGAACGTGCTTCCTCTTATACGCACAATTTCCAATAACTGCAACAATATCACTACGAAATCCTTTATAAGGGCATATCTTACCTGCAGAGGCGGACCCAGATATTTTTTTTCAAAGACCAACACAAAATAATTACAATAATATAAAATAAAACTTGAAGTAGATTACGATTTTCGTCCCCATGGTTTCGAAATTGCAATTTTAGCCCCTATGGTTTGCAATTTATTGCTATTTTCGTCCTTGGACTTAAATTCTTACCTTTAAGTACAAGGGACCAAAACAACAATAAATTGTAAGCCAAAGGGACCGAAACAACAATAAAATGTAAATTATATTGACGAAAATAGCAACGAATTACAAACCATAGGTATGAAAAATTGAAAACCACAATTTTCATCCCTGTGGTTTAGAAATTGCGATTTTAGTCCCTATAGTTTACAATTTATTGCTAGTTTGGTCCTTGGACTACATTCTTACCTTTAAGTACAAGAGACCAAAGGGACCGAAATAATAATAAATTGTAAACCAAAGGGACTGAAACAACAATAGAATGTAAATCATAATGACGAAAATAGCTATGAATTACAAACCATAGGTATGAAAACCGCAATTTCTCAACCACAGGGATGAAAATCGCAAATTTTAACAAATTTTTACCTGAAAAAGTTGTCGTATCTTGATTCTCACCACGTTGGACGGTTTTCCTAATTATTGCGGGTGGCTCAAGATCACGAAGCAAATCTAAAAGCGTTTCAATAAGCCCCAGAGACAATAACGATTCAACAATATCATTATAACCTTCTTTGAAGTTATCAAGACCATCAAATGCGCAAATATCTCGCAAAATGCAAAGAGAATATCCGAGAGCGTCTATATCGATTAAGCCGGTTGGAAGAGTTGACTTTGGCCGTGAAACACAATCAAGAATCCCCAATGCGGTTTTAAGTATCTGAAAAACATCAAAAGCAAAAGATTTGGAGACCGTAATAAGCTCTATTTGCTCATTTATGATCTCGGATAAGATGCTTAATAAAAACAATTGATCTTGTGTGAACGTATTCGTTTGGGGTAAACCACCATCGAAAATTTCGGTAGAAGGGTAAAATTGTAACTTTGAGAAGAGGGGAGTAAAGTAAGATTCTTCGATGCAAGTTCTTGAAAGAATTAATTTCAGCCAATCTTCTCCGAACCCGACTGGTGCATAGAAAGAAAAAACATGAATTAATGATAGTGGCTTAATGATAACGAAAGAACAAAAAAGAATCATTAATGTTTGTTAGCAGCTTAATGGGACTCGACTTTTGTTTGGTTGATTTTTCATTAAGTCATTTATGGATAAAGTTGTCTGTGTGGATTAATCTGTGTGTATAGATTATTGTTTGAGAGTTCTTCACATATGGAACGGGCGTATTTTTTTTAGTTGGGAGGGGCATTATCAGAAAAAACTTGGCTTTCTACATAAAGCTCCCTTAGAATCTTATTGAATAAGCCACTTTCCGTATTAGTAAGCCACTATCAAACAGTCATGTAGTTGACAGTGAGTCCCATTAAGCTCATTAAGCTATCAGCTATACATGACTGTTTGGTAGTGGCTTACTGATACGGAAAGTGGCTTATTCATTAAGCTTCCAGAGGGGAGCTTTATGCAGAAAGCAAAGTTTTTCTTTTCCAAACCTCTCATTCCCAATTAAAAAACACGTTCCTTTAATCTAATGAAAAAACCCTCCGAAACAAAAACATTCCAAATGTATACAGCCAGATTAACCCACACAGAGAGCTTTAATGAATCATTAATGTTTGTTAGCAGCTTAATGAGACTTACAACTTATTCGGTCAGCTATACATGACTGTTTGGTAGTGGCTTAATGATAGAGAAAGTGGCTTATTCATTAAGCTTCTAGAGGGGAGCTTTATACAGAAAGCCAAGTTTTTTTTTTTCCAAACCTCTCGCTCCTAGTTAAAAAACACGTTCCTTTCATCTATGAAAAAACCCTCAAACAAAAACATTCCAAATCTATACAGACAGCTTTATCCATACAGAACTTAATGAAAAACCAACCAAACAGCCCCTTAATCATTCAAAATGGGAAAGCTCTTTGGGTTTGTCCAAACTTTTCTTTAGTTAATTAAAAAAAGTATAATAATTACACATCTCTAAAACTATACGCCTTTTTCATTGTCAACATTTATTTTGGGATTCAAAAAGTACAAACCAACGAGAAACTCACCAGCTGAACCAGTACGCACGATTTCCACAAGAAGCGGCAACCCGTTATCCGAACACAATTTCTCAATTACTTCATTATTCCCATCCATACAAGTATAAACAATCATACACAAAGGGTCACACGTATCTTTTCTTCTTATTTTTGCAATCTCAACGAACTTTAACGAATAATAAATCCGTTCCCAAATGACACTTTGATGTTCTTTCCCAGCCAACGACACATTTGCAAGAACTTGCAATCCCATTCGAATAATCCCATAATTCAAATCATTCAAGATTTCTTTAGAACATATTATATTCGAAACAATATCAACCCCATTTTGTTCAATAAACGAATCTTGATTTCTTGGTTCTCCACCACATAAGTTTCTAACGAGTTTAAGAGCCAATAAGAGAATGCCACCATCAGAAGGAAAAGAAAGCGATTGGCAGAGGTGGAGAGTTGTGGTGACCATATTTTTGGAAGCAAGATCGGAACGACCGTCGTTGGTTCTAGAAGATTCTATTAGATTCTCTAAAGCTTTATCTAAAGTTGATGAATTTGAAATAATAACGAAAGGCTGAAGGATGGATTCTGGTATAGAGACACCCGATGAAATTGTAGTATCCATTTATAGCTTTCCGATAAAAGTGAAAAAACCGAAAGGGTTAATGAAAATGGTGGAAATGGCGAAAAACTTCAAAATGATCACTTGTTTATTTCGCCTGCAAAAATGAATGCAAAATAGCCGATCAAATATAAAAGTAATACACGTTGCTTCCTTTTATTTAAAACAAAAATGGGCAAAATACAATGAAATTTGGCTTGTTTTACCTCTTAACAATTCCGTTAAGAGGCATCTCCTTTGAATTGCTAAGAGGTGAATCCTATTTGGCAAAAAAAAAAATAACTCTGCCTCTTAATGGTTCCAAAACCCTCTGAATCATTTTGTATCTTGGACCTCCCTTAACCATTAAGAACCCTAATTACATCCAAAACAATTACCAAATAATTATATTTCATTTTGCACTATATCATAAGTGCCTCTCAATCATTCCGACCACTTAATCATTCAGCAATGGCCAAACAGCCCCTAGTTTTTGTTCAGTGTAACAAAGTTTTGAAATTTTGTATTTGATGTAATAAAGTTTCAAAATTTTCCTATTTTGTATCCATTTTGATTGGTAACATGTTGATTTTTGTAACAGGACACCAAGTGGATATGCTATAGAATCACATTTCTAATTCACATATGAATAAATGCAGTTTTTTCTTCATTTGAGAATTAATAACTTCACTTTACTCAATTCCCAAAAAGTGCAGGTTTTGCAAGCCCACTATGAGTTATATTTTGAGCTTTACTCTGAATCAAGAAACATTTCTGTGGAAAAATCACACGGCCGTTCTCGTGTTCCCATTCTCGACTGAACCCAACTCTATATATATGCATACATATATAGGGGCAGGATGAAAACTCATTTTTTATTGCAAACGTGAGGACAAAGGAGGGCACGCCATGTGTCCTCTGCGTCCACGGGTTATTCATCATCATGATCTTATGCTATTCATACTGAATGTCATATCATATGATCTTCACCTTCGTTATTCACACTGAATGTGGATGTCAAGAACACGTGTCATGCTCTCCTTTATCCTCGCAATCGTAATGAAAAATGAGTTCTCTCTCTCTCTCTCTCTCTATATATATATATATATATATCAATTTCCTTAAAGGGCACAGAATTTCAAGGCAAACCCAACAACTAATCATCAAATTTCAACTGCAAAATTGATGGAGACCCCCAAAGAAAACAAAATTTTAAACCCTATTTCCCACTCTTTAACTCTTGACTCGATCTTAAACCACTTACCAGAAGGTGAGACCTTAAAGAGTGTATGAAATGTGAGGTTTTTTGTAAAAATTTAGCAGGGCTAACATCAAGAAACAATTTTTAAGAGAGTTATGAACAACAAAAAAAACCCTAATGCAATAACCCGATAAAAGCTAACCCGAAATGAGAGAGATTAACGTCAATGGCTGACAGTCGGCAGCCGGTGGTGTTTTAGCGTCGGAAAAATCTTCGCATTCTCCTCCGTTTCGCAGGCTTTCAACATCAAAATTGGGGGTTTTCAGCTACACTCAAAAATTGATTCGTGATCAATACAATCAGAAATGGTGCAAAAACGTCGATTGATGGGTTTAGAATTTGAACTTTTGAGACAAAAGATTGACAAAGATGAGAGGTGTTTGTGGGTTCGAATGCGTGACGGTGAAAAGACGATCGGATAAGGGTTTTGAGAAGAGGGTTTTTTTGTCAATTTGGGTAAAAGATTAGGGCTTTAAGAGATATGTTCCATTTTTACAAATTTTGTGACAAAACCTTAGGGCGCGTTTGGTTCGTAAAATGGAATCTGTCAATGGAATATGATACATTTTAACATGTGTGGACGCTTGCATATTTAATTTAAAGTAGTTTTTATAAACGGGAAAAAAATCCCCGTTTCCCCGTTGGGGATGAGGATGGGGATGTGATCTTATTCCTCGGCGGGGATGGGGACGGGGATGAATTTGAGAATCGGGGATGGGGATCGAGGTCCTCGCCCCATACCCGCCCCATTCCCATCTCTAGGTATAGTTTTCAAATCATTGCTATTTGACTCGGACCTGTTCTAAAAAGTCGAGGTATTTTGAATTGTTTGTTGACACAGACAAAGTTAGGGAAAACCTCTGAATTTTTTTCAATATTGAACCTTGGACATATAATAGTTCCGAATCGAATCTCTTTAGAAAGAATATCTTTTGTCTCATGGTAGCCTGCTCCAGTCCGAATCGAATCGCATCGAATGTCTTTATAATAGTCAGTCGTTGCAAACAAAGTGACCTGTAAGGTAGTATCAATTACAAGCACTTGAATATCAAGGTAAATTCATTTTTTCAAATCTATATCTATATAAAAGGAGTTCCCAAGGAGGATAAGATGGCACCTTCTAATGTCTAAAATCTTTCTATCTTTTTTCTCATTTTTTTGATTTATTTAAATGTTAAATATGTTAAAGACTTTAATGTCTCTCTATGAAAAATGTATTGTTTATTGCAAAAAGGTTACTTTAGTAATTTGACACTACTTTAATTGACTTTTAATACTTAAACCATCTAACTTCTTATCACTTAAACCATTTTACTTTAACTATTTACATACCTCTATCAATAAAATAGAAACATAAAAAGAATTAATCATTTGTTTTATTGTAATTTATGTTAATTAATCTTTTATTAAAACTTCTTTATGTTATTAACTATTCATTTTCCTTCATTTATGTTAATTAAATATTCATTTTCCCTTATTTAAGCACAAATGTTTGTTTTTTGTTTTTGTTGGATGTGTTATTGGTTTTTTCACTTTTTTGTCATACAACAACCTATCTCTCATTTTAACACATTTTGTCTTAGTAAAAGATCAATCTATAAGGTATGAACTTTTTTTTTATAGTCAAGTTCATATGATCTTTAATTTTTTTTATAGTAAGTGACACAAGCAGGAACAAGCTCTAAACATCGCCAAATATCCGAAATAGAATCAAAGTTTCGTCACCATGGTAGACATATATTTTACTATGTGTAAGTCTTTCATTCAACTACTCCTTCAATTTTAGTTCAATCTTAATTTTGTCTATTTTGTAATTTCATGATGTATTATTACCTCTCATTTCTTTTTTTTTGTTCTCAGGAGCATAACCCACACCGGTAAAAGAATATTTTGTATTGTTTATTTAAATATTACATTGATACTTGCAAAGACGTCGTAAATTTACATTGATTTGATATATATATATACTAATAGATATGCTTAGTGTTACATTTAAGAAATCGGAGTTTTATAACAATGTAAAGCAACTAATATCATTAAAAAAAATCTTGACCTTTAATGATTGAATCATGTTTAAAACTAGACTAACTTTCATTTATGAAACCTACAAATGATTGATTTGTCACATTAGTCTTCTAAGGATTTTCTCATTATTTGGAATTTTTAAAATATCAAATAAGTTAAAGACTTTTTTACCTTTAAATAATTTTATTTCCGGTTTAATCTCCAAACTATCCAACTATTTTTAGATATTCATTTTACTCTATTCATCTTTCTATCTATTAATATCTCAAAAAATAAGTAGGATAAGTGGATAACAATATACATGAAAATTTTCTTTGGTTCCAAAATGATGACAAAATTTTTACTTTACTCCACCAACAAAGTTTGATGTTTATCTCACATAGTGATGAAGTTATATAGCATTTCTCATTTAAAGTGCATATTTCATCATTTGGTGCACATGAATTTATAATATAGAAAAATCTTATAATATATATTTTTTTATGTATGAAATATTTTTTTATTCAACTAAGTACATTTATATGGTTGTTAATTGTAGTTTTTATGTGCAACCTATTTCAGAATTTGTTAATAATTAAGATGCAAAACAAGCCTCATAAGCTAAAATGCAAAATTAGAAAGACTAATTTTATGTAAACTCATCATAACAGTTAATAGTGCACATATGCTTGCAACTAACCATTTCCTATGATTGTTAACTTTATGCCAAAACATTATTTTGCAACAATAAAAATAAGATAATGTATGAAATTATTTTTGTTACAATAAACAATATCAATAGAATATATAATTTACATCTAAACAATCGAAATTATTTTATTTTCTTGTATTACATTTAGGCTATGTTTGGCAAAAATAAGCTAGCTTATTTTCAGTGTACACGTTTGGCAAACCATAAGTTAGCTTATTAAAACGCTACTTGAAATAGCGTTTTGGGAGCTTATTGTCACATTTTCCAATTATAACCCTCATTAATATTAATTATTATTTTTTAATATACCCTTTTTGGTCATTTTACATTCTTATACGCTAGTTTTGCCAAACATGATTTTTTCACCAGCTAGCTTATAAGCTATCAGCTACCAGCTAACTTATCCGCTAGTTTGCCCAACATAACCTTAGTGGTTGTTTGGTTGGGGGTATTAGAAGGTAAGGAATGAAAATTATAATCATTAGTTGTCAGTTATTAAATTGCATTTTATCTTAACTTATTACGGATTTTCTAATAATATATTTCACTACCGTTCAACACAAATATATAAATGAAAGATATAAGGTATTAACATAATGAAAATTTAATACGCTTAAATCATGAATTATGGTTGAGTTTGAGTTATCTCACGTGAATGAGAATGAGAAATATTAGAAAATGTAGTTGCGTATATGAAAGGAATGTGAGGATATCCCATATTTCTAAGTAAAAAAGAAATAAGTCTATAAATGAAAGTTATAAGGTACTAACATGGTGAATGAGAATTTTGTACTCTCAAATTGTGGTTGATTTTGGTTATCTCATGCTGATGAGAAGGAGAAATATTGAAAAATATAGTTGAATATATAAAAGGAGCGTGAATGACTTGAAAATCGATAGCAATATAAATATATAAAAGAATTCTACGAAACTATCGTTATTGGTTGGCCATACACTTTACAAATTTCGAGAGATTCACGTGGCATCACCAAATGATACAAATTCTGTAAAAAGTTAGTTAGGTATACAAAAGAGAAGAGAATGTCTTGAAAATTAAAAAAGTTGGGTGACTAAAAATGAGATACTTGCCATCCAATTTTTGCATTAAATGGTAATTTTAAAGTAATGTGATTAAAATACTTTATTAAAAAAACAACACATTTCACTTTCGATATAATTAAATGCAAATGTTCATTAAAATTAAATCAATACAATAATGAATAAAAATACAAATATAATAAAAACAATATGAAAGGAATTCTACGAAACTATCGTTATTGGTTGTGTTGGGTCACCGATGATTTGGTGATGAACCACCTTCCTTTATATGAATGAATTTTTACAGGTTCTTTTGAAGGTCTGAAATATGCTTCAAGTATTGAAGAGTCAAAGACTATTCAAGGGGTTGTACATCAAAAGTGGAATTTTGGATGTATCAACCAACTTCAATATTCGGACATCTATCTTGCCAAGTCGATTGGGTCACCAATATAGTGGGTCACCGATGGTACACTCAAAAGTCATCAAAAGTACTAAGGACATCAAATAAGATGAGGTCATCAAGTTTGATGTCATGGTCACCGACACTATGATATTGGTCAACGAAATTGCGTGTATATTTTCTAAAGGTCAGATATCAACTCACAAGGGTATGCACTTTTGTCACTTAGTGAAAGAGCAGTTATCAAGCAAAGTGTACACTTATCAACCTCCGACCTTATAAGGTATCCACCGATGTGATACATAGTGAGATGTATCACTTAGCAATTTCAAAGAGATAAGTTCTTGACTCACATCAATTTACAGACACGCGTGAGCCAGAAGAACTTGGGCACCAAGCCTTAATTAAAGACATTCTCTTTTATTCTTATAAAAGGAATATTTGTCTTTTAGCTAAAGGCTTGATGGGACTTCACAGAGCATGAAGAAAAGAAGATAAAGTTATCCGACATTACGTGCTACAAGGAATGGTTCATCCATTATTCTAGTGCAAAGGAAGTGGTCTCTTCCTTTGTCCATCGATAATCTTCCGGCTAATGAAACCTTGACGTTGTACTCGCATCCCATGCATGGACACTATAAAAGGAGATGAAGTCCTTCCCGTAAATCTCACGCTTTCAACAAATCTTGAGTGATTATTTGTTTATTTGTGCAAAGCGTGTGCTATAACGGTATGTTTTAACTTGCTTAGTGTAATAGTTAATTACGTTATCTCGTGTGTTTAGTTTGATAGAATAGTACGCCCGTTCTTTTCCGCATCAAACTATCTGTGTGTAAATTTTTAATATTTATATTAAAAAATTTAAAAAATAGTATATTCTGTGTGTTTTATATTCAACCACCCCTTCTACAAAACCCTCTCTTAGTTAGCCATCTCTCTTTGGGGACTAACAATTGGTATCGAAAGGCTTGGTTTAATCTCATAAACCGGATCCGTGACGGCTACTACCTCAAATGTTGATGGTACCGCAGACCTCTGTTCCAGAATACATATGATTTAGGATCTTTGGCTAAACCCCCAAGATTCAACCCAAACAACTTTGGGTTATGGAAAAATCGCATGTTATTATTCTTGGAAGGATAGATTATAGGTATCCCAACATTCTCGGTGAGGACCTATTATTCCTAAAATATGGGCTCGCTTTGGCCTCGAAAAGACGCCGAAGGAAAGGACATAGAGTCGTACGACGAAAGAAATGAAAGAAACCGGTAGATATATCATTAAACCTTCTAACAAATTTAGTGAAGATGATAAACGCCTAGTTGCTTTAGATACTAAAGTCAAATGCGCTCTTCGTTTCCCTTCCCGATGATGTGTATCATTCTCTTCAACCTTCCCACCTGCTAAAGAGACGTGGGATACTTTGAGTGTCTTATATGAAGGCACCAAAGAAGTAAAGAAATCTAACAGATCCGTGTCTTGTTAGAAAGTATGAACTCTTCTCCCGTGAAAAGGAGAATCTCTTTCACCTACTTTAATCGTTTTAACCGTCTTCTTAACGATCTCGAAAGCTCTCGACGAGTTTATGATAATGAAGAAGTTCTCGCAAGTTTATGGATTGTCTTCCGCATTTTCGGGAAACTATACGTACTTGCATCAAGCAAACCAAGGACTTAGAAATAATGCCTTTCTTCGCTTTCTCTGTGGAACTCTTCTTCACTATGAACAAACTAAGAATCGAGAGAAAGTCTCTTATAAAGGATATTAAATTCTCTATTGCTTTGATAGGTGATTCAAAATCTTCTTCTTGTGTTCCTAGAATCACCTATCCTTCTTCTAATTCGAAAAAGATATTAAGGAAGACTCTTCTCATCCGTCGATGCATACTATAAGGCCGCCGATGATGAAGGAGAAGAATCGACCATTCATATACTGTGATAGTATGGCAATGCTTGTGAAACCCAAGAAACAAAAGATTTTCTTCAAACCGCTCCAAATTTAATAGAAAGTCTTTTTCTCAAAAATCCTCTTCGATAAAGCAAATGAAGAATGCTTCAATTGTGGAAAGAAAGGTCATTTTTGCTTCGAATGCGGATCAAAAGCCTTCTTCTAAACTTCTTCTTCTTATGGCCATGACTTCTCAAAATCGACTTCTAGGAAGCATGAAGAGAGAAATAGCCAATCCTCTAAGGAAAACTCTGAATCAAAAGAAACCTCAAGGTACAAGAAATACAAAGCAAAATACAAGAGAGAGAAAGGAGAGAAACCAAGGTAAAAATAAAACCTTAGTTGCGAGGCTCACTGTTGGGAAGATGAGCAAACCTTCCGAGAGTGAGAGTGAGTATGTCACTAAGTGCCTCATAATGGCCAAAATTGATGAGATAGAAGACATGGAGAAATCACTCTACACCACTCTTCTTGTATCTCGAGGATCCACTTCAGGACAAAACCTCGGGTACATCCTTTTTACCTTTCTCTACGATGATCAAAAGGTGATGCCTTTGACTCTTTAATTGACTTCGTGACTTAAAGATTCAAAAGAAAAAGGTGATATGCATATAAAATGTCTAAATGATCAACTCCTCTCTTGCTTTTCAAAACTAAAAAGATTTTGACAAAATGAAAGTCGTATCCGGAAAACCTTCGGTATTTAAACGATGCGCCTTTCGAGGAAAAAATCAAAGATTTCTTCTACACTTGAAAAGGAACAAGAGGTTCTGTCTAAATGGACTAAATCCTCTAAGAATCTGAAAAGGATCCTTCAAGATCAAATCACCCCGGCAAGGATAAGTACGGCCTTGGTTATGGAAAAGATATTCCTCAACCTTCGACCTTCCACTCCTTCTTCTTCGAATGTCAAGGTTTTCCCGCCGGTTTCTTTCCGATGACGATGATACTCTCTTCGGTTGCTCATCCGAGGATTCTACCTCCGTTCACTCTATATGGATCTACTTGACATGCTCAAAGTAGAATGCTGGTTCCAAAAAGTTTGGAGTCTTTGTTAAAGCTAAAGAAATCTCTTCCGAGTCTTCAATGGTTTCAACTCTTCCAAGCTCTTCTTCTTCTCCCAAACCTATCCAAAGACTTTTAAATTCCTTAAGTCTTCATGAGTCAAGGTACTCCCGAGGAGCGACCTTCGAAGTTCTTGAGTATTCTTCTTCAAAAGGATTTTCTCCTCAAAAGAAAAATTTTTCTAAATCAAATTTTTCATCTAAAAGTGAAATCTCAAATAGCTACGACTTTATTCCTCGGTCGCAAACTTGAAGAAATCAAGAAATCTGGTAAAGGTATTCTTGGACCAAGACCAGTGTTGGACATCCCTCTTCTTCTCATTCCTCAACCTCTTGTCCAAAGTTTAGATGATAGGGATTTTAAAAAGGCTTTCCTTTTAAAGTGCTATAATGTTGTGTGCAACTTCATCTTGCTAAAAATTGCCCAAAAGACTTGCTCCTTGCAAATCTAAAATGCCTTCTAATCCCAAAGGACCCACCTCGAAATGGGTACCAAAAGTCTAAATTTGTTTAGGTGCAGTGCAACAAAGATCATATATGGTACATGGATAGTGGATGTTCAAGACACATGACCGGAAACAAACTTCTTCTCTCTAACTTCTCAAAAGAAAAGGGACCCACTGCTTCCTTTGGAGGAAATGGAAAAGGGTCACTAAAGGATATGGTACCATTTCAAATGGAACCATCACTTTCCTCGAGTAGCTCATGTTGAAGGGTGATGTACAATCTTCTAAGCATAAGCCAAATATGTGATTTGGGCTATAAGGTCATGTTCCGGCTATGTGTATGTTTGGTCTTTGACGTACGAACAAGATTGTACTAGCGAACCCAACCCGAATGACGTGTACATAATCAACATGAAGGAAAGTGCAATAGGAGAAAATTTGTGTGTCTCCTTTCTCAGAACTAGCCAAACAAAGTTGTTTGTGGCATAAAAGGTTTTCTCATCTAAACTTTAAAACCTTGAACAAACTCTCCAACAAAGAGTCGGTTGTTGGAATGCCAAAAATAGCTTTTGAAAAGAAAAGTCATGGGGCATGTGAAAAAGGAAAACTCACCGAACTTCCTTTAAAACAAAACAATGCTCTTCTATCTCTCAACCTCTTCAAATGCTTCACATGGATTCTATGCGGTCCAGTCAAGACACCCGGTCCGGGTGGTAAGTATATGCTAGTAATCGTCGATGAATTCTCTAGATATACTTGGGTGTTCTTTCGAAACACAAGAGTGATGCTTTGAAGAAATCATCAAGGGTTTACAAGAAAAATCGAAAATTTGAATGTAAACCGCAAGTCCTTCAAGTGATAATGGCACCGAATTCAAGAATGTCGCTCCGGAAGATTTCTTTGACCTAAAGATCTCTCTCGTAACTTCTCTCGCCGTACGCACTCCTCGACAAAATGGTGTTGTTGAGAGAAAAGAATGAACACTATGTGAAGGCACTTAGGTCTATGCGCGAGTGAATCCAAGTTGTAAACCTATTTTTGGGGAAGCGATTAACACCGCATGCTTTACTCAAAATAGGTCTATCATAGTCAAAAGGCATGACAAGACCCCGTATGAAGTTTTCCATGGTAGAAAACTGCGAGTTGACTTCTTCCATGTGTTTGGGCGTGTCACATGCTAAATGACGAGGGAACAACTTGGAAAGTTTGATCCAAAGTACGATGATGGAATTTTCATGGGCTATTCTTCTCCTCAAGAGCCTTTAGAATCTTCAATCTAAGAAGACAATGCATAGATGAATCCATGCATGTAAAGTTTGATGAGTTTGAAACTTCTTCATTATCTTGTGATGAAGAAGAATTAAACCTATGGATAAATTCATGTGTTGGTGAAATTCCATCCTCCTCTCAAACCAATCCTCCGTATAGCAACTCTTTACTCGACCTCCCATAAACACCACCTCACCTTTCGAACCTTCTCTTCTTCTCCACACCTCCGAAACTAACTCCTTGAAGACCTTACCCACCAAAACACTATATCTCCCTTAAACCCTTCTTCACCATCCCAAATTCCTACCTCATCCTCTTCTACCTCCCTCCTTACCTCCTCGCACTAAAGTGGACCATGGATCATCCAATAGATCAAATCATAGGTGATCCACAAGTTGGTGTAAAAACCGGAAGAGCATAAGCAATTCGTGGCATATGTCGACTTTGTTTCCATTCTTCGAGCCTAGTGATAAATGAAGCCCTAGCCGATCCAAGTCAGGGTAATTGCCATGCAAAGAAGAGCTCTCACAATTTGAGAGAAACAAAGTCTGAAATTAGTTCCTCGTCCATCCAACAAAACAATTATTGGAACAAAATGGGTGTTTCGAAATAAGATGGACGAAGAAGGAAGCTGTCATAAGGAACAAGGCAAGGTTGGTTGCTCAAGGATATCGGCAAGAGGAAGGAATTGATTATGATGAAACCTTTGCTCACATGTTGCCATTGGAAGCTATCCGAATATTTCTTGCCCGTACGAACAGAATTTTCGGGTATTCCCAAATGGATGTCAAAAGGCCTTCGAATGGTGAATTAGGCGAAGAAGTGTATGTGGAAGCAACCTCCTGGGTTTGAAGATCCAGTCCATCCATATCATGTATATAGGTGGAAAAAGCTCTATATGGACTAAAGCAAGCTCCACGTGCTCGGTATGACCTTTCTCAGAATATCTACTTAGAAATAAGTACATACGAGGCACGGTTGACAACACTCTCTTCTTCAAGAAATCACAAGGTAATATCATTCTTGTTCAAATCTATGTAGATGATATTATTTTTGGAGCCAGAGTGAATCCTTGTGTGATGAGTTTAGCTCCCTCATGCAAAAGGAATATGAAATGAGCATGATGGGGGAGTTAACTTTCTTTCTTGGTTTGCAAGTAAAACAATCTTGGAAGGTATTTTCATAAATCAAAGTAAATACATTAAAGATCTTCGAAAAAGTTTCAATTTGATACTTTCTACCATGAAAACTCCTATGGCTCCTCCTCTTAAACTCTTTTTCCGATCTGATGGCATTTACTGTAAATATTACAAATTATAGAGCCATGATAGGATCCCTTCTCTATCTAAGCAAGTAGACCTGACATTATGTTTGCTACTTGTCTATGTGCCCGATACCAAGCAAATCCTAAAGAATCACACCTAGCTGTGAAAAGGATTTTCGGTGTACGAAAAGGTACCTCCGGGTCTTTGGTATCCCAAAGACTCGGTTTCGATCTCATCGGTACTCGATTCCCCGATTTTGCGAGTTCAAAAAATAGATAGAAAAAGTACAATCGGAAGTTGTCAGTTACTTGGTGGAAAGCTTGTGAGCTGGTCAAGTAAGAAACAACATTCGGTGTCTACCTCTACTGCCGAAGCAGAATATGTGGCTGCTGGAAGTTGTTGTGCAATAGCCATTGCCAACAACCCTGTGCTTCATTCAAGATCAAAGCACATTGATATTAGGTATCACTTTATAAGAGATCATGTCTCTAAAGGTGATGTGGAACTTCATTTCATCCCCACCGACTATCAACTAGCTGATCTATTCACAAAGCCCCTTGATGAAGCAAGGTTCAAGTTCCTCATTGGTGAGTTAGGTATGGTAAACATAGACTAATATATTTTATATTTATATATAATGTATGTTTTATATATATATATTCCATATATATATATTATATACATTTATATATTTATAACTTATATATGGTATATGTTTTATATATTTATTATATGTATATTTTATAGATATATTATATTTTAAAATTATATATTATACTATATTTATATATTTATAATATAAAAACAAAAAAAAAAAAAAAATTTATATTATATTATATATTATATTATATTAATATATTTATATAAAATAAAAATAAAATATATATATATATACCTAATGTCGGTGACTTAGTCACCGACGGATACTCTCTCTCCCTCTCTTTTCCCTTCCCCAAAACCTTAACCCTAAAACCACCAATCCACTTTCCGATAAGCCACCGACGGCGGACCACCCACCGTCCGTCTACCCACCGACGGCGACCACCGCCCTTTCCGACGCCGTCACAACCACCGAGAGCCACCCACCATCGTGTTGCCCAGCGACGGTGCCGGGTTTCCGACGAAACCTCTCTCTCTTTCTACTATCCTCTCTTTTCCCTAACCCTAAAACCATCCACCGCCGCAAACCATCATCGATAGACGCCGACGACGAGAACCACCGAGCCACCGATGAGAACCACTCGGCCACCGACGTCTGGTCTCGACGCCGACGTCATCACGTGACGTCAGCTTACCGACGTCTTGAGCCACCGACGTCATACCTCGCAGCCACCCACCGACGGTGTGCACTCATCTCATCCACCGACGTTGCACCCTACTCTAGCCACCGACGTTGCTCCCTTGTTCTAGCCACCGATGTCTCCCTCTCTCACTAGCCACCGACGTGTATCTCGTTAATGAGCCACCGACGTTTGTCCCTTTTATAAGGCCACCGACGTTTTTAAACTCTCCAAGGTAACCTTTTCAAACCTTTCACCTTCTTAACCCTTAAAGGATAACTCTTGACTTACCACTCTTGATAAGCAAGATTGTTTGTTCTTATCCCTAATGACATCATCAATGTCGGACCATACGCCGAATTCAACTCCAAACCCTTAGAATTTTAACCTTTCAATCACCAAAAGTAATCATTAATTTTGAAAGTTGAATTTTCCTCTCGTATATAACCACCCATCCCACTACTTCACCACCTTTTCGCACCCAACCTTCTCTTCTCTACCTTCAAAAGCAAAAGCAAAAACACCTGCAACTGCTTCATTATTTTCTTCTTCAATGGCTTCTCCTTCAAGAATTGGTGAAGAACAAACAATCACTTTTGATCTCTCTCCTTCCCCGCATGCAACTACTTTGGAAGAATAGGAGTTTGACAATGCCCATCCGTACAATGATGTTGGTTTCTTGGAAGATACCTACAATATGCTCGACAAAGAAACTCAAAATGAGTAAGTTTCTTCTTGGAAACTTTTGGTTAACTTCACACGTTTGATGCCTCGTCGTATCAAATTATTGCATGCATTGTTCAAGAATGATGAACATGATGTGATCTTCAATGTGGAAGATGTTGAAGCATTCTCAGCTTCTATCTATGATTCTTATGAACCATTCCCTCTTGTAATGAACATCAAATGGTGGTTGATGTGTTGAACTACTTGGAAGAGAAGGGATCAAAGTCAAAGGTCCGGGTACTTTATTGCGCAAAAACACGTGGGAAGTATTTGGAACTTCTTCTTTCATTTGATTCGTATCGAGCAAGAAAGGTGGTCCGGATCGATCACCTTCTCAGAATCGTGGCACATGCTCTTATTTTTCAAAGAAAAATAGATTATGCCACTATTTCTTTAATGAAATGATATCCTCGTTTCTACCTCCGACGTCCTCGGTACCCTTCAACGACTTTTCTCTCTTATTATTTATGCAAAGTTGACGCATAAATTAGAGAAAAGAGATGACATAGTATATGATCTCCCTCTCCACCGTGGGTAACCAGATCATGAAAAAGGGTACTTAGCATCGACAACCCTCTCGGACCTTCTTGGCCGAGTTTGCGAGAATGCAACTCTTTGCGGGGAAGAATGAACCGCGTCTTCGAGAGAACTTCGGGTATGTCTTCTACCCCCCCGTACCTAGAGTCAACGGTGTGCCCAAATCTCTTAAGAGATCCAAAGCGTCGGGCACATCTACCTCCACCCACCGATGCTACGAAGCCAAAAGAGCCTTTGGCTTCCACCCAAGCATCCAAATCCCATAAGCGGAGAAACTCTAAAAGCTCCCCAAAGACTTCCTCAAAGAAGTCTAAGGGAACCCAAAGGGTTAAAGCACATGATCCATCTACCGGCTCAAAGCCGCATGGGTGTTGAAAATATCCTCACAAAACCCAAGGAACACTTAGCTACTCCCCGGCTCCTCCATGCCTCTCAAAAGAACATGGTTGTACAAAGGGACACCCTCTTATTCCTTCATCAACTTTCTCCTTAGTTGATGAAGATGACTGGAGTCTCCCATCCAAGGTACCTCTTCTTCACCCTAGAGCTCTCTAGGTCCATGTCCACACTCCACGTGAGAATGCACCACAACCGTGTGCGTTTGATGGGCAACCCTCTTTACCGATTTTACGATGTCCGACACTACTCCTTGGATAGGTACGTGCCTCCCGTACATGACAAGGGTGTGGAGGAACCCATTGAGAATCCCTCAAAGACACTCTCCCAAGAGTGTCTCCCTCATCTCTAAATCCCCCCCCAAAATCTCGAGTTTGGTGGATTATTCTTCCAGTGATGATGATAATAACGATCAACCACCAAAGCCTCATCCTTCACTCCCATGTCTTCAAAGCAAGGAATGACCTTGTGCTTTCACCACCGCCTTTACTAATGATACCATCAAAAGGGTGGAGGCTTTAGAAGACCATGCAACTAAGGAAAAGGAAAGAATGGATTCCTTTCCTCATCTCTCGGAGTTTAACATAGAGGAGTTGTCGGTGAGTCACCCAACTCTAATGACATGTTTAGATCTTCTACATTTGGATATCCTTGATCTTCACAAGGATTCTCTTCGAAGTATCCGTGCTTTCATCTATCCGGGATCTTCGAAGCACCTCTTCTCAAAGAAGCCACCAATATCTCTACTCTTGTTGCAAATCAACGAGCAATATGGAGTCTCTCTCAAGTCTACACACCAAGATTGATAAAGTTCCAACCTCTTCTCCAACGGTTGAACTTGATATTGGTGATTCCTTATTCCAAGATGCGGCGGGTTTGTCCTTCAAAGGGTAGAGAAGAAACTTGGGGGTCTCTCGTCTACGATGTGGAAAGGATAAAGAAATTTCTCTCTTCGGTGGGTTTCAAGGGTTCAACCACCGGGGGGAGAAAAATGTGAGACCTGCGAGCGGCCCAAGCCGCCGACGTCGGCTGCCGGACGCCGAAGCGTCGGCACCGACCACCGATGGCGTACCACCGACGCTGGCCCCTACGGCCACCGATGGTGGTATGGTCACAAAGGTGGTCCCCCGTTCCTAATTGCCGCGGTGTTGAGGGGAGAGTGTCGATGCCGCCAACCCCGAAGAGAAGAGAAAGAAAAGAAAAGCCAAAAAGGAAAGAAGCCTCTCTTTTCGAAGAACGGAAGAAGAAAGAAAGAGAAAGAAAAGGATGAGAGATCCTGCGTACGGACACTCTCGTACTTCACCGCTCACACTCACCGATCCTCTTGAGGTAATTCTCTGCGAGGTCGAAGAGAGAAGCTATAAGGGATCACCGAGTATGATCGAGACTAATGTGGCCTCATAGCTCATGATGAAGCGTACATGCCAAAGTCACCGATGCAATTCAAGCTCAAAAGATGAGCTTGAAAATATAAAGAAATACGGAAAATTTGCAAAATCGGTTGATGAGGCCAAGAAAGGCAAAGGAAGTAGAGTGGTTTAAAAGAAGATTGAAGAACAGAAGGATGATTCCAAGATTATTAGTGCCACCATCCAACCTCGACCAAGAATTCTCCCAAGTTACTTATCACCCTTAAGAGAGCTCGATACTTTATCAAAAGTATATGAAGGTGAATGGTTGGAAGTTCTTGGGATGAGTGAGTGGATGGAAGTTGGTAAATGCATCTCCGAAGCAAAAGCAAGTACAAGGAGCCGGTACTTAATATTCTCGTAAAACTCTTCATCAAGATGCTCAACATCCAAAAGGAGAATAATATTCTTGTGACATACCTTGAGGCACAACAAATGTACTTCATTCAACGGTCTTAAAGGAGAGGTCATCCTGCTCCTAAAAACAAGAAGTGGACATTTTGTTATGCTTCATGAAAGGGCATCCGGATAAATGCTTCGGGTATAGATCTTTCCATTCCTACTTCTATTGCTTACCGTGGAGCAAACCATGCCGCATACTCCAGGAGCTTGGGGTTTTCTTTGAAGACATCTTTGGAAACATCGGTTTCTTCAGAAAGCATCCGACATCCCAAGGGCTCGCGCAAACTCTCCTTCCTCTGCTATTCTTGGAGTGCCTCCCATATTGAAGACCATGGCATCACAAGAATGATCTTGGATGAACTTAAACGGAGAACCCTCGGATCCATGATCTTGCGGACGTATAGTACGGTATGAACTTTATTAATCATGTACTCGATCAATCCTATGTGTTGATTAATAAAAGTTCATACTTTTCTTCCATCCCATCTCTCGTTAATATTTTTACAAAGCTTTTGCACATATATTTAAACTTATACTTATTCTTTTATTCGAGTTTATACTCCATACCGTACATACCGCTAAAAAAAAAAAATAAAAAAAAAATGAAAAAAAAAAAAAAAAAAATCTGAGTCAAAAGAACCCAAAAGAAAAATAGAAAGTGGTCAAAAAGAATTCTTTTCTAACCTACAGTATCATCATCAAATAGGGGGAGATTGTCAAGTCACCGATGATTTGGTGACTGAACCACCTTCCTTTGTATGAATGAATTTTTACGAGGTTCTTTTGAAGGTCCGAATGCATGCTTCAAGTATTGAAGAGTCAAAGACTATTCGATCAAGGGGTTGTACATCAAAAAGTGGAATTTTGGATGTATCAACCAACTTCATATTCGGACCATCTTGCCAAGTCAAGATTGGGTCACCAATATAGTGGGTCGCCATGGTACACTCAAAAGTCATCAAAAGTACTAAGGACATCAAATAAGATGAGGTCATCAAGTTTGATGTCATGGTCACCGTAAACACTATGATCTTGGTCACCGAAATTGTACGTGTATATTTTCTAAGGCATGATATCAACTCACAAGGTATACACTTTTGTCACTTAGTGAAAAGAAGAAGTTATCAAGCAAAGTGTACACTTATCAACTCCGGCCTTTATAAGGTATCCACCGATGTGATACATAATGAGATGTATCACTTGGCAATTTCAAAGAGATAAGTTCTTGACTCGCATCGATTGCAAAACACGTGAAGCCGGCGGAACTTGGGCACCAAGCCTTAATTAAAGACATTCTCTTTTATTAACTTATAAAAGGAATATTTGTCTTTTAGCTAAAAGGCTGATGGGACTTCACGAGCATGAAGAAAAGAAGATAAAGTTATCGACATTACGTGCCAAGGAATGGTTCATCCATTATTCTAGTACGCGAAGTGGTCTTTCTTCCTTTGTCCATCGGAATAATCTTCCAATTAATGAAACCTTGACATTGGTGTCCACTTGCATCCCATGCATGGACACTATAAAAGGAGATGAAGTCCTTCCTTAAATCTCACGCTTTCAACAAATCTTCGAGTGATTATTTGTTTGGCGTGGCAAGCCTGTGCTATAACGATGTTTTAACTTGCTTAGTGTAATAGTTAATTATCGTTATCCGTGTGTTTAGTTTGATAGAATAGTCCGCTCGTTTTGTTCTTTCCGCATCAAACTATCTGTGTGTAAATTTTTAATATTTATATTAAAAAATTTAAAAAGAGTATATTCTGTGTGTTTTATATTCAACCCCCCCTTCTACAAAACCCTCTCTTAGTTAGCCATCTCTCTTTGGGGACTAACAGGTTGCCATACACTTTACAAAATTTGGAAGATTCACACGATATCATCAAATGATACAAATATTGTAAAGCGTTAGTTAAGTATACGAAAGGAGATGGAATGTCTTGAAGATTAAAAAAGTTGGTTGACTAAAAATGATAATGATAATTTAGAATTTCTCAAATAATGAATTATAGTTGAGCTTTTTTTTGTATTCTCATATTAATGATAAAATGAAATATTAGTAGAGACAGTTGAAAATATGAGAGGACGAGGGGTGTCTTGAAATATTGAAAGAGTATTGACAAATGTACAACGAAAAATTAATATCCACAAGTTTTGAGTTGATGTAGTATCATAACTTTTTTATATCCTATTTGATATGTGTTTTGTCGAACACTAGTAAAGGTAAATACGTTTCTAAAACTCAGAAAGGTGGCTAGCCACTAGTTTGGCGTACCGACATTTAATGGGGTTGTTAGTCGGCATATTTGACGAAATAACAATCACTTGATGGGGAATGATGTTAATATCAATTTGTCGAGGACAGTTGTTTTCACTGATAGATAACGTTTATTGGAAACTATTTAAAATGCATCATGTACTATTAGTTAAATATGGCATCTAAAGGGCCGTACTTCATGTATTCACCATAATCTATGATATATCATAAAGTGTTTAAATGAAAATTTAAAAACAACTTATCAGGTATTCATAATTCATTAAATAAGTTTATAAATAATTACTCCATACTTATAATTTTCAAAAAAATTGAACTTTATAAAATAAACAACTAATAAATACGTTCAAACATAAAATAATTATTGAGTCCCGCTAATGTCCCGCTAATATAACAGAATACTCTAACATCATCTTTATCCACATAAATACTAAATTATCAAAAACAATTAATTAATCCATACTCTTATAATTAAATAAATTATACCAAAAAAATAAACAAGAACTTTAGTATTGTTAATTTCATTTTAATATCAATAATGTTTTTGGGTTTTTTTACCTGGTCTTCAAACTAGGAAGAAATGTTTAACTATCACTTAAAAAGATCATTTAAATATAAAATCCACAATTTTTTATATGAAAAATATTGGATTAATTTTCCATTCTTGATTTCCATTAAAATCTTGTATTCTGTTATATTGCACAAATACAAAACTAATAGTTTTAAATTGATTTAAACTTATTATGTTAAATTACAACTTATATCCATTTTAGTTTCATAAACATCTCTAATAGTTATACTATTTTATAAATTTTGACATTTAAAAAAAGTTTGATATAATAATTAAATCTTAAGATATAGAAAAAGAAAAAAAATCATATTTAACGAAGATGGCTATAATCTATCAATAAACAATATTCAAATACAAAGCTCCTTCAAAATTACATAATCGTAAAAATTGATATTAAAATAAATTTTTCATTATTTTTTTTTATTAAATACTATAATTTAAAATATTATTTCACGTATGATTGTTTTACAATGTGAAAGTTTCACATGTATTTTTTTCCATATGAATATTTGTTTCATAATGTGAAAGTGAACCAACTCTTTTTGTTCACATGTAACTTTTTCATAATTTAAACACAAACGTATATAAATCAATATCTTAAATCATAACATTTGATTAAAAAAATTATAAAAAATATACTTTTATGTAGGTTTTCATTAGTTTATAATCTTGAAGAAGTTTGTATTTAAAGAAGTGTTTATATCCATGTATATAGGGGGTGTTTAGGATTGCTTATCTAAAACAACTTATATTTTTTTTGTAAAAGTGTTTATCAATTTATGTGGTGACAAATATTTGAATTAGCTTATAGCGGTATCACACTGAAATAAGTCAATAAATTGTTTTCTATGGAGTGTTTGAATTAACTTATACATTTGACTTAAAAAAGAGTTAAAAGTCATAATGAGTTTTAATAAGTCAAAATGAAGTAACTTATCAAAAACTTCTTTTCACCGGTTCGATATTTTAAAACCCGGGTTAACCCGGCCGGTCGAACCGGTTGGACCGTGACCCGGGGTAGTGACCGGGTTAACTAACGCCGGGTTAATGCATATGACCGATCCGTTTCAACCCGGCCGAGTTTCTCAAAAACCCGGTTAAACCCGTTTTTATATTAAAATTAAAAAAATGTGTGTTATGTGTGTTTTTTAATGTATTTGGATTGATGTAACACTTGTTGTTTGTGTATTTTTAATGTTAGAACTTGTGGATCAAATTATTACTTTATATATATATATATATATATGTATGTAGGCAGAAAAATGAAAAAAAAAATACAATGGATTAAGGGAATTATTGAACCAGTTAATCTGTTGGTTGAACCGGTTGAAACAGTTAACCCGGAACCCGACCACCACACCGGGTCAACTAAAAACCCGGGTTTTAAAACATTGCCGGTCTCTCACCGATGTAAACACTTTTTTTTTCCTTATTCAAACACTTAAAACTCCCTTTTACCGGTTTTACATTGGTACAAGTCAATAATTTTATTCTGATAAATAATCCCAAACACCACCTCGGGGAGGGATCGTATGGGATCATACGAGAACCATTCATTTTTAAAGGAACAAATGAACACATTGTGGACCACATATGATGTGGGTTCCACATAGTATTAAATCATTTCTGATTTAATATTAAATAAAAAATGATTTAATATTATATGGGACCCACATCATATATGGTCCATAATGTATTCCTTTGTTCCCTTAAAAATCAAAAGTTTTCATTTGAACCTCCTTCCATCTCCATATACTACAAATATATCTAATACCGACTCCAAAATGTAAAATTTGAGTTGCGCATTTCATCTAACACCTTTCCTACCATTTGCCCCCTATGGTCCTAGACAAAAAAATTAAAAGAATGGCCTTTGTAATTTTAACGGTGGTCCATCTCCATGGGGCCACCATTCACCGTGATTTACCCAACCAATCCACCACCTCTTTCTTTCTTTCTTGAATTCAGAGAAACCAAAAGCCACTTCCAAAACTTTTTCCCATTTTCTTGATTTTGTCTCTCCCTTTCTTTCTTCTTCTTTCTTTCTTTCCACCACCATCATGACCTCACCATCGCCGCCGTCACCACCACCGCCATCAACCACCCAATACCCGCCACCGGTTACAGAACCTCAACCACTCCAAATGGTCGTTTCCCCACCTGGGTTTCCTTTAATTCCATTAAAGAAAGAACCTTTCTTGGAAGAAGAAGAAGAACACCAGTTTTGTGAAACACTTTCACTGGCGTCGGGAAAGGCGAAAGCTGCCCCTTCACCGACGCCATCGAGACGTTCCTCTACCAAGGACCGCCACACGAAAGTGGAGGGCAGGGGAAGAAGGATCCGAATGCCCGCCGCTTGCGCCGCCAGGATTTTTCAGTTGACCAGAGAACTCGGTCACAAATCCGACGGCGAAACGATTCAGTGGCTTTTACAACATGCCGAACCGTCGATTATTGCCGCCACCGGCACCGGAACTATCCCCGCCATCGCTATGTCAGTCAACGGAACCCTTAAAATCCCCACCACCACCACTACCGCCGTCACCGCCACCACCACCGCCGCCGCCATTACCGATAAAAAACGCAAACTCCCTTCGGATTTCGATATAAACCGAAACGAAGATACTCCGACCACCACCGGCGCCGCCACCACCGCCGCCACCACCACCACCACCGTTCTTGCTCCTCTCATGACCACCACCGGATTACCTCAATCTTTCGTTCCGGTATGGGCGATACCCTTCAACGGAACGACAGCGTTTTGGGCGTTACAACCATCAGCGACTCCATTTTTAAACATTTCATCTCGACCCATCTCCTTTTTCACCTCCGGCGACCAAAAACCGACGTCAATTAACACAACCAGCATTCCCACTACCACCTCCGGCGCCGGCGCCGCCACAAGAACTCAACCGGCGAGAGGTTTTCCGGCGAATCTTGATGAAAGAAAGGTGGAGAGAAAGGAATTTGTTTTCATTCAGGCAAATCATCAAACACCTTCTGAGCATTGAAAAAAAAGACTTTTATTTCTTTTTTTATTTCTTTTTTTTTCTTCCAATTTTTCTTCCGTTATCGTTAAGAACGTGAGCACGTGAGTGAAGAAAAAAAGAGTACGTGTAAAGTGGGGTCTACAATGGTGGGCAGGCTCTTCTTCGGTGTAGGTGGGTCTACGGTAAATGTGGTGGGGTCCAAAGTCATGGTGCACTGGTGTGGACCCCATTAAAAGGACCACTTTTAGTGGATCGTGGGCCCACTTGATATCGAAACCGTCGATTTATGCGGCATTAACTAGAATCCAGTATACTGTGGACCAGCGGAACATACGGCATGGAACTTCGCTACGTGGCAGAATCCTGATGGCTCTTTGACACTTTGTAGGGTTTTGACACGTGGATGTCACCTATTGGTTAATGACTATTTCTTTTTTTTCTTTTTCTTTTTTATAACTTTTTTGATAGGTACCATTTTAGTTTAAAGATATGCACGCCTTTGTGGTATGGTGCACCCACCCTACCCCACCCCCCACCCCCACCCCACCATCATGTCTTATTTTGTGTATTAATGATTTGTATCATACATAATAAAACATGTATGTCGATCGATTCAGATATACGAAATAAGATGTGTACGTTGTCCCTCAGATTATAATCTAGGATGTCAATTTAACTGATGTAAGTCATTTTCAGTTTTCGGTATCCATCTTATATCCGGAAGAAACAATAAATAACAACAAAGTCATTTTCAACGTTGTGGGTTAGGTGAATAAGTAATCACCGGTTTGAGTCTTACAAGACCGTTGTTGATCTTTCTGGCTGTATATTTGATAGCTCAATCCTCAACAGTTATAAACTAATAATTATGCCAATTCTGCCTAAAAATATCTCCAGGTGATCAATAGGGCCCCTTTTTCAGTAATAAACTACTTCCTCCGTCCCAATTTAAGTGTCCTTGTTTCCATTTATATTTGTCCTAAAATAAGTGTCCATTTTCAAAAGTAAATAACCAAATTCTTAAATTTATCCTTAGTTAATGCATAAATATTTAAAATTGTGACAAGGAAGAAAGTAAATAAGGGTAAAGATGTCATTTGATTACCAAAAAGTGTATTAAGTATGCTTGTCTAAAACTGTGTGTTATTTCAATTGTGAACATTTAAATTGGGTCGGAGGGAGTAATAATTATGAAAGATATTATCTCAAAAATGTTTTTCTCTGGTTTGTTTTACAAAATGGCATTTTAGACTGCGGTAACATAATCATAATTTAAAAAAAAAAAATCTATGAAAGCAAGAGAGAGAAAGTCTTGTTCTGAATTCTGTATTATTCCCAGAGATCTAGAGCACTTTTGCAATTTTATCTGTCTCAATTTCACGAACTTTCTTTTTACTTCTTTGAGAGCGGAATATGAAGACCTTTCTTAGATATCTAAAACACTTCGGATCAATCGAGGTGCACACAAATTAGTCCGGACACACACTGTTAGCAAAAAAATGTATTTTCGATTAAAAAATTACTTTCATACCTAAATACTCTCTAATTTTTTATACACGAAATAAAACGTGTATGTTGTACCTCGGGTTATTATCAGTGACATTGATCAAACTGATACGAGTTACTGTCAATTTTTGGTATCCATCTTTTATCCACATGAGTCAGTAAACAACAATCGATTATTATTAAGGACACATTTAAAAAAAACCATTTTCACACCCATTTGTGTCTAAATTTTAACAACTTAAATCAAATTAACTTTTTTAAACAGACTAAAATATGTTTGAATTACCAGATACTTTTTAGTGCAAACGAGTTGATCCGAGTTTACTCACCTTTTTGGTTTATTTTCGAATTTAATAAGTATAATAACAAAAATTATAATATTAAATAAGTAGGTCCAATTGCAACATATTACATACAGAAGAGTCTTTATGTCTTGATGGACCTTTTAAAATTAGTTATTGAAGTGGGGTCACACAACTTAATTTTTGTAAATCTATGAATGTCAGTTACTTAATACTTCATCTGTCCTAAAATAAATATCTATATTTTTTTTATTTTAATATGTTTTAAAATAAGCGTCTATTTTTTATATTCTATCTTTAGTTATTAGTTGGAGAAAACCTCTATATTAAAAAGTAAAAAAAATATTTTAACTAATCGAAAAGTGTGATAAGTATATATTTCTAAAAGATTGTTATTTTAGAATAAAAATGATATATATGTTTGTTACGTATCTTATCTTGATTCTTGAACATCAAACCTATAAATTATTTAATATAAAGTATATTTTTTAAAGCATAATGTACAAATATTTATAACATATACATACAAAACAAAACGTAATGGTAAAACCTAGGGTTTGTGGTCAATGGACCACAAATAAATTATTTTTGCATTTTAAATACGGATTAATAAAATAATAAGAACGAAATAAAATAAATTATTTTGCATTTAAATACGGATTATTAATTTAATAATAAATGATAAAAAGAAAAAGGAGGCAAAATGTGGGACCAGTTTGGGCAAGGAAAATGCGAATATTCTTGTATGGGTAGACGAGTCGGCTTGTAGAAACAATTTCGGTAATAATAATATAATAATAATATACGTATAAATTTAATAATTTACGTAACTTTATAAGTCAATTTTCATACAATTGTTTCATGTATTAAACAAGTATGAAAATTCATTGTTTATATATTAACATTGTTATTATATATATAAAATGTTAAAATCAGTGTTATATGTGAAAAAAATTAGTTTTGTACGTTTTATATTATATGAAACAAATTGCATTTCTATACTACTTAAAAACATTTCCAACATTTATTGTAAAATAGAAAAAAGAAGTTTTTTAGCAACTTTAGTGTTCCAACATAGAGCTGTTTATGGCCGGGACAAGCCGCTAAGCCCGCGCTGTCCAGCCCACTAGAAAAGCAGGCTTAAACGATCATTATCGAAAAAATGGGCGGACCCGGACTGACTTCATGAAATTAATGGGCGGGCACGGGCGATGCAAAAAAATATATGGGCTGGCCCGTCCAGCCCGTTAATATATTTATAATAGTTAACTTTTGTAATTAAAATTTACAAATAAAATTGAGAATTCTTGATATTTATCAATTATCACTTAATTATGACTCATGTTAATAAAACTTTTTAAAAATCTAAAAGGTAAAAGCATAATTACCTCAATAGTTAATTGATCAATTCCTTATTATATCATTTAGTAATTTATTTACCAATACTCCATATTTTGCAAAACAATTTTTTTCTTCTAAATTATATACATTGTTATGTATTCACGTCTAATTTTAAGTTGGAAATATTGTTGTGTATTTTGAATTATTTTACATTAACTTGTGATGTTATATAAGTTTGTTTTCTTAGAAGTATAAAAAGATTTTTAGCCCCGTTAGCCCGTGGACAAGCCCGATCCGTTTATTGGGCGGGTAAGGGCAAGTTTCAAGACCGTAAAAAGGGGTTGGGTTTGCTATATTAAGTCCGCTGGACAAGAAAGATAACTTAGGCCCTCCCCGGGCCCGGCCCAAGCCGGCAAATGATTACCTTTATTCCAACAGTTATGATATCCCATATGCTAAAATAGAGAAATGAGAAGAAAAATGAAAAAAATCTCTAAATTTAGAGAATCTTTAAATGGAAAGAGAAATGATTATTTTAATAGTTCCCACCAATTGTTTGAAAATTTGTTTAAAAAAGTTGTTAGAATATCAAATATATTAAATATTTTAATAATATAATTATTAAAATAGAGTAACTGTTGGAATTTGATGCAATTTTTTTTAAAATTTTTAACTTTTAATATGCTATTTTAGAGAAATTTTTGTTTAGCTATTGGAGATGCTCTAACAAATGAAAATCGGTTTGTATAAGTTGTTGGGTTTGAGATGACGCCTTTATACTATAGTGAATGTACAAGATTTAATTGTAAATGAGGAACATAAAATTAATTTAATTTTTTTTTGTTAATAAATCTAAAATTTATGTTCAAATAAAATGAAATTTGCACACAGGTATATATGGTTGTGTTTACGTGAGACCAACATGTTTTGATGAGACCCGTGAGACCACATCTTTCCACTTGAAATTTTAAGCAAAACACTGTTAAGATAAAAGAAAATCCGAGCTTTCACAGTGTATCAAAAAATAACATTTTTTTTTCACTTTCACTTAAAATGGTAAAATTCAAGTAAAAACACATCGGATTACTTTGCGTATCATTGATCCACCTTAAAGATGCACCCGCAGTAAAAAAATCCCAATTCTGCCACTAGATGTGAATGTCTTACAAGAACTTTCTTTAATGGTAGTTCTTATAAGAACCTCCCATTGAAGATGCTAGTTGAATGATATTTTTTAGAGATTGTAACTCCTAATTATCTGTTTTAGAGAAAATATAACAAATATTTTAAAAAGCCTAAAATAATATATATATATATATATATATAGGGGAGAGATCATACGAGAACACTACCAATTTAAAGGAACAAACGAACTCATTTGGGACCACATATGATGTGGGTCCCACATAATATTAAATCATTTATGATTTAATATTAAACCATATTAAATCATAAATGATTTAATATTATGTGGGACCCACATCATATGTGATCCACAATAGTCCCTTTGTTCCTTTAAAAATGCAAAGTTCTTATTTGAACCTTCCTCTATATATATATATATAGACTTGGGATCACGTGAGACACCCTGTTTTCGTGAGACCCGTGAGACCATCGTTTTACACTTGAAACTTCACAGCAAAAACACTATGAAGGTGAAAAAAAATATGAATCTTTAAAGTATTTTTGCTATGAAGGTAACCTACATAGTGTTTTTGCTGTGAAGGTAACCTTCACAGTGTTTTTGCTGTGAAGGTTCAGATTTTTTTTACCTTCACAGTGTTTTTGCTGTGACGTTTTCAAGAGTAAAAAGTGGTTTCACGGGTCTCCGATGGGTCTTATGGAAACAGACTGGTCTCACGTGAACCCATCAGACTTTTTTACCTTCATAATATTTTTGCTGTGAAGTTTCAAGAGTAAAAAGGTGGTCTCACGGGTCTCACGGAAACAGACTAGTCTCACGTGAACCCAACCCTATATATATATATATATATTCAAATGAGAACTTTGCATTTTTTAAGGAACAAAATGACACTTGTGGATCACATATGATGTGAGTCCCACATAATATTAAATCATTTATGTGGGACCCACATCATATGTGGTCCATAATTTGTTTCTTTGTTCCTTTAAGGAGGGGTGATTCTCATTTTATCCCTCCCCTGTATATATATAGAAGGAGGTTCAGGAGAAAACGCTAAAAAATAGAAAAATGAAAAACACCCTGAGAGTCTGCCATTTGGACGATATTTTTTTTCCATGCATAAATATACATTAGTGCATATGCACAAATGCATATACGCGACTGGAGCTCCTTTTTTCTATGCATCAATGCATAAACATGCATATGCACAAATGCATGTTACCAGATGGCGGCCTCCCAGAGTGTTCTTCAGTTTTCTCTTTTTTTAGAGTTTTCTCCTGAACCTCCCTCTCTCTATATATATATGTGTGTGTGTGTGTAGAAAGAGATTCATGCGAGGACGGTAACAATTTACGAGAATGCAAGGACAATCCTCAGCCAATCATTTTGTACATGAATTTTTTTATGTACAAAATCACATATGTGATTTTGTACATAATCATAAATGATGCGGGCGACTTTCCATGCGACTTAAGTAGCCTCAAAATACGCCCGCTACCATTAGTGCAAAATCACATGTGATTTTGTACACGAAAAAAGCTACTCACATTCTCGTAAAAAGATAACGTTTTCGTATGAACCCGCCTCTATATGTATATATATATATGTGTGTATATATATGTGTGTATATATATATGTGTATATATATGTGTGTGTATATATTATGTGTGTATATATATTATGTGTGTATATATATATATTTATATATATATGTATATATATAGAGGGAAGTTCAAATACAAACTCATATTTACATACAAACTGATTCAAATCAATATAAAAATAATTTTTTTTCATGATTTTTTTTTCATCAAATGCTATGTTTTAAGATATTATTACACATATGTTTGTTTCATAATGTAAAAGTTTCACATGTATTTGTTTTCATAAGTTGAAAGTTTTTCACATATTTTTTTATGAAAAAGTTTCACATGTTTTTGTTTCATAATGTAAAACTTTCACATGTAATTTTTTTCTCAAGGTGAAACAAACATATGTGCAATAATATCTTAAACCATAACATTTGATGAAAAAAAAATCATGAATTTTTTTTATTTTTATATTGATTTGAACCAGTTTGTATATTTTGTACATAAATATGAGTTTGTATTTGATCATCCCTCTGTGTATATATATATATATATAGAGGGACGGGTTCAAATGCAAACTCAAATTTGGTTGTGAACGTGAGGACAAATGCACACGTGTCCCATTCAAAGAAATATTCAGACCGAATATAGTATTTATTCGGTTTGAATAATGCTTATTCAGTCTGAATATTTCTTTGTATATTCAATCTGAATAATTTATATTCAGACACGTGTCGCCCTCTCATTTGTCCTCACGTTCACAATCAAATTTGAGTTCGCATTTGAACTTTCCTCTGTATATATACACACACATACACACATACATACATAGACATGTATCTATATACAAGTATCTACATACAAAAGTTTTCATGCATAAAAAACTTGTACCTTGTACCTTGTGCATTAAAAGTTGTACATTCCACTGATTCCAACAACCCCAACACGAAAAGAGAAATCCCGATATCTAGTATTTGTAACAAAGTTATACGAGTATAACGTAGATTTACAACGATCCAAAGATTACTTCATATAAGTTAACAAAACAATCATTATTCGATAAACAAGAAAATCAGTACGTTCACACGAGACTTCTAGTTTGACAAAAATATAACATTATCGTTTCGGTTCCTCTACACCTCAAGAACCGGAGGTGTATGTGTACCGGGTTTGCGCTCCAACCAAGAGTTCGATCAATTTTCCTACAAAAAAATAAAATAAATAAATAAACAAACGGTAAAACCAGTATCCAACTAATCTTGTAACATCTGATGACGTGAATGCTAGGTTTATCACTATTTATAAACCAGTATCCACGTCATCAGATGTTACAAGATCAACAGGTTATTAGTAAAAAAAAGGGTACATAATAGAAAACCTGCAAGAAACCCGACAACCGGGACATGTTCCAATGTTTTTTCGGTACTTTCGAGCCTTTGCCTGTAAAAAAAATGAAAAGAAACCAATTTACGAGTTAAAAAAATCTCTATGGTTTTCTAATCTCGGAAATTAAAAAAAAACCCGCCAAAGAAAACCAAGAGGTTATGAAAATATACCGTGTGTATTTTCCGAAGCACGGATCTCTCATGAGGTAAAGCGCCAACAATAGTTTTCGCCTTCTCAACTGCGTATCATGTAAACGAAAAAATTATGAATGAACGCTAACACGTATTGTATCAAATGACTAAAATACCCTTCAATACAAGCAAAATATTAAATACCTCCATCTGTCCCAAAATAAACGTCCACAATGAATAAGACAGAAAGTTTTAGAAATGTATAATTATTACACTTTTTAATTAGCTAAATAACGATTTTACCCCTAATCATAGAGGGAGTAATGAATTTCTTTGTCTCTTAATCAAAGGGTAGAATTGGAAAATAAACACTTACTTTTGAAAGTGGACACTTATTTTGGAACAAACGGAAATAGAGTAATAAGTCGGAAACTTTTAGAAATGTATAGTTATTACACTTTTAATTAGCTAAATGACGATTTTACCCTTGATAATATAGGGAGTAATGAATTTCTTTGTCTCTCGATTAAGGGTAGAATCGGAAAGTAGACACTTACTTTTGAAAGTGGGCACTTAGCTAAATGACGATTTTACCCTTAATAAAATTTAGTAAAAAACAGTACCTCATCCTTCTCGGGAATGGATAGAGAAAGGCGTTTGTTGTCTTCATGGTTGGTGAACGAAATTGTTGATGAAGTCATTCCGATGAGGTCGATAGAGAAAGAGACAAACCACGGAAGCCATGATCGGAGTCCGTATTTTCTTATCAATAAAACATATATGAGCGGTCTTGCAATGAACATGAATTCCCCCATTAGAAATAAGCCCCCGGGAAGACCCTTTTCGGACAAGAAACTCGAGAGCGTAATTCTCTTTACGTTTGTTTCTGAAACCGCATATAAAAAAGTTAAAAAGATATTCTTTATCCGAAGAGAAGTAAAAAAGTAAAAGTAAAAGAACCCGAAAGTTTTAACACTTTCTTATGGGTGGGTGGGGGGAAGACGAGCCAGCTCGTGACAAACCATGAGCTGGCTCGTCAAAAAGTATGGTGGGTTTGACCCAATGAGCCCAGGCTTGAGTCGAGCAACTTGGGGCTCGGCTCAACTAAACCCCTGAGTTGGCTTGTCAAAAAACATGGTGGGCTCAACCCTATGAGCGCAATCCTGAACCGAGCAAGTTAGGGCTCGGCTCAACTGAACCCATGAGCTTGGTAGTCAAGAAACATGGTGGGCTCGACCCTATGAGCCCAAGCTTGAGCCGAGCAACTTGGGGCTCGGCTGAAGTGAACCCATGAGCTGGCTCGTCAAGAAACATGGTGGGTTCAACCCTATGAGCCCAAGCCTGAACCGAGCAACTTGAGGCTCGGCTCAGCTGAACCCATGAGCTGGCTCGTCCCAGCTCATCAAAGAACATGGTGGGCTCGACCCTATGACAAACCATGAGTTGGCTCATCAAAAAGCATGGTGGGCTCAACCCTATGAGCCCAATCCTGAACCAAGCAACTTGGGGCTCGGTTCAACTGAACCCATGAGCTGGCTCCTCAAGAAACATGGTGGGTTCGACCCTATGAGCCCAAGTTTGAGCTGAGCAAACTCAGGGCTCGCCTCAACTGAACCCATGAGCTGGCTCGTCGAAAAGCATGGTGGGCTCAAACCTATGAGCCCAAGTCTGAGCCGAGCAAACTCACGGCTCGGCTCGGCTCAACTACAACGGTCCTAGTTACCTGGAAGTTCCACAATTGCACGCTGATGATGTTCGACCCTGCGAAACCATGTTGGATCGGAAAGCACCCTGGCATTTTCTCCAAACCTACTCATCGCAGATAGCGCTCTTCCTTCACGAGTCAAATTACCATTTTGCCCCTGCTGCAATAAATGTCCGCGCCCATGCTGTTGGTTTTCATCATTTGGATCTTTTCCATCGTTCACCGTCTCCCCTCCATGCAATAGCATCTTGTACCCGCTATTCCGCAATAAAGCTAGTCTAGCTAGTACCCTGATTTCATTTCAACCATACTTAAAAAAAACAGTCACATTTGACCTTATAAAGTCAAACCGTATGCTTTTTAACTTCAAAATTCACATCACTTTTTTGATTTTTCGACTAATTATTGATAGATAAATCAGACTGTATAAGAATCAGTACAAATAGAATGCTTTTGATGCTAAAATTATGAAAGAATGCTTATTATCTTTGAATCTTGGAAAAACTAGATTTGGCTCTCAAAAGTCAAAATTTGACTCTATTGGGGATGTAAGTGTATAAAAGGATAAATTGGTTATTCAATGTGCATTTGGTACGGATAGAACTGGACGGGGAGAGTGAGGTGGCGAATGGAAGAATTGTGAAAGGTTTTCAAATTTCAATTAAACATGGGTAGTTTAGTAATTTACCTATCTTATCGAAAAATTGACAAAAATAGCCAATCAACAAATAGGGTTCCACTCTGTAGCCATTTTCCAACCCAAAATCACTTTTCACCTTTTTGCCATTAATTGCAGAAACTTTACGTAAGCCTTGTGTGTAAAGATTGCCTAAAAAGTAAATTTGGGTTAAAAACTGGCTAAAAAGTAAAACCCACCTATCAACTTTAGCTATTTATGTAAATTTCCCTATCTTATCCTATCTTTTCACTTTTTGTTCCACCTACTTTAGGTGGCACAGAAAAAAAAATGCATTTTTGTCCCACTCAGTAATGTGGGTCCCACTCTAATCGTCACACCAAACATGAAACAACAAGTTTTTGTTCTGCCCTATCCTGTACTGTCCTGCATACCAAACGCACCCATATAGAGACATTTACTTACTTTGTTGCCTCTGTAACCGCGATAAAATTCCATTTATTATCGTCACCATAATAATGTTGTGCCACAACTTCAACCAAAGTTTCCATATCTTTCAACAAAGTCAAACACAAAGAATACGGAAAAGAAGATGATGATGATGAAGATTCCGAAAGTCTTGTATGCATTTGGGATGGAGTCGTTTCGATTATATGCTCATTGATAGCCGTCACTATTCCCAATATCGACGTAACTGAATAGAAAATGATATAAAATGTCACAAGAAATTCACTTTGACTTTTAAGTTTCCACATTTGACTTCTGTAAACTTATTTTGCTTCAAGTGAAAACATTTGATGACTATATTGATGTATAAAAAGATTTGTAACATTTGCTCTAACTTTAGGAATTTTAGGTCCAAAATAAAGAAATTAAAAATATGGTTAAAATTTTGGAATTATAATTGTCGTTCATGAGCAAAATCGGTTTTTCACTTGAGGAGAGATAAGTTTTCTAGGTTAAAAAAAAGAAGGTAAATGTTACCAAAATATCACAAAACCTGCTTCTGGTCCGATTTCCGTTTCAGAAAATCTCTCCGGAAGAAGCCATGTGAATCCCTAAACCATTCAACAACATATAATAATCAGGAATCAAATGTTCAAAAATCCAATAAAAATCGGATTTTTATTTATTTTCTAAGGTTTTCTATGACAATTTACAAAAAAAAAAAAACAATCAAGGGAAACATAGGAAGCTCAAATATATATGGATCTTTATTCCAATTTAGTTGGAGTCGACTAAAAATGAATTAAAAAGGGATTTCAAACCCAAAAAGTAAACAAAAACAAATGGACCGACATTCTATCACACAAATCGTAGCAAGTCTTATTGAAACTTACATATGTGGGAGGAGAGGGAAGTTCAAATAAGAACTCAAATTTGGTTGTGAACGTTAGGACAAATGAGAGCGCGACACGTGTCATATTCAGACTGAATAATAAAAGAAAATATTCAGACTGAATGTAGTATTATTCAGACTGACAAATGAGAGCGCGACACGTGTCATAATCAGACTGAATAATGAAGGAAAATATTCAGACTAAATGTAGATTATAATACTACATTCAGTCCGCTCTCATTTGTCCTCACGTTCACAACCAAATTTGAGTTCTCATTTGAACCAACTCCTGTGGGAGGAATCTTTTAAGTGCAATATAGAGCGTGGAAATGTAAATATTTGAGCAAAAAAGTTGATTATCAGTAATCCTGACCGGCCCCACATGGAACCCGTCTCCTAGGAACCACATGTGAGGAGAGGGGTTCAAGCACGCCTACCGTAGGATTCGAACTTGAACATGTTGTGTATTTGAGAAAATGTAAATATGGGAACATCTTTCCATGCCGTATGACAAACGCCACTTTTCTTGACTCGCGAAGATATTCATGTAACTTATAAATATAACTTTTTAACATATCCCTTTCTTTTGATGCATTTAAGAACCTTCATAAGAAAATTTTGGAATACAAACAAGGTTGGAGTTGCAAAAGAATGTCAAGAAACCGACGCCCATCTTGCACTTAACAGGCCTTATACCTATGTGCATGGAGAACGTAGAACAAAACCAACAAAATTTGCCTACAAAATAGGTATCTTGTTGAGCTCAACCCATAGCCATATCACCAAAAGATGGGCATTCCCTTGTTCCCATATAATTGCTTAACTCATATCAACTAATACATTCACATGTGAATATTTCAAGAAAAGTGTATCAATTGCAAAACTACCATTATCACCCTAAATAGAAGTAAAAAAAACATCCAAAATTCAGAATACCCTTTTAACTTCCATAGTCAAACAAGTCAATTTATGCAACTAAACTACCATATAATTGCTTAACTCATATCAAACAATATATTCACATGTGAATATTTCAAGAAAAGTGTATCAATTGCAAAACTACCATTATCACCCTAAATAGAAGTAAAAAAAACATCCAAAATCCAGAATACCCTTTTAACTTCCATAGTCAAACAAGTCAATTTAAGCAACTAAACTTGAAAATTGGCATAGAATAATGTGGTGATTTAGGGCAAAATTTAACACCGAATAAACAAAAGAACCACAAAAAACGATGGTTTAAATTCCGAATTCACAAAAGTGACAATCAATTAAGCTCATATAGAACACATATGATTACTAACAAATTATTCAAATCTTCAAAAGAATTGTAGCAAAATCGAGTATGCTTACATTAACAAGAGGCTTTAACGAATGAAAATGCTCCCAATTCAAGGAAAGTGTATATTTCAAGAAAAGTGTGAATATTTCAAGAAAAAGTGTATCTACTAATACATTCACATGTGAATATTTCAAGAAAGTGTATCAATTGCAAAACTACCATTATCACCCTAAATACAAGTAATACAAAACATCCAAAATTCAGAATACCCTTTCAACTTCCATAGTCAAACAAGTCAATTTAAGCAACTAAACTTGACAATTGGCAAAGAATAATGTGATGATTTAGGGCAAAGTTTAACACACAAAATAAATCGATGGTTTTTAATTCCGAATTCACAAAATTGACAAATCAATTAAGCTCATAGAACACATATAATTACTAACGAATTAATCAAAATCTTCATAAAGAAGTGTAGCAAAATCGAGTATACTTACATTAGCAAGAGACTCCAACGAATGAACATACTCTTTGTTCCTTCGAACCCATCTCTTATAAGCTTCCATAGCTTCGAAAACAAACTGAATTCACAAGTGAAACCCCTTATTATTCGATCGATTAACTCAAATCTAGCTTCTGAATGTTGGTTTTCCCCTAAATGAAGAAGCAATTGAAGTTCGAATCGTTGGTGAATTTTGGGTGATTGAATCGCGCCTCTTTTTGAGAGAAGTATTTGCGCAAATAACCCAGAAGAACAAAGCAGAAAAAAGTTGGAATCTTTTATGAATTTTTGGTCAATTTGGATCAAACCCAGATGAAGAAAACCATAAAGAAATCAAACCCTTTTTGGTTGATTTGTGTATTTTGGTTTATATATCACTTGAAAGGATAAAAAGCCAACAAGAAAAATCCTATTCAATATTTAATAAATGCTTACTTATAAAGTTATAAAAATAACTGAATTCAATAAATTAAATCAAAAAACCTAAACAATATCCAAATGTTTAATTAGATATTAATATCGATATGTTTTTTATTGGGGTTTCTTTAAATTTAAATTCACAAGATATGTTCATCCACATCTTTCAAAAAATTTAATCCAGTTAATAATAAATTTCAGATCTTGTTTTCTGATGAGAAATTATATTAAACTTTTATTTATCGATTTACAATAAAATCTTACATCTTAGTGCACATACAGGTTACAGGTAAACAAGTAGTATTTGATAATTGAAAGTAGAGGTTCAAAAATAACCGGTTAACTGAGTTTGAACTGGTAAAGGTCGATAATCCTTAACTGGTTTAAAGGAGTTCGGATAAAACCTGGAAAGGTTCGATTAAAACCCGAAAATGCTAGTGAAAGTCCGAAAAATGGGTCAAGACATGATGCTTTTACCCCAAATATTTATTTTTGACAAATAAAAAACAAATATCAAAACAAAAAATTTAGTTATCAATAATGAAATTAATGCAAAAGGTAATAGTTATGAAACATTTTAAATAGACGTGCATCGTTTTTTCGTCTGTCTCTTATTTAAACCCAACATGCCACACAAATGAAGTCGGAGGTTTATTAAAGAGATATCGAATGTTTTAGATCTAAAAGTCGTTCAATTTGATTAATTAAACAAGGTTAAAAGCCATAAAGAATATGAAATATATTCAAGACGATAAAAAAAAAAAGACATTAAAAGAACTAATTAATCTACTATGTCATGATTTAAATAATTTTATTTCTTATAATTAATTAGTCTACAGTTAAAAGAAAGTTTAAGGTATCTTTTAAAATAGTAATGAATTTCTCCTTCTCGTAATTATGGGTAACATTGTAAAGAAGACAGTTATTTCTAAAAGTGGGCACTCATTTTGGAACGAACGAAAACAAACATGTGGACAATTATTGTTACGACTTTAAATAATGGAGTTATAAGTTCGAAACGACATAAAAGTTAGTAAAAATCGATACCTCATCCTTCTCGGGGTTGGATAGAGAAAGGCGTACGGTCTTTATGGTTGGTCAATAACTTTGTTGATGAACTCATTCCGATGATAACATTTCATTCCATTCAATTCCTTTTTCTCTTAAGGGCTTTTTTGGAGAGTAATCTGATAGGGTTCCACATATTCTCAGTACATGCTTAGTAGAGCCCGAAAGCATTGCTCACGTGTGTGTGTTTTGCATACGGGAGAACCGACAACAAAACCAACAAAATTTGCCTACAAAATAGGTGATCTTGTTTAGCACAATAGTTGCCCACCCACAAGCCCAACCCATAGCCATATCACCAAAAAAATGGACATTCCCTTGTTCTCATGTAATTGGTTAAGTCATGGCAACTAATAATTCACATATGAATATTTCAAAAAGAAAAAAAGTGTGTGAGTTGCAAGACACTACCATTAGCACCCAAGATTGAAGTAACTAAGCATACAAAATTCAGAATACCCTTTTAGCTTCCATAGTCAAACAAGTCATTTTAAGCAATTAAACTTGACTCCATCACATATTCACATGAACGGATCCAATAAAAAAAATTTATATGATGACACCATATAATATATATAAAAATCAATTATAAAAAGCACGGTTTTTAGCAACTATGTCTTCATGTTTTTACTAACGTTCAATATCGCTTGATGTGTTTTTAGCTTAGTTTTTCACCGTTTCGAGGGATTTTTAACGTTTTTGCTTGATTTCGAAGATTTTTAAGTTTTTTTTTATCGATTTCGAGGGCCTTTTTCGGTTTTTTGTTTGATTTCAAGAGTTTTTTTCGGGTTTTTTTTCAGTTGGTTGGTTGATTACGAGGTATGGTTGTACCTTCTTGAACTTCCGAATATCATATGGTGGCACATTCGAAAACGATACGATTGCTCTGTTCACAAACCCAAATTTTTTACCTTTCAATGGAGAGATAATACAGTGGCACGTGCCACAATGTGCACCTCTACAGGTCCGTCCCTGCTGCATCATGCGTGTAATCACACACACACACACACACACACACACATATATATATATATATATATATCTGTGTGTATAGGGTCAGATTCAGGGAAAACCTCAAAAAAAAATGAAAAACTAAAGAACGCTGTGGTAGTCCTCGATCCATCTGGACGGTATGCACAAATGCATAACGATAATTTGTAAAATGCACTCGTGCATAGAAAAAAAACCAGCTTCAATCGCTTGTATGCATTTGTACATACCATCTATGCGCAAGTGCATACCATCCAGATGGAGGGCTTCCATGATGTTCTTCAGTTTTTATTTTATTTTATAGGTTTTCCCCTGAACCTCCCTCTATGTGTGTGTGTGTATATATATATATATATATATAAACCTTCTTTTGAGATCGTCGTAATTTGCACAAAACAAGTGTTACAATTTTTTTAATATAGTTTAATTATATATATAAAAAATTAAAAATTAGGAAGAAAAAAAACCCAAAAACCAATTACAATAACTCGTGATATTTTTAGTTGGTAAGCAGTTATGACTCTAGGACCGGCAAGGGAGGATCTATGGTAAGAAGTTATGACTCTAGGACCAGCAAGGGAGGACTAATGATAAGCGTTATGACTCTAGGACTGACAAGGGAAGACCTGTGGTAAGCGGTTATGACTCTAGGACCGGCAAGGGAGGACCAATGGTAAACGGTTATGACTCTACGACCCGCAAGGGAGGACCAATGGTAAACGGTTATGACTCTAGGACCCGCAAGGGAAGACCTATGCTAAGAGGTTATGACTCTAGGACCGGCAAGGGAGAACCTATGGTAAGCGGTTATGACTCTAGGACCCGCAAGGGAAGACCTATGGTAAGCGGTTATGACTCTAGGACCGACAAGGGAGGACCAATGGTAAACGGTTATGACTCTAGGACCGGCAAGGGAGGACCAATGGTAAACGGTTATGACTCTACGACCCGCAAGGGAGGACCAATGGTAAACGGTTATGACTCTAGGACCCGCAAGGGAAGACCTATGCTAAGAGGTTATGACTCTAGGACCGGCAAGGGAGAACCTATGGTAAGCGGTTATGACTCTAGGACCCGCAAGGGAAGACCTATGGTAAGCGGTTATGACTCTAGGACCGACAAGGGAGGACCAATGGTAAACGGTTATGACTCTAGGACCGGCAAGGGAGGACCTATGGTAAGCAGTTATGACTCTAGGACCGTCAAGGGAGGACCTATGAAGTCCCCAGGGGTCATGTGTACGTATTCAACCGATTTTTGCAAGTTGATCTTTTTTAGGTATGAAAGGTGCATACTGCATACGCTAAACTTTAAGGGGTGCTCCAAGATATTAAAAGATATAAGGGGCATCAACTAAAAACCAAAAAAGGTCCTCTGAAATACAAAAAAAAACTTAAAAAAATTCCCTCGAGTTGGTGGAATTAGGCTAAAAAGACATCGGACGACTTTGAGGGCCTTTGTTCCACCTTTAAGATTCACCAATTCGACAAAAATCCTGGGTCCGTCACTGACCAACTCCAGTTAATCGGTTTCACCATCTCTAATGGGTACACAACTAGTAATATATGTTGTATATATGTTATGTGTGTATATACATATGAACAAGAAATGTATTTGATGCAATAATATATCTTCATATAACATTTCAATGTCTTATAATAACAATAACAATCTTACAATGTAGAAATAAAGGATTTCAAATGTTGTAATCTAAATCACAAAACTATAGAGAAATAAAAGAATATAAAAAAAACCAGACCAAACAACCACAATATATCCCACATGGAAATAGGGTCTAGGAGTGGGTTGTATAAACACAAGGGTTCTAAATGACACAAAGCAGGGTGTAACAACGAGCTCAAGCCTCAAGTCTTGGGAGCCACAACAAGGTCATGATTTTTTTCAAGGTGTGACTTATGGTGGCAAATATGTATATCATATATATAGAGGGAGGTTCATGCTAGGACGATATCTTTTTACGAGAACGCGAGAAGCTTTTTTCATGTACAAAACCACATGTGATTTTGTACCAACATCAAAAAATCACATGTGATTTTGTACTAGCATCAAAATCATATATGATTTTGTATGTGAATCAAAATCACTACATGAATCATATATGATCGTGTACATAAAAAAAGCTCCTCACGTTCTCGTAAAAAGTTAGCGTTCTCGTATGAACCTGCCCCTATATAATATTGTATATATATATATATGTGAAAACATGTTTTTTTATTGTTACTAAATGCATCAATGATGTTAAACAATTTAAATTGGGTTATATGCTAAATACTAAAAAGTAAGACGATAAAAAATGTAAGAAAAAACATATATGATGTTACAAAACTATGCGTTGAGCCATTGCGCCCCTCAGACTTAACGTGGCCTATAAGACACTAGAAATGCAAGAAAAAAAAATATCACGTTACAAGAACAACGCATTGAGCCATGGCGTCCGCCAGACTTAACGTGACGTCAGACACAAACCTAGGCAGCTTTCATGGCGAGCCTTTTAGAATAATGATAAAGACTTTTCAGCTACCTCAAAGAGTAAACACACGGTTTTCATAAAGAATTGAAAAATAAATTTAATGAAAAGAATAAATTCAAACAAAAATTATACATGATTTACCAGAGGTTCCGTCTTTCCAAAAAAAAAATCAAAATTTAAAGAGAAAGAATTGTTTTTTTTTAGAGTATTTGCCCTTTTCTTGCCTTTTCTAGTTCTGAAACCACATCTCTAAGTTGTCCTTGTAATATTGAAACTCTGAGCTCTAGCTCTTCTACCGTGCCTCGAGTAAGCAACGGTTCGTATGGTCGTCGAAAGAGCTTCGAAAATGCTTTTAGAGCTTCGACTCCACAAACCTAATTAATCACATCCGTTAAATCAAATTTACAAATATTATGAAAATTTGGTACAGATTGAGAAATTCAAAAGAAAATATGTAGAAAAAAGATCAAGAAAACGAAAGATCGCATGCATAATGTATGATTATATCAAGGGGTTTCAACAATGATTATTTTCAAGGGTATATTCGTCATTTTGCTTAGAATAAGCTCCTTACTTCGTAAACAAGTCAGGGGCAAACTCGGATTTTACTGGCTGTTATCTTTCGTAAAGATTTGAGAAATTTTAAAGAAAATATGTAGAAAAAAGATCAAGAAAACGAAAGATTACATGGTATAATGTATGATTATATCGAGGGGTTAACATGGTTAGTTTCAAGGGTATATTCGTCATTTTGCTTAGAAGAAGCTCCCTACTTCGTAAACAAGTCAGGGGCAAAGTGGGATTTTACTGGCTGTTATCTTTCAGGGACTAATGATCATTTTCAAGTTTAGATTAGTCATTTTGCTCAAAATGCTTCTTGCTTGGGGAGCATTATCACGAAAGGCTTCAAGGGTAGATCGGTCATTTTGCTTAAAAAGTTACGGTAGCGGGCTTGCTAACTATATCACTTACCTTTGGATATCCCAGAAACGAAAGAGTAGAATTGAAGTCTTTGAAAAGAATCAAGAAATTGAGAGAGAACAAATATATCGAGGGGATGATTATTCTCAAGGGTAGATTAGTCTTTTTGCTTAGAAAGTTCCAACTTGGGAAACATACCGTTTCCATTGCAAAAAGAAAAGAGAAGCACTCAAGAGTCAAGAGACTTTCATAGAGATCAATATATTGAGGTAGAACATGTAGAGTGAATAATTTCTGAGAGGATTCAATAACGGTTATTTTCAGGGGTATATTAGTCATTTTACTCGGATAAAGTTCCGAACTTGGTAGGATTGTCACTTGCTACGGGATATCCCACAAAGAAAACGGTAGCATTTATTTTATTAGAATCCAAGTAAGAAATGAGTAACACTCAAAACTTCCCCAAAGATCAAGAAACCGAGACAGAATGCATAGAATTTGTTATTTTGAGGGGTGCCAACGACTATTTTCAAGGGTATATCGGTCATTTTTTTAAAGAAAGTTTCCAACTAGGCAAGCTTATCACTAACTACCTTGTGATATCCCAGAAAGAAAATGTAGCAATTGTGGTATTTCACCGAGGGTTTGCATATGATTATTTCAGGGGTAGATTGGTCATTTTGCATAAAGGAAGTTTATGCTGGGATATCAAGGAAAGAATCAAGTAGCACCTATTTTGGTCGAATCAAGATCAAGAATCACATAGAATGGCTTGACTCCCTAGAGGGATCGACAATTGTTATTCCAAGGGCATATTAGTTTTGTTTACAATAAGCTTTACTTTCGGATATCCCATAAAAAAGGTTATTTAGGAGAATAACTTTCTGACATATTTAATAACGTATCTGCCTAACAAAAGAATGTCTCTTGCCGACACAAGAATGCCGCAAAATTTGTAAGAACGTCATGCATTTAGAAAAATAATAAAAGATTTGTTAGAAGGTTATTCTCCTAAATAAGCCAAAAGAAAAAGGTTATTTAGGAGAGTAACCTTCTGACATATTTAAGAAGGCATCGGCCTAACAGAAGAATGCCTCAAAATGTCAGAAGTTCATGCATTGAAAAAAAATAAAAAATATATGTCAGAAGGTTATTCTCCTAAATAAACCGAAGAAAACTGGTTATTTAGGAGAGTAACCTTCTAACATATTTAAGAAGGCATCTACCAAACAGAAGAATGCCTCAAAATTTGTCAGAAGGTCATGCATTTTAAAAATAAAAATAAAAAAATATGTCAGAAGGTTATTCTCCTAAAAGCCAAAAGAAAAGGGTAGCACTTATAATGGTACAATTTTCTTATTTCCTTTTTTTTCAATAAAACAGTTATGATGCCACCCTTTAAACCGCCCCCACCTTACCGGTCCCACGCCCGTTTGTTCTTTTCCGTTTTTACCCTTGACGTAGACCATCAAAGGCATGAAAATGAGAAAGTAAAGGCAGCAATAGAAAGACACGAATCCATACCTCTTCTGGTAGTAACGGCAACTTTGTAATGTGGAAATCATCATATAACATGTAGAATTGATCGAGGTATTTTTGTTGCATTTTCATTCTAGCTTTGAGCAACTTGGATTCAACACCTAGGATACAATTAGAAAAAAAGGGTTTTAATATCGGGAAAAAAAATCAAAACAATAATTGATATTTCTAACGATCATATACATGAGTTTGTGTTGCAAACAAACGGCCATTCTTGGAAAAACACAAAAGAGACACTAAATGTAACACCCTGAATTTCACATCTCTCGCCCCTCTTTTAATAAATACAAGTTTGGTATTTCAATAGGTTGGGTGTTAAAGCCTTTTGGGACATTCAGATGCAAGGTGTGACCTAGAGGTGCGACCTTGTGATGCCATGGTTGCAGTGTCATCGTAGCAGTTCATGTACAGTAAGTTGGGCATGCAAGGTGCGACCTAGAGGTGCGACCTTGCCATGCCATGGTCGCAGTGGCATCGTAGCAGTTCATGTACCGTAAGTTGAGCATGCAAGGTGCTACCTGGGAAGTGAGACCATGCCATGCCATGCCATGGTAGCAGTGTCATCGTAGCAGTTCGTGGCTGGAGTATAAAAATGAGACTTTAAGTTGAGTTATCATTTATTACTCATATCAGATTTATTTCTCTCAACATTTACTCTCTAAACCAAACCCTTAGAGGCGATTTTCAGGAGCTTTAACTCCTCTTCAACAACCACACAAGATCAAGCATTTAATCTCAAGCTTAGGAGTCAAGATCTAGGGTTCTAACCTCTAGTGTTCTTCGTCTTCTCTTCTAGCTTCAAGTGTTGATTGGAGATTTCTAGGGTTTCTTCAAACTCTAGTATTGTGAGTTCATTCTTACCTTTTCTAAAACTTTATACAAATTCAAAATGATGTATTTTACCTCTTATAAAGTGTTTATGCAAGTATTTCTATACTTGATGGATTTTGGTAAACTAGTTCAAAATGAGTCATCTAGAGTTTCTCTTTGAAATGTTGAAACGAGTATAAGGAATGGTTTTAAAACATTTGTGTGAGTTTATTTTCAAGAAATATGATGTTTTGAACTAGATGCTATTTGACCTAATTTTGAAGGAAAGGTTTAAAGATGAGGAATGTTTATCATACAATGATTTCGGGTTGAGAAATGGTTAGTACATCGGAAATGGGTGTATTAAAATGTAAGACTAGTGTAATGGATCCATAGGCACAAAAGTCGGTTTTTATTTGGGGATGGGGCAAGTAAGAGATCCTAGTTTGGGTTAAGGTTGTTCAGTTTTGATATCGAAGGTTTTTACCCGCTGGCGCTCGTTACTCGAAAGCCGAAGGTCTTTACCCGCTCGAGCTTATTTATTCACTGACTAAAGATACTGGGTTGGGGTTGATGTTAGTACAATAGCGGGTCACTCCCGTATTTCCCTCAAATGGCGTATCTTTTAGGCGTAAATCGCGGATAAAAGAAAAGAATAAATGGAAAAGCTTTTTAGTTAAATGTTTATTTACCGCTTTTAAAGATTTACTGGCTTTCCTTATTTGAACTGTTTGTTCTTACTAGGTTTTAAGCCTAACACTTTTTCTTAAAATGACATGTATATCAGGTGATCATCATAGTGGGGCTCCGAAGAGTTGAGAGGAGCTAGATGCCGGTAGAGGCACCCTTTTTGGGAGTACATCTTTGTGTGTACAGTTGGAGTTACATAGAGACAATTATTTTAAGGATATTAGTGGCACCCGAATTTAATCTGTAATCTAGAATTTTATAGATTAATAGGTTGTTATCTAGTATTCATTTGGTATTGTAAACTCTCTTACTTTTCCCCATCTTTATGGGTGATTATTTATGTTAGTCTCATTCCGCATTTATATTTCGGTTTAAATTAACTCCCATTTTTAGGGGTGTTACACTAAACTACGCAAGAATACACGATTTTGGAGAAAGTGTCCAAAATCACTAATTCTTGTGAATATTTGAGCAAAAGGTTGATTACAGGCAACCCTGACCGGCCCAACATGGAACCCGAGCTCTGATAAGGCATTTCAGAGCTGACTCAACGGCTGAGGCTAGTGGGGGGGGGGGGGGGTCAAGCCCGCCTTCCGCAGGATTTGAACCTAAACCTGTTGTGTATTTGAGCAAAATCACCGGCCCTTTGCCAACTTGTGAATATGGTGATTTTTTTTGGCATTTTCATGAGCATAATGGTTAATTAGCTACAGAAAAATCAAAGCATGGTTGTTAAGAAAACAAGTTTCTTGAAATAAAAAATTAAATATATTGTCTATATGTACCTTCTTCATCAAAAATTACTTGATTTATGATGATATTATGTGTATCTATCTCGAACTTAGTAAGTTCCTGCACCAATCTCTCTGTCTCGTATAAAGAGAGGAATTCCGGGATGCATACACATACAAAAGTCGTCAAGTCCTATCACAAAAAAGAAAAAAGTCAAACCCTTTTGTTTATAGCTTAATAAATTACTCTATCTGAAGTGGGATATACTGGGTTCATTTGGTTTGGTTTTATTAACTTTGAGAAGTGAACTTTTTTTTTTGGGGTGGGGGGGGGGGGGGGGGGGGGGAGATTTATTTTTTGAACCATTAGTTAGAGACCTACCGGATCTTTGAATTGCCGGTTGACTTGTTCAATTACTTCCTTCATGCTCTCGAGTCTTCCGAGGATTGCATCCTCGCCTAACTCATCTCCAACACCAAACATACGACTCATCTGCCATTAGATATTAACGTTTATTCTATATTATAACAAAAGTAACACAGATAAAAGGAAAGCAATAAACATGAATAAGCATAAGTAAAGATGTGTATATATATAGACACATTTTCAAATACAAACCAGTTAAAGGTTACAAACCAATATAAAAATAATTTTTTCATGATTTTTTTACATCAAATGTTATGATTTAAGATATTATTAGACATATGTTTGTTTCACCTTGTGGAACAATTACATGTGAAACTTTTACATTATGAAACAAACATATGCGAAATAACATCTTAAATCATAGCATTTGATGGGGAAAAAAATCACTAAAAAAATTATTTTTATATTGGTTTGTACGAGTTTGTAACCTTTGACAGGTTTGTATTTGAAGATGCCTCTCTCTCTCTCTCTATATATATATATCAGGATCATGTAGGAATTTTTTCCCGCAGGAACCACTTTGTTAGGAGAGGTTCACATAAGTTAACATGAAAATGCTTTCCTGCAAAATTTTGAATTCCTACCGGAACCTGACTATTTATATATGTAGGGTCAAATTCAGGGGAAAACCAAAAAAAAATGAAAAACTGAGGAACACCCTAGTAACCATTCATCTGTATCGTATGCACATGTGTATACAAGTAATTTGTAAGTAATTTTTCCACTACACATAAGTGCATGTACATGCACACATGCATAAAAAAAAAAGGAAACGTCTTCAATTACTTGTATGCACATGCACACACCATAAAAATGAATGGTTACTACAGTGTTCCTCAGTTTTTCATTTTTTTGGGGGGTTTCCCTAAACCTCAATCCATATATGTGTGTGTGTGTGTGTGTGTCTAAACAACAACCGAATCCAAAGAAAGCAAGATTTGCAAAGATGAAACTTATGTAAATAAAGAGGCACAAGTGATAGTTAGAAGGAGCAAAAATTTATAAAACGAAGAGAAATACCTGACCCAATAAGCCACCAAATTTACTTTTCAGGCTCATCATTCTGGAAAGACCTTTTTCCAAAGTTGACGGAAATTGCAACAGCCGAAGTGTGTGACCAGTGGGAGCAGTATCAAAAACTATCACCGAGTAATCCATAGTTTGCACCAACCTTAGTTATCATGTTTTTAAAAATATTAAAACTTTTAACCTCAAAAACCCTTCATCTAATAACATCATTACAACTTCCTATTTGCACTATTTCATCTAAAGTTTTAACGTAGCTATAAAAATTCGTTCAAAAATTAATATATTCATATAAATAAGAAGTTGGAAAGATAAACATTCAAACATCAAAAAGCAGATAAGGGGACGTTTTGTATGAATCGCATGGATTAATAAGGACAAAAGTGTCGATTACTTATTGGTCCATGATCTTTATTACAAAGAATTGATGATATTGATTTGGGTCTACAAGATTTCTTTATTTTATCATAATTATACACAATTTTAGATATCTATTTAATGATTTTAGGAAGAGTAGAAATGATTGAAAGCATCACCAATTAGGACTTATAATTAGATTGAATAAATTTGTACTTATTTTAACAATCTTGAAACAAAATGGTGTCAAAAAATTGTAACTTTAACCTAATAACTAAAAGTATACATATACACAATCGTAAGTATCAATTATATCAAAGAAATAAATATAATGGAACTTATAGTCAGATTTGCACTTTTCTAAGAACTACCCTTTTCCCATTATTTAGTTGCTGAAATAACCCTTTATTTGATTAGAAAAATTGCTAAACGATTTAACTCATTGTGGGATGCTATTTTTTAGAATTTCATTCACATTTCTTATTGAATTATAATGAAAAAAAAAAGTCTCTTACTTTAGCATCTCAGCAAAGCTCATAGCTTCATCGATTCCCGGAATTGAATTTGCTAAATCCGACAAGAAACCGTCCATTGCATCTGGTCCTTCTTCTCCATTCTCGACATTGGGATCCACCTCCTAAAAAACAAAAACCTTAACCATAAGGTCATATCATAACATGAAAACAAGAAACAAGAAATAAAAAAGAAAAAAAGTAATGTCAATTATCAATGAATTTTATATATACGGCAAAGTGCATGATTCAATGGTTTCGTTTGAAATTAGACATCCCAAAAGGAACATACATGGCATATAACATGATAGGGTTGGGTTCAAGGGAAAATGTCAAAAAAAAAAAACTGAAGAACACTCTGGAAGCCCTCCATCTGGATGGTATGCACAAATGCATACTGGTAATTTGTAACATGCACACGTGCATAGAAAAGAAAACCCAGCTTCAATCGCTTGTATGCATTTGTGCATACTATCCAGATGGAGGTCTCCCAGGGTGTTCTTCAGGTTTTTTTTTGAGGTTTTCCCCTGAAACTCCCTCCATATACACCATTTAATCGGTATAAATTTAAAAAACAAAAAATTCACCACAAATCATAGTTAATGAAGATTATTAAAGCTGAATTGACCACTAAAGTTAACAAGAACCGATATTTTTACAAGATAGTAACAAAGAGATATCCGAACAAGTTAAAGACACCAAATGACTCGGTATTAGACAGGGGAATGTAGAAATAATGTCATTAATGGCCCATTATCCTAAAAGTTCGCTTTTTTATGTTTTTTTCTAGCTTTCACTGCTTTATTTATGGTGTTATTTCCATTGGAATCACGGGAGGGTAAAATTTTTCAATAACTTCTCCTATTCATTGTTAACCTATATCAAGTTATCAACTAGTTTGAAATTAAAAGCTTCTTGCTTTTGTAATCAAGAAACATGAATTTGTCAACCATAGACCAAAACCCACCATTGCATACAAGTCAGTGAAACATTAGAGACTAAAGCACAAGTCCTTGGTGAATTAACACCATTTAATTATATCAACCATTTAAACAAAATTAGTTGCTTTTCTTTAAATTACCAACCCATTTCAAATAACCCCAAAGATTCTAAAATCAACCAACCACAGCATACAAATTGGGGAACTCCTAAACTAAAGTAGAAGCCTTCTTTTAGAGAAATTGGCCGAAATGCCTATTTCTCTCACTGTAATTGGTCTACTAGCCATTCCTCTCCCAGTTTTACCAAATGTCACTACCTCCGCAAGTGGCACCTCCGTAATTTGTGGAGGTAGCTAAAAGACAAAAAAATAATACAATTTCTACCCAAGCCCACAAGTCATGAAGGTGCCACTTGTGGGCCTGGGTAGAAATTGTAATTTTTTGTCTTTTAGCTATTTCCGCAAATTACAGAGGTGCCACTTGCGGAGGGAGTGCCATTTGGGTAAAACAGAGAGAGGAATGGCTAGGAGACCAATTACGGTGAGAGAAATGGTAATTTCAGACAATTTCCTTTCATTATATCAACCATTTAAACAATATTAGTTGCTTTTCTTTAAATTACAAACCCATTTCAAATAACCCCAAAAGATTCTAAATCAACCAACCATAGCACCTAAATTGGGGAACTCCTAAACTCAAGTAGAAGCCTTCCTTTATCAACAATCAACAATACATAACTACAATTATTATTTAAGGAGGGAGGTTCAAGGAGAACTCCCAGAAAAAAAAACCAAAAACTGAGGAACACCCTGGTAACCATTCATCTGGATTGTATGCACATGTGCATACAAGTAATTGAATTTGTTTCTTGGTTTTCATGCACATGTGTATACAGACAAATTGCTTATAAATTACTTTATACCGTCCCGATGAACAGTTATTAGGCGTCCCTCAGTCTTCATTTTTTTTTGTGGTTTTCCCCTGAACCTGACACATTATTTAAGTTGCATATCTTTTGGACATTGACCAACCCAGTTCATATAACTCCAAGAAAACAACTAATCCGGACAGTATGCACATGTGCGTGCATACAAGTAACTGAATCAGTTTCTTGGTTTTCATGCACGTGTGCATACCAGACAAATTGCTTAAAAATTACTTGTATACCCTCAGTTTTTCATTTTTTTTTGCAGTTTTCCCCTAACCCATTATTTAAGTTGCATATCTTGACTAACCCAATTGATATAACTCCAAGAAAAATTCAAAAATGAATCAAGAAAACAACTAAAGACTAACCATAGCATACAAATTAGTGAACCCATCAACCAAAGTAGGAGCCTTTGTGAATCTTTGTTGAAAAGCATCGCTGAGATTATGAGCTGGATCAGTTGAAATAATAAGAACAGACGATCTTGCAGATGCCAAAAGGATTGATAAAATAGAACTACATGTAGTTTTCCCAACACCACCCTTTCCACCAACGAAAACCCACTTTAGAGTCTCTTGTTCCAACACATTTCTCACCGTCCCTTCCGGCATATCCTCTCCCGCCATTTCTAATTTACAGAAACCCTAAAAATTGGGGGAAAATGGGAGGGAGAGTGTGGTGATGGGTTTTTGACGAAATTGATGTGAAATTTAGTTTGAGAAGGGATCTGGGTCACGAATTGTTTCAAAAACATTGAAATTTGAGTTAGGTCACATTGGCGATTTTGAGGTTGGTTTCAGAAAAAAAAAACAGCGATATTTTGGAGAAATTGGGTTCAAGAAGGAAGAAATTTGATGAGATTCATTCTTCAGGAAGAAAGGATTTTTGGTTTTATGAATCTAACCATTGATGGAACGATTGTAGAAAAGCTTTTTGATTGGATTCTGTTTGTGGGAAATTTTGTTCGATATGCATGAAAATGTTGAAATGGTGTAAAATAACGAATTCTTGAACTTTAGCGCCAAATTTGAAAATATTATATAAAAATCAAGTTATGGTTCTAGTCCCTAGGGTTTGTTTGAAATTTTGGTTTTAGTCCCTGATATTCATTTGTTAAGAGCATCTCCAACAGCTATGCTAAACTAGAAAAAAAAATAAGGATTTTAACAATTTTACTTTCCATCAGTTATGTTATACCTTATGCTATAATAGAGAAATGGGTAGAAAGAGAGAAAAAATCTCTAAATTTAGAAAAATCTCTAAATTTAGAAAAATCTCTAAATGGAGAGAAAAATAATTATTTAATAGTTTCCAACCAATCACACCCTTCTTTTTCTTGGGATATTAAATATATTGAATATTTTATTAGTATATTTTATGGTAGAATTGCTAAAATAGAATAGCTGTTGGAGATGGACGTAATATTTTTTAGGGATTTTGACTTTTCATATGCTATTTTAGAAAAAATTTAACATAGCTGTTGGAGATACTCTAAGGTCTCATAGTCATCACCAAGGTTTGTATTTCATTTTGATTTAAGTCCATATGGTTAATCGCGATTACTTGAATCTGTTAATTAAGAGACATTATGGTCTTTTTATCCATTTAATTAAACAAACATATATTTGGGTTGATTTAAATAAAAAGGTTAAAAATATTGTGATAAAGGTAAGAAAAATAAACTATCAAACTTTTAAAAGTTGGTTACTTACATTTTCTAACAAAAAAAACCATCTATAAGGTTGGAACTAACTATAAAGGTTTTAAAGTAAAAAAAAAAACTAAATCAATTTTACCGTTCTCAAACTCTATGTCATTAAAACCCCTTACAAACAATGGTATCGCTCCCCTCGTCACTCCTCGTTGCCCCATCGTTGTTTGTTCTCTATATCGCCTAACACGTTGTTGGCTCCCTGCCATCGGTCTCCCTCTTTTGATCTATTCTTTTATCTATCAAAAGAGGGAGAATCAAAAGATAAAAAAAATAGATCAAAAAGAGGGAGATCGATGGCAAAGGGAACAACGTGATAGGCGATATGGATAACAAGCAAGGATGTGGCAACGAGGAGTGGCGAGGGGAAGTGACATCAGTGTTTGCGTGGAGTTTGAATGACATAGGGTTTGAGAATGTTATAATTGATTACGTTTTTTTTGTATTACTTTAAAAACCTTTTTAGTTGGTTACATGTAGATTTTTTTTGTTAAAAGGATGTAAGTAACCAATTTTTATTTGATCGTTTCATTTATTGAAAGAAATGTTCAAGTATTAACCATTCAAAATGCTAAATGATTTGTTCATTCAAAAAAATATAGTCAACGGACTTAATCATTTAGGATAAGAAAGATTAACGGGTTTTTCATTAAAAAAAATAGTTCAACTACTTAATCATTTAAAATAAGAAAGTTTAATGGTTTTTTCGTTCAAAAAAATAGTTTAATGACTTAATAATTCAAAATGAGATGGTTTATTGGGTTTTCTTTGAATTTTCCCTATTTATAAATAAATCTTGTAATTTAAACAAATAATCAATTTTATTAGAGTCGGTATGAAATGAATTATGTAAAAATGATTATTTGATCGCTATGTAATCAAATAGTTAGAATTGCCTTATTTAAATAATAAAAACTCATTATTTGTACAAAAGTTGATTGCCGTCAATCTCAACCAGTCCCATACAGAATCTGCTTTTCAAGGACTTTAATATGAAGAGATATTTTTTGGCTCACTCAGCGGCTGAGGCTAGTCGTCCTCCTCCGAAGGAGATTAAACTCAACACCTATCTTATATTTGGACAAAGTCACTCCACTCCTTTGCCAACTGAGTTACACGCCAAAAGGCAACATAAAGAAAACCGATTACTAATTTTAACGATTTTAATTCACAATAATTAGTCATACCCAAACACCCCGAGTTACAACATGTGACAAACATATAAATTATTATATCGTTAAAGGGCGAAACTACGACTTCCAAAAAGAAGTACAAGTTCCATATAGGGTGTACATTCCGTGGTAATAGCTATATAAATATGTATATCGTTAAGAAGAGTTTATATATCTTACTATTTACACTTACATACGGAAAGTCGACATAGTGTCATTATATATATATATATATAACTCACGATTTCCGTATGCAAAAAGGGTTCGAATGGTCAATCAATAAAGAGTGTTGTAGATTGAAAAAGTGGCTATGATGGTCGAGATGCAAATAACGAGCGATGGAAGTAGGGTTATGTTCAAGAGTCTACTCATACCCCAGTAACCCGCTAACGTGATGGTTCCATCTGCAACCACCCGAGCTAGGGTTCCGGCTTCGGTTGATAGTAATCCACCGTTGTAGGTCCCACGAGATAGACGCGATGACATGACCCGAGATAGGAGGGATAAGTTCACACCTGAGATGGTTAAGAATGAAACATGAAAACTCATGATGGCATTACTCCCTTTATCCCATAACAAGTATCCACATTTCCATTCTAGTTGTTCTCTTAACAGTTCCATTAAGAGGCAGTCTCTAATCGCTAAGAGGTGAATCATGTTTCACAAAAAAAAAAAGTCTGCCTATTAATGGTTGCAAAACCTTCTGAATCGTTTTGTATCATGGATCTCCTTTAACCATTGAGAGCGCTAATTACATATTGAACAATTATCAAACAATTATATTTCATTTTGCACTATATCATAAGAGTCTCTTAATGATTGTGATCACTTAGGTTGCGTTTAGTTAATGAAAAATTTTCTGTTTTCTAGAAAAATTTCCCAATGAAAATGAAAATTTAGAAAAAGCGTTTAGTTCGTTTAGTTTTCAAAAATTTTCCAAAAAAATTTCCATTTTCATTTTCTAAATTTATATTAGATTTAGAAAACAACTTTTTTGAGTTTTCAGAATTTTCATTTTCAAAATAATTTTCTACATGCACACACTTACACTTTTACACGCGTGAACACACACACACACACATACACAATTTCACACACACACACTTTCACCTTCACACTAATACACAATTTCACACACTTTCACGGACACACTCACTTTCACACACACACACACATACACATACTTTCACACACACACACACACAAATACACTTTCAAACACACACACACATACACTTTCAAACACACACACACACTTTCCCTTTCACACACATACACATACACAATTTCACACACACACACACACACACACACTTTCACTTTCACATTCATACACAATTTCACACACTCACTTTCACACGCACACATACACACATTTTCACTTTCACACTTTTACACACACATACACACTTTCACACACACACACATACACACTTTCACTTTCACACACATACACATACACAATTTCACACACACACACACACACACAATTTCATACATACACACACACACAATTTCACACACAGACACTTTCACACACATACACTTTCACACACACTCACTTTCACACACACACACACACTCACTTGGTTGTGCATTTTCTACCACTTTTCATTTTCCATTTTTTTCAAATTAGAACGTGTGTGTGTGTGTGTGTGAAAGTGTGTGTGTGTGTTGTGTGAAAACATGTGTGTGTGTGTGTGAATGTGTGCGTGTGAAAGTATGTGTGTGTGTGTGAAATTGAAAGTGTGTGTGTGTGTGAATGTGTGCGTGTGAAAGTGTGTGTGTGTGTGTGAAATTGAAAGTGTGTGTGTGTGTGTGTGAATGTGTGCGTGTGAAAGTATGTGTGTGAAATTGAAAGTGTGTGTGTATATGTTTGTGTTAAAGTGAAATTGTGTGTGTGTATGTCTATGTGAAAGTGAAAGTGAAAGTGTGTGTGCGTGAAAGTGTGTGTGTGTGTGTATGTCTGTGTGAAAGTGAAAGCGTGTGTGTGTGTGTGTGTGAAAGTGAAAGTGTGTGTGTATGTTTGTGTGAAAGTGTGTGTGTGAAAGTGAAAGTGTGTGTGTGTGTGAATGAAAGTGAAAGAGTGTGTGTATGTCTGTGTGAAAATGAAAGTGGAAGAGAGTGTGTGTGTGTGTGTGTGTGAATATGTGTTTATGTATGTGAAAGTGTGTGTGTGTGTGTGCGTGTTTGTGAAAGTGCGTGTATGTGTGTGTGAAAGAGCGCGTGTGTGTGTCTGTGAAAGTGAGTGTGTTTGTGTGTGCGCGAAAGTGTGTGTGTACACACACTTTCTAATTTGAAAAAAAATAGAAAATGAAAAATGAAAATTGGTAGAAAATGCACAACTAAACGCGTTTTCTAAAAATCTGAAAATGAAAACTTCACCATTTCAACTAAACGTGTTTTGAAAATTTTTCATAGAAAACTGAGAATGAAAACACAACTTCATTTTCTGAAAACGTTTTCTTGGAAAATGAAAACAGTTTTCGCTAACTAAACGCACCCTTAATCATTCTGCACCAAACCATTCAGCAACCGTCAAACAGCCCCTAAGTGCCCACTTTTATATAAATAATTATACTCTCTCCGTCTCAAATTAAATATTCATATTTCTATTTTAGTTTTCCATAAAAATGAATGTCGACATTCAAAAGTAATGCATACTTTCCAATTCTACCCTTAAGATATTCATTAATCATTACTCCCTCTATCAAGGGTAAAATTGTTCTTTTGTTAATAAAAAAAATGTAATAACTAAATTTCTAATTCTACCATGATTTACAAGTATTTAAAGACTTACGAGGTGTAATAGATATTAAGAGTAAAATTGTCATTTGGTTAATTAAAAATGTGATACTTATACATTTCTAAAACCGTGTGTTTTTTTATTGTGGACATTTAGTTTGGGATGGCAGGAGTATACATAATCGAATCGCACAAGATCTTATATGAACTAGCATCGTGTATATATACGTCAAAGTTTGCAAATAGATAGATATATATATATATATATGTATGTACCTTCAAGAACTTCAGCGGACACGAAGGTTAGAAGAGCCGATAGAACATATTGTGGTGCCGAGTAGGGGATGATCACTTGAAAGCTTAAAACGATACCCAAGCATAACATTATCTCCGAAGCCAACAAAACTTGCCTACATTGACAAAATATTGTACGTAAAATACAACAGACTTTCGAAAGTCAAACGTAGTCCTCTTATATCTTCAATTACTGTTAATTGTAGATGTCAGATCTGCGTACACCTTACATTATAAAAAACAGAGACTTTAGCGACGAACAAGTCATCGCATCAATCAGTAATCCCTTGAAAAACATAACAAGTGATTACCAACGGATATTTAATTTTTTATTTGATATTCTTCTACGATCTGTCGGTAATCCTTTGATAATCATCGAAGGATTACCTACGGATATTTAATTTTTTATTTATTTGATATTTATTCTACATGGGGCGTGTTCAAATGAGAACTCATATTTGGTTGTCAATGTGAGGACAAATGAGAGCGCGAAATGTGTGTGATAATCAGACTGAATAATGAAAGAAAATATGACTGAATGTAGTGTTATTCAGTCTAAATAATACTATTCAGTATGAATAATACTACTCAGTCTGAATAATACTACTACATTCAGTCTGAATGATACTACATTTAGACCGAATAATACTAGATCAGTCTGAATAATACTACATCCAGTCTGAATATTTTCCTTCACAATCGATTTTTTTTTCTTTTCTAAAAGTTCTAAGTTTTCTTACCTTTCTTCAAACACGTTGCTGATGTAGCTCCCGACGAAAATGCTAACCGGAAGAACAGATAGTCCAAGACAAGCAAGAAATAACGCGACTTTATTTGTCGACCATATAAAGTAGTACGACGTGATAACACTCGATTCCGCAAGTAAAATCTCCATCGCGTATTTAAGCATGAAGTATATAATCAATTGAACCTGTTCACAAAAAATCATTCGGTATGCATATTTATATATAAACGTTGCATCGGCCATTTAAATAAAGTTAGCCTTTTGACATTTTTTTATATTGGATGACTTTTTGACAGATTTAAGAACGTCTCTACCTGACAAAAAAAAATGTCTCTTCTTAGACCATTTCCAATGAACTCTCTATTTTACTCTCTATCTCTATTTTACTCTTTATTTTCACTTCAACGAACTCTCTATTTCACTCTCTAAAATAGAGAATTGAATAGTAACTCTCTAAATATAGAGAGTTACTATTCACTACTCTCTATTTTTTTTTTAACTTTTGATAATTACAAATTGACCCTTCTATTCTTTGGATTGTTGTATTTTTATTTTAGTTGTTGTCTAATATCAATTTTAATAAACTAAAACATGATAAAATTGGCCCTTCAATTATAATGTTGTCAAAATAACATGATAAAATTAATAAATATAAGGTTATATTGTGAAAATAAAAATATAAAGGTATAATTTATAAAGTTAATAAATACAAAGGGTTTATTGAACATTATTTTAGAGAGTAAAATAGATAATATCATTGGAGTAAATATGACAACTCTCTATTTTACTCTCTATAATAGAGATTAAAATAGAGAATGTCATTGGAGATGCCCTTAGCACAAGAATAGCTCAAAGTATGCTAGAAGGTCGCACAATATATAAAGAGTAAATTACGTTTTTCATCCCTGTGGTTTGTTAAAAATTGCAGATTTCGTCCCTGTGGTTTTGAAATTTCAGTTTTAATCCCTATGGTTTGCAGATCATTTCTATTTTTGTCCCTATGGCCAAAACACTATGTTTAAATATAAATGACTAAAATATAAATGAATTGTAAACCATAAGGACGAAAAAAGCAATAAATTTTAAATCATAAGGACGAAAAAAGCAATAAATTTTAAATCATAAGGACGGAAAATGTAATGCATTATAAACCATAGAGATAAAAATAGTAATTTCAAAACCATAAGGATGAAAAATGTAATGCATTATAAACCATAGAGATAAAAATAGTAATTTCAAAACCATGAGGATGAAAATAAATTTTTTTAACAAACCATATGAACCAAAAACGTAATTTACTCTTAAATAAATCATTCACAAGGTTATTCTCTTAAATAACCCATAAATGGTGATACTTAAAAGATGATGGGTAAAAATCTTCCTTTCCCCATTGCCTTCTGTAAAGAAAGACGACTTATTTAGAAGAATAACCTTTTAACAGATTTTTTTAATGTATGGCTTTTGACAGATTTTAAGGCATTTTTTTAAATTTATTAGAAGATCATGCATTAAAAAGAATCTGTTAGAAGGTTATTCTCGTAAATAACACAAAGAAAGATGAAGACAAACCTTGACGGATGGAGTAAGCAGTCGGTATGCAGACATAATAGAAGTCACGGGCTCACGGCTCTCCTCGGATAATTTATCACTAGGATCATCATCACATTCGTATTGCTCGTCTTCCTCTTCTTGATTTTTCCCCGAACCCAAAAGTAATGGCTCAGAGAAACCAGTTTCAACGATGGTATCTGTTAGCAACAACATACATAATATTCACTAATCAAAACCAAACCAAACCAAACCAAACGACCTCAATATTACCCACCAAGATATAGGGCACGAAGAAGGTAAATTTCTACCTCAAAAAGTAGAACAGTTGTTTCAGTGAAGACCCCCACCTTGTGAAAAGTGTGTGAAAGAGAGAAAAGCAGGTAAACTTAGGGGCTGTTTGGTTGATTTTCCATTAAGTAGTGTATGGATAAAGCTGTCTGTGTGAATTAATTTGTTTGTATAGATTGTGAAGGTTTTTGTATAGGAGGGTTTCCTCATAGATGGAAGGAGCTTGTTTTTTAACTGGGAGAGACGATATTGGAAAAAAAAACTTGCACTACAACAAAATTGATTTTATAAGACGCCTAAAATGAAAAAGCGTCCTAAAAAATTATTTTATAGGACACAAGTTTATAGGACCAAACCAAAAAGCGCCTTAACTAAAAGTGTTACAGTAAGTTTATAGGACACTTTTAGGTGTTTTAACAAGTTTTTTACGACCCCTTAAAAATAAAGTGTCGTATTAACTATTTTATACGACACTATTTGAAAATGTGTCCTATAAACAAAAGTGTCCTATAAAAAGATGGGTTTATAGGACACTTCTCAAAGTATCATATAAAATAGTTAATATGACATTATTTTAAAAGCGTCGTAAAAATTTGTTAAAACGCCTAAAAGCGTCCTATAAACCTATTGTAACGCTTTATGGTTTTGTACTGTAGAGGAAAGTTCAAATGAGAACTCAAATTTGGTTGCGAACATGAGAACAAAGGAGAGCGCGACACGTTTCATATTCACACTGAATATTGAAGGGACATATATATATATAGTGTTATTCAGACCGAATAACACTACATTTAGACTGAACAACACTATATTCAGACTGAATATTTTCCTTCATTATTCAGTCTGAATATGACATGTGTCGCACTCTCCTTTGTCCTCATGTTCATAACCAAATTTGAGCTCTCATTTGAACTCGCCCCCGGTACTATAAACCTAAGTTTTATAAAGTATTCTATTATGACGCTTACAAAATCTAAGCGTCCTATAAAGCCAATTTTGTTGTATAAAGCTCCCCCCTAGAAGCTTACCGAATGAGTCACTTTCTATATGATCAAGCCACTACCAAAGAATCATACACAAACAATCATGTATAGCTGACCGAATAAGCTGTGAGTCCCATTAAACTCATTAAGCTGCTAACAAACAGGTCCAAATCGGAAAGATGGACACAAGTAAGCAATAGTGGTACAAATAAGATGGGAGAATAATACCAGATGCTTCTCGTTGGACGATAATCTCTTCTTTCTCAAATGCAGGCTCTCGGAAAAACAACCATAGCCATAGTAAATAAACGAACCACGCAAACGCCATGAACCATCCGGGTAAAGTATCTTCGTTGAAGGTGAGTCGAAAGATTTTGAATCTCCGTTGGAATAGGCAGGCAAGAGCCGGACCACAAGCCATGCCGAGGGCACTGGCACTCACGAAGCCAGCAGACGCTTTCATTCTTAGCTTTGGTGGAACGCAATCGCTAATATAACGTCTGTTAACAGCCCGGGCGGATCCCAATCTATAACATTGCAATCAATTCCATCGGTAAGAAGATTCAAATATTCGACTTTTTAACCACAAGGGTTGTGGCGTACTGTACTGGTTAAGGCTTGTGGGGATGAGGCTAGATAACCCATCTACCCCATGTTCGAATCCAGCGCAAACAACTTGTGGCCACTGGAGGATTATCTTAGGGCTGCATGTTTTAGCAGTCTTAAAATAGCCAGAGATTAGTCTAGACATATGCCTAGGATACCCTTTAAAAAAAAAAAGGTTGTGGCGTACTGGTTGAGGCGCCTTAGGGATGTGGTGGAATATTCCATCTGCTCAGAGTTTGAATCCAGACGTACACAACAATTGTGGCCACTGAGTTTATCAGGGCTAGGGCTGATGTATTGTAGTCATAATTTGTCGGGATTAGTCTAGGTATAGTCTGGCACAACCTTCCAAAAAAAATATTCGATTTTTTTAAGGTCGAACGGACTCTTTTTTGTTATGAAATTAGTCAAATCAGTATGATTTCTTCAAGTTATTTAAGAAGATTTAATATTTAACTTCTTTATGGTATGAAAAGAAAAGGAAAATATCAATGATGAATTTGTACAACAATCTATAAATCATCTGTTCAATAACAAAATCGGTTGTATATGATGCCAAAATTCAAAAGAAATTAAAAAGTTAAATAATTTTTAATTAATTAAAAACTGGATACCAAAATTCATTATTTTAATTAAAAAATTAATCTTTGGTATATACTTTTCTAAAACTGGATACCAAAATTAAAAATTAATTAAATTTTTTGGTTGATTTGAATTAATTAAAAAACATCAAAAAGAAATTAAAAATGAAACATGTGATCGTGTAGTAAACAAAGGTCGCTCATAATATTTGTACAAGTGTCAACTTTTCAGTGGTTTCTTTTTCTTTTTTATATGACTTGATTGATTAAAAACTATGGTTTATTTTAATTTTAAAAAAGTACATACCAAAATTCATGACTTTTAACTAGCTGATTTATTGGTAAAAAAAAAACTAGCTGATTTATAAGACATTTTTGAGAAGTGTCTTATGAATACATGTCTGTTTACAGGGCACGTGATTTTGTAAAACATTTTTACAAATAATGTGATTAAAAAACTTATAAAATGTTTTTGTTTCAAAATTGTCCTAAAAAACCTGTTTGATAATTGGTAGTCCAAAAACATACTATCAACTTATTTCAAGACATTTACATAAGACACATAAATATTTCATCCTATAACCCCTATAAAACAGTCTATTATAACATTTAAACATATTTTACGCCATATAAACCTGATTTAATTGCAGTATCTACAAGGACATAGATCAACTTACCCACAGAACAAGCGTCCAACGAGAAGAACGTATATCGAGTCAAGATCATAAGCCAAAGCATATAACGTATTCCCGATAAGAAGAAGAACGCTGCTACAAATAAGCGGTTTGAAATACGATTTATTCGACCACGCGCTAAAATAAACCGAAGAGAAAATCTGGGCGACCGCCATCGATCCAATCACGATACCACAAACCGTGGCCGCAGCTCCAAGGCTAAGAGAATAGTTATCGGCAGTTGGAACAATTATATACGTATTTACCATATATAAAAACGTATTCGCCAAGTTCAAAAGAAGCGACATAAAATGATATCGCTCGTTAACGGAATGTTCTTCGGAAATCGAAGGCGATGGCAATGGAAACTCGTCTTGCATAATAAACGCGTGTTTTCCTAAATATTGAAGGAAATCCGTTGAGTTCATTAGTCGATTCTCGGCTGCTTTGATTGATTCGATCATTGGGTCCTGTAATTTTGTAGCGGGAATTTAATTAATGATATATTTTTTTTTGAAGAGCAGAATTTTATTAAGACTAGCAAGAACGCTAGAGAAACAATTACATACTAGAAATAGCCAAAAGAGGGTTTTGCAACCACCCTACCCAGTTAATATTTAAATTCTTACTCCTGTTATGTACCTCAGAAGTACGATTGCGTAACAATACTATCCCACAACACTGCCTTTTTAGGTTTTTCTTAGTCCAAAAATTGTCTCATTGCGAAATTTCCAGATATTGAATATAAATCAAGATGGGATTTATAAAAAGATAAGATTTTTATAGTACCGATATGGAGAGAGTTGGTTGGTCGTAAATTGATACATAGCGTCTACGATCATCTTGAAGATCAGCTAGGTTTCGAGATATGGATCCAACGACTGCTGATATACCCTGCATAGGCAGTATAATGATAGTAATGTTAATGTACGTCTGCAACCACTACAATAAAATTGTGTTTATAGGACGTTAAACATGTCTGAATGTCTTAACATACTGCTTTATAGGACCTAAGTTCATATGACTGAACAACTAAATATGTTACAATAGGGTTGGGTTCACGGAGACCAGTCTGTTTTCGTTAGACCGTATTTTTACACTTGAAACTTCACAGCAAAACACTGTGAATGTAAAAAGAATATGAACCTTCACAGCAAAAACACTGTGAATGTGAAGGTTGTCTTCATAGTGTTTTGTTGTGAAATTTCAGGTATAAAAAAGTGGTCTCATGGGTCTCACGAAAACTGGCTGGGCCGTTACAATAAGTTAACATGACGCTTTTGGACTTCCTGACAAAAAAATTAGGACATTTTTGAAATAAAACGTCTTATTAGTCTTTTTATATGACATTATTTGAACAAATATCTTATAAAAACAAGTGTCCTGTAAAAAATATATGTTCATAGGACACTTATCAAAAGTATAAACAAAAAGCTAATAGGACACTTTATTTCAAAAGTGTTCTAAAAACTTGTTAGGATGCTCAAAAAAATTGTATCAACTTATTGTAACACTTTTTCTATAGAACGACAATTGTTTGGTCCTATGAACTTATAAAACAGTCTATTAGGACATTTAGGGGCTGTTTGGTGGTTACTGAATGGTTTGGTGCAGAATGATTAAGAAGCTTTTATGACATAGTGCAAAATAAAATACAGTTGTTTGGTAATTGTTCAAAATGAAATCAGGGCTCTGAATGGTTAAGGGAGGTCCAGGATACAAAATAATTCAAAGGGTTTTGGAACCATTAAGAGGCAGACTTATTTTTTGCCACACACGATTCACCTCTTAGTGATTCAGAGACTGCCTCTTTATGGAACTGTTAAGAGGTAAACAAACAGCCCCTTAGACATATTTGACGTCCTATAAAGCCATGTCTTCGAGTTTTTTAATGTTTTAGTGTTGTACCACATGCTTAAACACTTGTCGGAGCTGAGAATAAGGATGGTTGGCTCGAGTTTTAACATAGTAATTAGTGAACCTATATCCAAACCGCTTATCAAACTTTTTAAGAATCTTTCTTAGACCGATAGCGTTCATTTCGACAAAGAACAAGAGCCTCAAAAGATCTCTCCCCACATCTCGATATGCATCTCGTAGTTCCATTATTGAGTCATAATGAGGTCCATGTAAAAGGGAATCGTCAGAATGGTCGGCAAGACCTGATAGCCTGGTTGCGAGTTGACCTTGTTGTTTTAATAAAAACAAAACTAGCTTCTCGATCTGAAATAAAACAAGATGCATAGTAGATAAAATTAGGTTATCGGGGATCAAATTTGATCACAAACGTTATGTTATAGAGAAAGAAAGGATATAAATCAAACGGAACCAAACTGACCCATAAATCCCACTCCAAAGTAGGGTATGGGAGTTGAGATGTAGACAAACCTGACCTCTATCCAGAATCTCAAAAAGGTAAAACGGTTGTTTCCGTGAAGACCCCAGTTTGTGCACGAGTGTGATCAAACAAATACAAGGAATAAAGACTAACATATGGTGAATGAAACACGAATAATAGTGATAGAATCTTGGAGTCTCACGTCAGCTAGATTTGGACCATTTCTCTGATACATATATATATATATATATATACACACACACACATATAGAGGAAGGATCATGCGAGAAGTTAAACATTTTGCGACAAAGCGTGAAGTTGTAATATCATATATGATTACACTCCTTTGGGTGTGTTTAATCATATATGATTAAGTGTCTATATGTTGTTAATGCAACATGAGTTTAATCATATACGATTAAGCTTATGTATCATGCGTGTAATCATATATGATAATAATGGGACTTTTCGCCTTCTCGCAAAATGTTTAACTTCTCACTTCTTGTTTGAATCTGCCCCTACACACATATACATATATTTATATGCTGGAACCTCCCCTTTCTACTCAAGGGCACTTTTGGAGAGTGATATGGGGGGTTCAACATATTCTCACGTGTCGAGGTCTGCCACTCTAGGGACCTAACACTCTGGCCAGCCCCCTCTCGACGCTCTAGGATAATTTGTGCATCTAGCCTCGGTTGAAGGGGGCGTGTTGCAGTCCCACTTCGGCTAGACTTGAACCATTTATTCTCTATATATATGTCGGAACCTCCCCTTTCTCCTCAAGGACACTTTTGGATCGTTATATGAGGGTTCGACGTATTCTCACAAAAATAATGCATTATGAGCTACAAAACTTATAACTTATAAGTAAGATTCAAGTTCTATAAGTTTTCCAGGTTCGAAAATTCAAAATCAAACTGAACTCTGCAACTAAAACAAACAACACACACCTGTTCATCAAGCATTCGAGAGAAATCAGATAGGACATAATCGCGATCATGGACAACCACCTCGTTTTGTTGAGCATATTGCTTTACTTTCTTCTTTAGTAACTTGTAATTGATATAATATCTGAAAACCAAATATGCAATAAGCAAGTTATCATAACAAGGTACAAACTAATGTATTTCTCAGATTGTTCAAACTTTTATGTATAAAGTTTAAATTGAGCAAATGGGAATTCAAGAACATTACTCTTTCCATTCTTGGATCTGCAATTCCTTCAACTTTTTCCCAAATGCAACCATTATTGACCTCACAAATCACAGTATTCTGTAGAACACAAACCAATTAGTACCCAAAATTACAACTCTCTAATCCATGAAAACAGAACATTTTATCATTCTAACTGTTAGAGTCCCACATCGGCTAGACTTGGACCTTTCTCATCTGTATATGTTGGAACCTCCCTTTCTCCTCAAGGGCTCTTTTGGAGATTCATCTAGGGGTTCCACATATCCTAATATGGTATCAGAGCCAAGGTCTACCACTCAAGAGACTTGACACTTCCAGATAACCCCCTCTGGACAATTCAGTGTCCATCTAGCCTCGTTGGAGGGGCGTGTTAGAGTCCCACATCGGCTGGACTTGGACCAGTTCTCCTCTATATATGTTGGAACCTCCCCTTTCTCCTCAAGGGCTCTTTTGGAGATTCATCTAAGGGTTCCACATATCCTAATACTAACACCATTTCATGACCAAATGATTTGAATTTTCTAACCATTATAGTTGAACAGTTCATCACAAATAAACCATAGTTCTTCACACTTTACCAAAAGAGCTATTCTGGATTTTTGAAAAAAGCACTAAAATATGCATCTACACTTCCACAATCTGCCCAAAACGCCAGTGCAAATACTATTATCGATCTGATCATTTAGTGGATAAATCGAACAATTGAAACACAAATCGAAAACTTGCAGGTACAAATTAATTTGTACGGTACAACTCTCCAACGCATGAGCTAGATTCAAACAATTTACGATTCGATACTATCTGCAGCCGATGAAATTTTTTTTTGTTATACGAACATCATTTAACAGAATCATTTAACTACAGAAACAACAGTGTTCGTTAGAACTAACTACAAACACCTCTTAATGCATGAAATTAAACCAAAATAAGTTACGATTCGACGCCATTTTCAGATTTTCTGATCTTCAAACACTGAAATCATGCTCGTTTAATTGAGAAATCAATCGATAAAAGAGTAAATTCAGTGAAATGAAACAAAACTGAAGTAATTTTAAGAACAAAAGCTTACTTTCCGTCAAATTGTTTCCTCAAAATTGAGGAAACTTCATCGTGATTCGCAGTTTAACGACGAAAAATAGGTGGAATTTGTACGGTAGTTCAGTAGAAAAGCAACATTTGCCATCGGAATTTGATCAGAAAAGCATACGTGTCGCCGGTGAAATCAATCCACACATAAAATAAGGAACCCATTGTTGCAGGAGGAATAGTTTATATGAGGTTCGTTTGTACACATATATCAATATCAATAATCAACCGTTAATAAATTTTGTTGTTTAAATTCATTATAAGAAAAGAATTGGGAAAACGACAAAAGACTCGATCTCTTCTATAAATTTGGGGAATAGTTTTATAAAGTTTATACTATGATTTTAGTTTATGTGGTTTGTTACAGGGTTGAGTATCGGAATCGGATATCCGTCTTTAAAATCGGAACCGTTTCAGAAGCTGGGATTACGAAACCGAACCGATGTGATTGGTTACAGTTCTCGTTTTTTTTGGGCAGATTCTGCATGCCGCTACCCACCAATTATAAATAAAAAATATTTTATATATTCATAAATAATAAATAAAAACTTAAACCCTTTAGTTTATTTATGTAATAATTAGTTTTTATCGGATCAGGAACAATTTTTATCGGTTTCGGTTCCGGTTTCGGTTCTGGGGCGGTGTGAATGGGGAAGGATCTACCGTCGATTTAGGTGGGTTTGATTAATACAGTAACAAAATATGAAAAATAAAAGACATCATAAAAAGACCTAAATGCCCCTTTATTTAAGGGATGTTTCTAATGTTGTTAGGCATGAGGACGAAAATAGTAACAAACCGTAAACCATAATGCCAAAAAAAACAGTTTTTAAAGACCATGGACGAAAATAGATATAAACAGCATACCACAGGGACGAAAATCGTAATTTACTCTAAAGTTTAAAATAACATTGTTTTATAATTTATAAGAGAATACCTTAAATTTTCACAAATTTCAATAGACGAGCTAGGTTCAAGCTTGATTCAAGTTCAAGTCCAAGCTTAATCTGAGTTCAAGCTCGAATTTAAAATTGAACTTGGATAGGAGTTTGAGTATTTTGGTCAATTTCTCAATAAATTTTCAAGTTTTTGAATTGTTTTTAACAAATAAATCCGTCAACCTTTAAAAAAACTCAATAAACTTTCATATTTTGAATGATTAAGTTCCTAGTCAATTTTCCGTCGTTAATCCGTCGATCATCACTGAGGAACAAATATCTTTGATTTGATTTTTTTTATTAAATACTTTGGCAATCTGTAGGTGCAGGATCTCTCAGTAATCCGTCGATGACTTTAGCCGTCAGCAAATAATCGACGATAGTGATCCGTCGGTGATTGTAACCATCAATAATTCCTCGGTGATGGCCGTCGGTGATACTTTCACCCATGAAAGTTTACCCGACAAATTTTCACCGAAAATTTTCCCTTACCGACGAATCTGTTTGTCGGTGATAGCCTTTATAATTGTAGTATGTAGTCTAATTGAGTAAGAATGCAATCTGGGTTAGAGGCTAGATACAGATAAATGTTGACTGAAAATGGTTGTAACAAAATTTCTAGATAAATATCGAGTAAAACACTGAAACCGAGTTAAAAAAAAGCAATCACCTTCTTACTAGGTCAACATATCGATCCATATGTATTTAGGCCTTAATATAAAATAATAAATAAAAGAAAAATGATATCAAAAAAAAATTGCGATAAGAGAAAGTAGACCCTATGAATATTCCTTATGATTATTTCTCCTCCATGATAAATAAAAATCCGCTCAAACGTCGACGTTTGATGTAAGTTCACCACTTCCCATTTCATGTGGTAGTGAGACATCAATTATTTCCATCCACTATTTACAAAAAGTAAAAAAGAAAACAAAATGTTTTTTATTTTTAATATTTTGATAGATCAATAAAAATAATTAAAAATAATGCGGTAGAAAATAACATCAGAACATTTCAAACAATTACTTATGTGATCGTTATGTGATGTAATATATGTTTTAAAAAGTTATAGATTCAGATATTTTAATTTATAAATGTTCTATTATAATAGTTGGGGCAGATTTATACGATACTATTAACTTTCACGAGGATACTATAAATTTTTTTTAATGTTTAAAGTCATATGTGATTTTACACTAACTGGAGCGGACGACTTCAGTCGCATGAGAAAAGTCGTCCGGATCATATATGATTTTGTACATAAAAAAAGTTTCTTGTATTATTGTTTGAATCTTTCTCTATAACAGTATGATAGCATTTATAGAACAAAATCAAATAATGTTATATCATAACAGTTGGTATACATATTCATATGATAATAACTATTAAAAACATGCTTCTATACGATAAACTGAAAATGCATGTCGTTAAAATTATATAAATGATATTATAATAACTATTGATATATACATATACATATGCATAACCATTTACAAATCCAAATAAATCTTATAAAAGCTTATAAACAAGTTTTCATATGTTGTTTCACATATGAAACAACATGTGTGAATATGCAGTGTTTATACAGTGTTGTTTCATATGTGAAATGTTCGAGACTATTTTGTGCATGGAAAAAAAATAGTACGACTGAACATTTTTTATATGAAACAACAATGTATAAATATTGTTTTCACACATATTGTTACATATATACATAACAATACATAAAAAACTGGTATATAAATTTATATAATTTATATTGAGTTTGTAAAAGAAGAATATTGTATATATATATATATATGTGTGTGTATATGAAAGAAGAGAACAAAGCCTGACTTACAATTTTGTGAATATTGAGGGGAAATTTGAGAGCTTGTTAGGCCTTTTGAAGCTTCACTACAAGCTAGACATAGCAAGAAAAGGGCTATATATACAAAGAGTTGAAAGTGTCCCTTTAGAGATTCAAAGGTCAAAGGATTTTAGCATTGAAAATTGAATCAAATGACCGAAGTATATTTTTGATTTATCATCCTAATCCTTTCTTTTTCAATTTTACATAAATGTTACTGGATCCATAACTCAGGTTCATAAGTATTGTAGCCCCCTAAAAATGACGTTTTTGGCCAATTCCGTAACTCAAGTTCGTTTTACGGACCCGACTCGAGACCTGATTCCACCTGCATCCATCATATAACGCCAAGTCTAAAAACAACGTGAAATTGGGTTTTGGGTCGGGTCCGTAACTATTACGGACCTGGTCATAAACAACGTCGTTTTGGAAAGGCACAATACTTATGAACATGAGTTATGGATCCAGTGACATTTAGCTAAAAATAAAAGAAAAATGATTAAAAGAATAAATAAAATATGTATTTTGATCATATAAGTCAATTTTCCCTCTAAAATTAATAAAGGAGATTAAACGAGTTGGACAACGGATCAAAATTATAATATCAGTTTTACTATTCAACCATCCAACTTTTACATTGCAAGTATCAATAATTTTATTTAGCACATGTCTCAAAAAGAATTCTTCAAAAGTTTTTTTAGTGGATTTTATTTGTTTTTTTGACACTTGTCCAAAAAGAAATAAAGGTGATATAACAAGGGATTATTACTCTTATATTAAAATTTAAAATTAATTTTATTATAATTAGACAAATTTCATTTCTTTAACATCTGGGTTATGTATAAAAGACATTATTTTTACTGTGTTATAAAATATTCGATTAAAAGTTTTAAAAACAACTTATTAAACTTATAATAAATAATATATTATTTATTGGCGTTTAACCATTTAAATTTACAAGTAATTATTATATGGATAAAATCTTATAAAACTAATTAATATTTAATCATTATCTTTATCCTAAAAACTAAAACTAATTACATATTTACAATTTGCAAGTCTCTTCTAGCAAGGCTTTAATAAATTACAATTAAATCTAAAATATTTAAATAATAATACAAATTTGAATTAAAAGAATTTTGTAATATGTAGTTTGCCATTCTTATCAATATATATATATATATATATATACTATATTATAAAGCATTTGACAAAAAACTCTTAAAACCCATCTTTTATGCATGTAGTACTATTTATTGATGTATATTACTTAAAATTCAAGATTACAAGTGATTGTACGTAAGTACAACTTATTAAAGCTTCATTTTCGAATTCGTGTAACTAACTGCAGATAAACATAATCAAAATACAGGATAAACATCTTATTTTAAATATAAAAAATCTAAAATATAATTAGGATAAAATTGATTTCTAACAGAATTCTTAATTATTATATTTATAAAAAATTATATTATTAAACCAAAAATAAATTAGTTCGTAATTAAACCTAAATTATATTATAATAAAAAAATTAAACAAAAGAAATTACATAAGAAAACAAATTTATAAATGAATAATTAAAATCGCTTTCTTAAAACCACATAAAACTATTATAACAACGATAAAGACAAAAAAAAACATTAAATTCGAGATGTATCTCGCTGCATTGCGCGAGTACCTTTCTAGTATATATATATATATATATATATATATAGGGGTGGGTTCAAATGCGAACCCATATTTGGTTGTGAACATGAGGACAAATCTCAGCCATCCATTTAAAATCAGATCAAAAAATAAAGTTCAAAAACTCGCGATGGCATTCTCGTAAATAAGTGGAAAACTCAGGTCACGGCTTAAAGGATATTAAGCGCTTAGGGGTATAATCGTAAATACTATTTTACGATTCAAATAAAAAGCACGTCTCCCTACTCTTAGGCCTTTTCGATACCGACTCAAATTTCTTGCGTTCATCTTCCCCGAACGAAAACTTTGACCTAAAATCCATTTTATACTGAAAATCAACGAGATTACTCTTATTCAGAAAACAAAAATGGCTTCTAGAAGCGAAGAATGCAATCGTATTGAAACTTTTGAAGAAGAAGGTAAAAGTTTGCATGTTTATATAATTTTTAATGTTGAATATTTAGGTTTTTAAATGCAATCGTATAGAATGCCTTCTAGTTAAATGATGTCCGATTGTTAAACAGAATATAAACACTCTTACATTCATTCTGAATAAAAACACGGTAAATATTATTGAAAATTTGTATCTTCTATACAGTCTTAAGAAAAATAATAAGACTGATAGTTTATATTCAGTCTGAATACAAGCTAAAATTAGTTGTTTGTATAATAGCGGCTTATATTCAGCCTGAATATGAGCTACACAGTTTTTTATTTATTATACCTTAGTGTTTATATTCAGACTGAATATAAGCCACTATTATACAAACAACTAATTCTAGCTTATATTCAGTCTGAATATAAACACTAAATAATATTATACTCTATGGTGTTTATATTCAGTCTGAATACAAGCTAGAATTAGTTGTTTGTATAATAGTGGCTTATATTCAGTCTGAATATAAACACTAAATAATATTATACTCTGTAGTGTTTATATTCAGTCTGAATACAAGCTAGAATTAGTTGTTTGTATATAATAAATAATAAACTGTGTAGCTCATATTCAGGCTGAATATAAACACTAAATAATATTATAACAACCAAAAATTAGTCATTAATAAAATAGTTTTTGAATTTTCTGAATAACTGTTTTTTGAAGATGATGATCTGTTTTGAATTTGTTTTATATTGAAATAGATTAATATAAAGTTGTTATATTCATAATGAATATTTAATTAAAACAGGAAGAAAAAGAATGGTTGAAGGAGATAGTTCTTCTCCAAAAAGAATAAAGAAGTCAAAAGATGCAGAAGAAGAGAAGGATGTAAGAGAGAATAGACAGAATGAAGATATTATGGTGGATGAATTCGTATCACCTTATAATTTGATACCAATGGATCCAAGAACGGAAGGAAACAGAGATCGAGAAGAATGTTGCCCAGTGGATGTTCTCATTCCTAGGGGATCGAATGTAAGAATTAAATTTCAACACACCCTTTTATTCAGTCTTAATATCAACATGTTGTTAAATAAATTCTAAGATATAATCATAATGAATATGAAATGCTATTCATTACATATGTGGTATTCATTGATCATGTTATTTAATTATTAATTTTAATTAACTACAGGGATGAGGTCTTTGAATCAAGCACAGGGCAAAAAACTATAAAAGTTTTCCTTGAAAGCTTGATTCCAGAATCATAACCTTTTTCAAATGTAATAGACACATTCTCTTACATTTTAAATGCTGAAGAAATGTTGAAGACAAACAATCAACCAAAGAGGTTATATTGTTCAATAGAAGTGTTGGTAAGAATATAATTATTATAGTTTAACATAGTATAGTAGATTACTTTCTTATTATTCTTTATATCACTTTATAATCTTCATACATAGACATTCATGATGAAAACTAGTTTAACATTTGTTTTTTACAACAGCCGCATGACATCTTGGACAAAAAGTTTGATGTCATGAAAAACCAGGCCATATTCTCAAAAAATCTGCTTCACAATCTGGATAAATCTGCAGATAGTGCAGTGATGGGGAATGTAGATTTGGTATGAAACAAGCATTTTAATATTATTCAATTAACTATCTTTTTATTTATACATTATTTATAAAAATAATATAAACTATTTATGCAGCTATTTTTCCCTGTTGTGAGGAATAATTACTATTATTTGATATGCTTTGACCTAAGAAATAGATCAATCCATATACTAGACAACAGTGCAGCAAAACTATCAAATGCTAAAAAATATCAGGGTGTCCCAGAAACCGTGGTATGTTATTCAGTCTGAATATAAAAGAGATTTTAATGAGTTATATTATTATTATTTCGGATTTTAATAAGGTTTTCATTAAAATTTTCATCGTGAAGCAAACACTCTTCGTCAACTATCTGAAAGAGATTGGCGACGAGAGGTACAGATCATTACAAGACATAAAGCCTAAAAGGGAAGAAATGATATGGAGGAGCAAAAAAAATAACAAAGACTGCTCGATATTCATGATGCTGCACATGGAAACCTTCAATGGAGGGGAGCATTTGAATACTTGGCATTGTGGATTGGATGATGAAGCATCAAAAAACCAGAAAAAACAACTCAACAGTCTCAGAACAAAATATCTTTCTAAAATATTGTTGGCAGATGTGAATAAAAGGAGAGACTATGTCATAGAAGAGGTCAAATACTTTCTTAACCTTGAACCAAGTTTTAAGAGTAAGTATTTAAAAAAAAACTAAGAAGGAAATCGATGCAAGGTTTGCAGCATTTACTTAGGTAATTCAGGGAGGTGGTGGAAGGTGATGGAAAAAGAATGGTGAAGATGACTGTTTTCAAGGATATGATGTTTGTTCAATATTAGATTAACAATATGAACATTATAAAAATTGTATATTAATATATTTTGGGTTATGAATGACTGTCTTGTGTTTTGCTTTGAATCAATTGATCAGCAAGTTATGTTCAGTCTGAATATAACCTAAAATGTATGGCTTGTTTACTAGTAGTGTTTATAATTGGACTGAATATAAGCTACAAATAGTTGTTTGTTTAATCGTGGGTTATATTCAGACTGAATATAAATACTAAATAAATTATAAGCTACAAAAAGTATTTTTGAATAATTGTAGATTAAATTATGTTTGCATTCAGACTGAATACAAGCTTAAATTATGAGTGTAACAATACACTTTAGTGCTTATATTCAATATGAATATGAATATAATCTAAAAGTTGAAGTTCCAAATACTATTTGTAGATTATATTAAGTCTGAGTACAGAAACTATACTCATAAGTGTTTTTATTCAGACTGAATATAAGTACTACTACTACTGCTTATATTCAGAATGAATACAAGCTTAAATTATGAGTTTGTATAATTGTAGCTTGTATTCAGACTGAATATAAGAATAACATTTTCACAATATAATGCTTATATTCAGTCTGAATAAAAGCTAATGTATAATTGTAGATTGTATTCAGACTGAATACAAACTAAAATTATTAGTCTGTACCTTATATTCAGACTGAATGTAAGTACTACGATTCAACTTTAGCTTATATTCAGTCTGAATAGAAACACTAATAATTTATTATTAAATACACATAATAATTTGTATTGTTAATTATTAGCGTGTAGGGACAACATCGAAAATATAAAATGACGATTCAAATTACACATATTGCATAATCATGCAAAAAAAGCAACCATAGAAGACGATGGAATCCAGTCACTAGGTGCTATTGCATAAATCTTACACTATTTCAAAAAAACACTTTCTCAATAAAAAAAAACTCTGCACTCTACCATTACCACAGCTGCTCTCTAAAAAACCACTGCTCTCTACAATTTAACTTCAAAAAATCAACTATGGAAGGAGATGACGATTTGCAGATTCTTTATATTACAGAGCCTTCTGAAACAGGCAAGTTTTAGAGTTTTACTGAATATTCCGTTTTCTTGTTAGCTTATATTACAAAATAATATTTTAGAATAATGTTGGCTTATATTCAGTCTGAATATAAGCTACAATTAATTATTTGTTTAACTTCAGGTTATATTCATACTTAATATGAGCTAATTTGAATCTTAGTTCTTACATTCAGTCTGAATATAACAACTACAATTTTTTTTTAATAATATTAACCTATATTATAAAAACTACAAAATATTAATTTGAATTCATTATGAATAGAAGATAAAATTCTTCAATTACATAAATGTAGTTTATATTCAGACTGAATATAAACATAACATTGTGCTAAATTTTGAAGTTTTTAAAATAGTAGCTTTTATTCAGACTGAATATAAGCTAAATTTGAAATTAAGCTTTTTTGTAAAAAAGTTGAAAAATCGGGCCATTATTCAATAAAATTAGCACGTAGGGACAAACCTGTAAATATAGCATGACCATTGTTTTAAATAAGACATAGACATTCATCATTCTGAATACTCCTGCTGCTGCAAAAGACGTCGCCCACAAAACTCTTAATCACAGTTATTAAAAAACACAAAAGTATTCATCATCACCATCACCATCACCATCTTCATCTTCATCTTCTACAAGCAAGTTATTTGCTACAAAGTATTTAGGTTTTATTTTAAAAGGTTAAAATGGATTCAAACAGAACAAAGCAACTACGTTCCTCTTATTAAAGTATTTGAAGAAGAAGGTAAAAGTTTTTATGCATAAATAAAAGTTTATTTTTAATATTTATGCCTTATAATGCATGCACTTGAACTTAATATATAGTCTAAAATTATGTGTTTATATTAAGTATGAATATAAGCTAAAGTCATGTATTTGTAGTTTGTATATTTAGTCTGCTTATAAGCATTACATAGTGATAAAACAATCTCATTTTTATATTCATTCCAAATATATTTATACCTTATAATGCATGCACTTGTACTGAATATAAGCATAACATTATAATAACACAATGTCGTGTTTATATTCAGACTGAATATAAGCTTAAATTATGTGTGTGTATTCTTATAGCTTATATTCAGTTTGAATATAAGCTACAAATTACATGTGTAATATGAAATTGTAGCTTGTATTCAGACTGAATATAAGTATAAACGTAGCTTGTATTCGGTGAATATAAGCTAAAGCATTTTCTGGTGTGTATGCTTATATTCAGACTGAATATAAAAAATTTAATGTGTAATATGAAAATGAGATGTTTATATTCAGTCTGAATATAAGCTAAAGCATTTTGTGGTGTGTATGCTTGTAGCTTATATTCAATTTGAATATAAGCTACAAGTTACATTTTTGTTTAACTTTAGGTTATATTCATTCTGAATATAAGCTAAAATTATGTTTTTAAAAAGTTGTAGTATATATATTCAAATTCGAATAATAAGAATAACATTGGGATATCGTTATGAAATTGTTGTATTTCAAAACATATGTCAATTTTTTAATTTTAACCACTGTTTAAATGTTAAATAATTAGGAGAAATAAGAAAGAAGAGCAGAAGAACTTCATTAAGACTGGAGAATCAAAAAAAAAAACTATTACAGCCGAAGAAGATCAAGAAGAAGAAAAACACACTGAAGAACAGACAAGCAAGAGAAGAAGAAAAAGTGTTAAAGTTGAACAACAACAACAACAACAAGTACAAGTAATTAAATCACTTTCTACAAGGACAACAACAAAGAATTTAATGACAAGAATAAGACGATTGAAAACACACCAATGCAATTGTCGAAACAAATTGGATTCGAGAATCTTCTTGAGATGAAGATAGATTCAATACCATCAAAGTTGGCCTTTTATGTTGTTAACAACTTTAATGCCGAGAAAATGGTCATAAGAATACCCGGCCGGAGAAATACCGGTGAATGAAGAATACGTTAGTCAAATATTAGGACTTAAAAATGAGGGAATGGACATAATAGATGATATTCGGATGGCGAGAAAACCGTGGTGAATCGCTATTGAATTGGAAAAGCCAATTTGGGAGCACTTCACACATCCGTCCAAGAGATTTTGTTGACAAAATGAAAGAATGCAATCATGCAAAATGGATTTTCTCAAAGAAATTTCATTGTTGTTTTTGTAAATGCTATGGCGTCTTCGATGAAGATGGGAACAGCAACCTATCCATTACGTCAAAACTTGATGAAGAAACATTGGATTTGTCCAAAATTAATTGGTGCAGATACATCATCAAATGTGCAAAAGAAAGCACACAAGCATGGAAGAAAGAGACGAGAAGAATGTGTTTACACGGGGCCTATCACATTTTTGACGGTATATATGTGATTTTAATATCTTATTATGTAGTTTGAATATTCGGTCGAATATGAGCACTAACAATGTTTACACCGTTAGTCCTTATATTCGTACTTAATATACAAAGTACTATCTTGATATTGTGTAATTGTAGCTTGTATTCAGAGTAAATATGAGCAAGTGCTCATATTCAGTCTGAATATAAGCTAAAATTTTGTTATCAACCTTTATTCACTTATCTATTCACTATGAATGATATACAGCTACTATATCTTGACTCCACTACATGTCAAGAGCTTGATCATGAAAGAATGTGTCCGAGTACAACATGGTGGACATCGGAGAGAATGAAGATAAGGGAGAGAAAGGAGTTGAGCCTAGGAGGTTTCGGATTGGGAAAGCTAAAGAAACCATATCAAGCAACAGAAACTCAAAAAGATCGGAGACACAAAAGAAAACAGTGACGGTATTAACTTTTGTCATACTCATTAAGAACATTGATTATTACTTAAATACAATTATTCATAATGTGTTATAAAGATTGAATTGTACTACTTCCTCCACTTACTTACATAAAAATTGAAAAACAGGAGCTTGTAAAATGGCTGAATGATGATTTGGAAGAACTTCTCGCAAACAAAAATAACTTGGAATCCAATTTCAATGAAGCAACAGGGCTTTATCCAAACAGCAAAGTTTTGAAGAAATGGAAAAAAACATATGACACTTTTTTTCAATTCAATCAAAAAGGCAGGATGGAGGTTCAAGAAGAAGATAATGATGTTGATACTGGTGAAGAAACACATGTTAATGAAGAAGATGGTGAGGAGAAAGAGAAGGAGAATGAAGAGATTGTTCATGTAGCAGAAGAGAGTAAAGAAAGAGAGGTGCTGGAAGAAGATAAAGAGAAAGAAAATGAAGATAGAGAGAATGATGCAGAGGAGAGAGAGAAGGAGGCGGAAAGAGGTGGAGAAATATTCGGTGGAGGAGTCAAATGAAAAACTGGCACATGAATTCAAGATATTTTTTTAAGTACTTTTATTGGTTGAAAATCAAGACAATTATTTGTTAAGATGTTTTTTTAAGTAATTTTTTTTGTGGTTTAATGTGGTTTGAATGAATTATTCTGTGATTATGTTCATAATATATTTGAATTATTCTGTGATTATGTTCATAATTTTTGTGGTTTAATGTGGTTTGAATGAATTTTTCTGTGATTTATCACAATGTTATGCTTGTATTCAGACAGAATACAAGCTTAAATTATGAGTTTGTATAATTGTAGCTTGCATTTAGACTGAATACAAGCTTAAATTATGATTTTCTATAATTGTAGTTTGTATTCAAACTAAATACACACATAAAATTGTGATTTATCACAATGTTATGCTTGCATTTAGACTGAATACAAGCTTAAATTATGATTTTCTACAATTGTAGTTTGTATTCAAACTAAATACACGCATAAAATTGTGATTTATCACAATGTTATGCTTGTATTCAGACTGAATACAAGCTTAAATTATGAGTTTGTATAATTGTAGCTTGCATTCAGACTGAATACAAGCTTAAAATATGATTTTCTATAATTGTAGCTTGTATTCAGACTGAATACACGCATAACATTGTGATTTATCACAATGTTATGCTTGTATTCAGACTGAATACAAGCTTAAATTATGAGTTTGTATAATTGTAGCTTGTATTCAGACTGAATATAAGCTGAAATTAAAAGATTGTATAATTTAAGTTTGCTTATATTCAGACTGAATACAAGCTGAAATTAAAAGATTGTATAATTTAAGTTTGCTTATATTCAGACTGAATACAAGCTTAAATTATGATTTTCTATAATTGTAGCTTGTATTCAGACAGAATACAAGCTTAAATTATGAGTTTGTATAATTGTAGCTTGCATTCAGACTGAATACACGCATAACATTGTGATTGATTTATCACAATGTTATGCTTGTATTCAGACTGAATACAAGCTTAAATTATGAGTTTTTATAATTGTAGCTTGTATTCAGACAGAATACAAGCTTAAATTAGGAGTTTGTATAATTGTAGCTTGCATTCAGACTGAATACACGCATAACATTGTGATTTATCACAATGTTATGCTTGTATTCAGACTGAATACAAGCTTAAATTATGAGTTTTTATAATTGTAGCTTGTATTCAGACAGAATACAAGCTTAAATTAGGAGTTTGTATAATTGTATAGCTTGCATTCAGACTGAATACACGCATAACATTGTGATTTATCACAATGTTATGCTTGTATTCAGACTAAATACAAGCTTAAATTATGAGTTTGTATAATTGTAGCTTGCATTCAGACTGAATACACGCATAACATTGTGATTTATCACAATGTTATGCTTGTATTCAGACTGAATACAAGCTTAAATTATGAGTTTGTATAATTGTAACTTGTATTCAGACTGAATACAAGCTTAAATTATGAGTTTGTATAATTGTAGTTTGCATTCAGACTGAATACAAGCTTAAATTATGAGTTTGTATAATTGTAGCTTGCATTCAGTCTGAATAAACATTGTGATTTATCACAATGTTATGCTTGTATTCAGACTGAATACAAGCTTAAATTATGAGTTTTTATAATTGTAGCTTGTATTCAGACAGAATACAAGCTTAAATTATGAGCTTAAATTATGAGTTTGTATAATTGTAGCTTGCATTCAGACTGAATACACGCATAACATTGTGATTTATCACAATGTTATGCTTGTATTCAGACTAAATACAAACTTAAATTATGAGTTTGTATAATTGTAGCTTGCATTCAGACTGAATACAAGCTTAAATTATGAGTTTGTATAATTGTAGCTTGTATTCAGACTGAATATAAGCTGAAATTAAAAGATTATATAATTTAAGTTTGCTTATATTCAGACTGAATACAAGCTGAAATTAAAAGATTGTATAATTTAAGTTTGCTTATATTCAGACTGAATACAAGCTTAAATTAAGAGATTGAAAGTAATTGTAAATTGTATTCAGACTGAATATAAGCTTAAATTTTGAGTTTGTATAATTGTAGCTTGTATTCAGACTGAATATAAGCATAATGTTATGCTTATATTCAGACTGAATGTAAGTTACAATTATGTTTAGGGACCCAGAGTGTTAAAACCACTATACAACTAGGACGAAATATGAAATTAACTCTAAAACTTATTTTTAGCGCGTAGGGGTATTATTATAAATAAATCATGACGGTTCAAAGCCAACTATAGAACACGATGGAATTCCTAACAATGCACACATTGATCATTTCAAAAAATATACTCTCTCACTAAAAACCCTCTGCTCTCTACCAGTAACACCGTCGTTCATGTCGATAAGAACGAACTTTTTGCTTTAAGTTCAAACAACAAAGAATGGACGCAGAAGCGGTTATGCAGATTATTCCGATTTCAGAGCCTTCCGAAGCAGGCAAGTTTTCTAGTTTTTATAGTATTATCGATAGCTAGGGTTTGTTATTTAATAAATGCTTGAAATCGACTCAATATTCCTTTTTCTGGTTTTACTGGACATTTAATGAATGTATTCTGTAGAAAATCACATTTCTTCAATAAATGCTTGAAATCTAGACTTATAGAGTTGATTAATGTTTATTTATTTCTATCAATATTTTTTATTAATTCTGAAATATAACATGTATTTTTGTATTTGTATGATTGTACATATAAAAACTGAATATAGTGTACAAATTAATGTTTATGTTATGTTTGTATTCAGTCTGAATATAAACTGCAATTATATACTATATTCAGTCTTAATATAAGCTAGAATTCGGGGCTTATATTCAGAATGAGGACGAACACAAAACACTCTGTGTTATGTTTGTATTCAGTCTGAATATAAGCTACATCTTAAATACTATATTCAGTCTGAATATAACCCAAAATTTGGGGCTTATAGTCTGAATATGAGCACTAACAGTGTTATTGCTCATATTCAGACTGTAAATACAAACTACAATTTAGATATTGTGTAATTGTAGCTTGTATTCGGTCTGAATATGAGCACTAACACAAACATAAATATTAACTTAAAAAGTAATTTCTATATTCAGACTGAATATAAGGTACAATTAGGTTTTTGTAATATTTTAAATATAAAGACAGATAATAAATTGATGTTTATATAATAGAAGGAGCATCTACAAAACAAAGAAATCATCAACAGCCAAAATGTCTAAGAATCTGAAGAAGATAGAGGCTAACAAAAAACAGAAGAAGGGGAAAGCACAAAAAGTACAGGACAAAGAAAAAAAGAGGAAAGCTACAAAAACAAACGATGAAGGTGAAGGAAGTCCAATGAAAAAGAAATTCAAAAGAAATTCAACTAATGAGAAACATTCAGAAACTTCAGAGCATACAACGTACAGGTGTTTACAAATACGAACAACTCCAAAGAACCTAATGGCGATAAAGGGGAGTTTAAGTCAAGTACAAGTAAAATGGATTAATGATATTGAATTAGGACCAATCCTTGACATGAATATCGACACTATCCCCTCAAAACTAGCTTATAGTGTTGTTCACAGTTTTGATTCAAAGGACATGGTGATCAAAACATTGAAGGGTGATATAAAGATAACAAAGGACTCTATTACAGAGATCCTTGGATTGAAAGAATGAAGGAGACGATATATATGAACTTCAATTTGAACCAGGCCATGAAAGAATTAGCGAAGAGTGGAAGGCGCAGTTTGAAGATGATAAAAAGATTAGGCAGAAGCACCTCGTCAAACTAATCAAGGAATCAACAGTTTTGGATATCAACTTCAAGCTCAACTTCATCATACTTTTCATAAACACAATGGTCGAGACAATGAAGATGGGAATCTGCAATACCACCTTCTTGACCAATGTTGGAGAAAATTATGATTTAAAAAAAATAAACTGGTGCGATTACATATATAATCAGTTAATGATAAGCAAGCTTTTCTGGAATAGCAACTCAAAAACTGACTTCTATACAGGACCAACAACATTCCTTGTTGTAAGTATTCACTTATAATATTCCTGTTTTTTTAAAATTTTATAACATAGTCAATCTAATTTTAATTACCAAAATTCCAGGTCTTGTATGTAAATTCAACACGCTGTGATGAAGTTAATCATAGACGATTAAAACCTGCAATCCTCGAGTGGACGTCAAAGAAGTTGAAACAGAGAGAAAACTGTGAGATTGAAAGTGGTGAATTTGGAAGGTTAGAGCTAAACACAGATGAGGTACATGATTGCATGGCCTCAAATAGAGAGAAAACAGCAGGGGTATGTAGTTTTTATAATATTAACATACATTGAGTGTGAATATAATGTAAAGAAATAGTATTTTGAATATCTTTAGCTCATATTCAGTCTGAATATAAGCTACGATTAGTTGTTTGTTTAACCATAGGTTATATTCAGTCTGAATATAATCTAAAAGATTTTGTATGTAAGCTTATATTCAGAATGAATATAAGCACTGCAGAGTATAGAATTATATTATTTAGTTTTTATATTCAGATTGAATATAAGCTACAAAAATAATTTAGTGTTTATAATATTATTTCGTGGTGTACTTTATATTCGGTCTGAATATAAGTACTAATAGTGTAACTATGCACTTTATTGTTTATATTCAGACTGATTATGAAATAAATTGAATCTTAGTGCTTCTTATATTCAGTCTGAATATAAGCTAAATCTTGAATTTCAAAATACTATTTGTAGCCTATATTCATTCTGAATATATAATTTGCTAATAAAGTTTCAATAACCTTTATTCAAACTTAATATAAACTGTGTAGTTTATAATAATATTAATTATAATTATCTTTACTAATAAAAAAAGATCAAAAACCAGGAATTCTTAGCAAGCCTTAACCATGATATTGAAGAACTGATGATAATGAAAGCTGAGATTGAGTTCAAGATGACAAGAGCATTAATGTTATATCAAAGTGATCAACCATTAAAGGAATGGAAGGCTGAATATGAAAGCCTATTTAAGATTAATGAAAACATGATTGTTAGTGTGGTGCAGCCGAATGAAGAAAGAAGAGAAGAAACAAGAGAAGAAAGAAGAGAAGAAAGAAGAAAAGAGAATGAAGAAGCTAATGAAGATGCTTCAAGAAACATGATAATTGGTGTGGTGCAGCCAAATGCAGAAAGAAGAGAAGAAACAAGAGAAGAAAGAATAAAAGAAAATGAAGAAGCTAATGATGAAGCTTCAAGAAACATGATCGCTGAAGTGTTGCAGACAAATGAAGAAAGAAGAGAAGAAAATGTAGAGACTAGTCCTGATGCAATAATAGCTAATATTGTTGATGACATTATTACTGAAGAAAGAGGAAGGGAAGATGAGAAGAAAGAAGAGGAGGGAAATGAGAAAGATAAAGCTTTAGAAGAGGAGCGAAATGAGACAAGCGGAGAAGGACAGCATGCCATAATGAAAAGCCAGGATTTGATTATCCCACACGTTTCACAACAGACAGATATTAGTGAAAAAACTCCTCCTGCAAGTTGTCCAACATTCAAGCTATTCACTGATTCTGATTCTCCTCTAAAACCATCAAAATCAAAGAAAGATAATCTTGTTGTAAAAATAAAAGCAAAGGATAAGCAAATTGCAAAACCTAAAGATCAGATTGAAGATAAAAAAAAGAGAATAGAGAAGGTAGGTGATCTTCTAAAATCAGCTTATGTACAAAGAGTTGTTGATGCTGAAGCAAAATTATATTCACTGGAGAGGAAGATTGGTGAATGGGTGTTCTCACTAACAGATGACACTCTGTAAGTATCAAATTGAATTTACTATTATTCTGTATAATAATCACTTAAAAACAAGTTAATTCAAAGTAAATATAAAAACTTCAGTCAAACACTAAACTGTAATGTTCATATTATTGAACAATTGTTTGTAGGTTATATTCAGTCTGAATATAACCTACAATTTTGTATTTTGGATACTTATAGACTATATTCAGACTGAATATAAGAAACAATTTGATGGTTTGGATACTTGAAGGTTATATTCAGAGTGAATATAAGCTGTGCAATTTGTGCTATATCTTATATTCATACTGAATATAAGATACAATTTGGTTGTTTGTATTCAGTTTAATATGTATAATTGTAGCTTGTATTCAGACTGAATATAAGCTAAAATTATGAGTTTTTATAATGTTATGGTTGTATTCAGTCTGAATAAAAGCTAAAATTATAAGTTTGTATAATTGTAGCTTATATACATACTGAATATACATTGTAATGTTTATATTCAGACTGAATATAATCTAAAAAATGTTACAAACCAACAGTTTATTATACTGAATATAAACAATTTTCTTTATTATAAAATTTACTTAAATATAATTTGTTTCAACAGGTCAGTTGTTTTTGAAACTGCTTCAAATAAAAGTGCTTTCAAAATAATTTTTGAAAGCATGATTGAAGATTCAGAAGCATTTTCAAATGTCATAGACAATTGGGCAGAAGTTCTAAATTATGAAGAAAGACTAAAAAGCAAAGACTCACCAAGCAGGTTATTTATGACAACAGATATTCTTGTAAGATCACTAATCTTTTTTCTAATTTAAATTACAACTTAATTTTTTATTAATTTAACATTTGTTAATTTTTGAACAGGGACATGATATGTTCAACGAAGACTTTGATTGGCGTACATATTGTGACACTTTCAGAGAGAATATCAAAGAAAAAGTATTGAATAATTTAGATGATATAAAGAAGTTTGACCTGGTATGACACAAATACATTTAAGAAAATAAATTACTAGCCATTATTCGTTCGAATATTAGATATTAATAAAACTTTGAAAAAAACTTTGCATCTTATTTTAATATGTATCCTTTGTTCTTTTCTTATTGAATAAAACACAAATTAACTAGAATATTCCTCTCGTTAGTATTCTTTCCAATCATAAAATCGGATCACTTTTATGTAACTGTTATGATATAAAAAATGCAATGTCACACCTGTTTGATAACAGTGCCACAAAAGTGAAGTTTGATGACAAATACGGGAGCGTGCCTATAACATTGGTAAGAGGAACATATCATTTACATTATATGAATAACAAATATCATATCGATATATTATATTTTTCATATTGTTTAAATATTTTTATATAATGCAGCATAAACTGTTCCTAAAATTCCTTGCACGCATTAAGGATTCAAGATTTAACAAGCTAATCAACTTCCCACCCAAAAGAGAAGACATGAAGTGGAGGACAACTGATAATCACAAAGATTGTTCAATCTTTGTGATGAGACATATGGAGACCTTCATGGGAGGCCCTATAAAAAATTGGGATTGTGGATTGGCGAAAAAAAAAAAGACAAGCATAAAAGAATCTTAAATAGCTTAAGGTACAAGTATTTAACCAAGATGCTAATGTCAGAAATGAACCTGAAGAAGGAGTGGGTGTTGCAGAAAGCTAATGAATACGCATTAATACCAAAGCCTGAAAGAGATGAGAATAGAAGAGAAGCAAAGTTGAAGATAGAAGACCGACTGAGTTTATTTGCATGATGCTTTTAGTTTCTAAGACTATTGAACAATTCTTTTAACTTTGATTTGTAAATTATTCATACTTGATGTGTTTTATAAATTAAATGATGTATTTGGTTTCCAATGTTATTAAATATGTTGTTCTAGATTAAAATTTGTTAACAATGTATATTCAGACTGAATATATAGAAGCTACAATTGCACAATAACCAATTGTATCTCATATTCTGTCTGAATATAAGGTACAAACTCATAATTTTAGCTTATATTCAGTATGAATATAAGCATAACATTGAGCTCATATTCAGTCTGAATATAAGCTTATATTCAGTGTTTGAGCTCATATTCAGTCTGAAAATGAGATACAATTTGCTTACAAATGTACTTTGTATATTCAGTCTGAATATGAGAAGTAACAGTCTTTACACTGTTAGTGCTTATATTCGGACTGAATATACAAAGAACTACTTTTTTATTTTGCAATTGTAGCTTGTATTCGGACTGAATATATAAGCACTACAGTGGTAGTGCTCATATTCAGTCTGAATATACAAAGAACAAATATTGCAATTGTAGCTTGAATTCAGACTTAATATGAGCATAAAAAGTAGTAGTGCTCATATTCAGTCTGAATATGAGATAGTTTGTATAATTTAAATGTTACCCAGTGGATGTTCTCATTCCTAGTGGATGAAGATGATTTATCACAATGTTATGCTTAAATTCAGACTGAATACAAGCTTAAATTATGAGTTTGTATAATTGTAGCTTGTATTCAGACTGAATACAAGCTTAAATTATGAGTTTGTATTATTTTGGCTTGTATTCAGTCTGAATACAAGCATAATGCTTAAATGACAATGTTATGCTTGTATTCAGAATGAATACAAGCTTAAATTAAGAGTTTGTATAATTGTAGCTTCTATTCAGACTGAATATAAGATGAAATTAAAAGATTGAATAATTTAAGTTTGCTTATATTCAGACTGAATACAAGCTGAAATTAAAAGATACAATTTGCTTATAATGTACTTTGTATATTCAGTCTGAATATGAGAACTAACAGTGTTCACACTGATAGTGCTCATATTCAGTCTGAATATACAAAGAACAAATATTGCAATTGTAGCTTGTATTCAGACTGAATATGAGCATAAACAGTGGTAGTGCTCATATTCAGTCTGAATATGAGATACAATTTACTTATACAGTAAATTCAGTCTGAATATGAGCACTAACAGTGTTTACACTGTTAGTGCTTATATTCAAACTGAATAAACGAAGAACTACTTTGTTATTTTGCAATTGTAGCTTATATTCTGTGTGAATATAAGCCACAATTAAAAGATAAGCAAATTATAGCTTATATTCAGTCTAAATATAAGATACAAGAATTGTTTTAGCTTGTATTCAGACTGAATATAAGGTAAATCAATTTGTGTTTTGTATTCTTGTAGCTTATATTCAGAATGAATATTAACATACAATGATAGAATAAGCAAACTACAACTTATATTCATGCTGAAGGAGAAGACTAAAACACTATATATTCATTATGAATATTAAGTATTATTGATTTTGAATTAAAAAATGAACTCATTATTTGTTTGAATGACTATTTGCAGAATACAAACACAAGATCAATCATTTTTTGATGGGCAATTACGTGAATCATGATTACACATTTGTTTACAAACCCTACATAATCTCTTTGCCTTTTGAGCTTTAGCAATTGCTTTTTCTTTACCGCTCTTCAACCTTTTGCCTGTACCACAACCTTTGTTTCTTATATCTTTCGGATTTTGAATGTCAATAACATCTGGTTTTGAAACCCCAAGTAATGCCTCCATTGTCTCTTCTGTATTACGACGAGGAGCACTACAGCCATTTGCCAACAAAGTATCCTTCAACTCTTGCATTTTCAGAACAAAATCTTGAAGCTTTTCCATATCATCAACTACTAGACCAAGACAACTATCAAACGCAGCTTGGGCATCATTTTCAAGTATCTCACGGCGCTCATTTCTTTCTCCAACATAATGACGTTTCTTCAATAATTCAAGAAATCGTAGCTTTTGTCCACCGCTTCACAATATATTGCCGAGGTATTTCTTCAACGCCAAAATTTTTCATAACACAAAATATATGACGACACAAAATACCAAAATGATGAAAAAATAAGCAGCTACAATGATATGATCCAGTGGACTTATTATGCACAACCTGAAATCAATTTTAAAAAAAAATCATTATTCACAAATGAATGATAATTGGTACCTTATATTCAGTCTGAATATATTCTACAATTATGGAATTTCAAAGGAACTTGTAGGTTATATTCGGTGCGAATATAAGCTACAATTCACCGTATGAATGATTTTAGAGTATATTCAGTCTGAATATAAGCTTATATTCAGTTTGAATAAGAGTAGCTTATATTCAGTCTGAATATACTATACAATCAGTTGTTTATATACCTGTAGACTATATTCAGTATGAATATAGTTTAACATATTTGGAAATTGCATACTTGTAGCTTATATTAGCTTATATTCAGAATGAATATAAGCTAGAATATTTAAAAGTATATTTGGTTCTAAATAAGATGTACCTTGTGCTCAGAATGTATCATAAAAAACCCTGCATTGGTGCTGCATTCAGAATCCTTATCTTTAGATTGCACCTTTTTCTTTTCAACAACAACAATAACATCACAACCATCCTCCAAGCTCATAGATGATTGAAAGCACGACCAAACTGAGTGCTTTATCTCATTATGAACATCCCTAAAGATAGAACGTGTATAGATCTTAGAAGCATGAACTTCAATTGGAAGTGGTGTGCTCAGCCTTGGTACTGTTGTTTTTGTCTGATGGTTTAGCAGCCGATGATTGTTGCGTTGTTTGTCCATAGCGGAATCAAATGAATCCATAAACTTCATAAGATTTGCACCATGATGAAAAAATAGTGAAAAAAATGAATTCTCACTTTCAGATCTTGATGTTGTTCTCATTAAACAAGCCATTGGAATTTCACTATAAAAAGATAGGATCCATCTGTGCCTATTTTCAAACATATAAGATAACCATTTATGCCCAATAAGACCAAAATTTGTCATTAGAGTAGTCCATCTCTCTTCGAATTGTTTAACATCAATTTGTTCATCCCATATAATTGCATGGAAACGTTTCTTGAAATCAGAATTTCTAATCACGTTTGAAGTAACCTGCATACAAAATGAATGTCAATAAACAAATATATACTACAAGAATGCAAAAAGGAAAAAAATTTCAGCTTATATTCAGAATGATTATAAACATAAGAATGTATTATTACATAACAATGTAATGATACAGAACAATGTTTATATTCAGACTGAATATAAACTACAAGTAAGCAAACACCAAATTTTTTTAGTTTATATTCAGTCTGAATATAAGTTACACATAAGTAAACACCAAATTGTTTTAGCTTATATTCAGACTGAATATAAGCTACAATTAAGTAAACAACAAATTGTAGCTTATATACAGAATGAATAATTACTTGGAATATTCAAAGTGAATAATTAATAGTAAAAAATAATAATAATAAACTCACATAGTGAATATATTATAACTCAAAATGAATAATAAATATAAAAAAATTCAATACCTTTGCAGGCAGTTTTGTGCTAATATGCCACATACAAAACCTGTGCCTTGACTCTGTAAAAACCTCAAAGAATTGCCTGCTTGATAGCAGGACATTGATCAGTAACAACCAACTTCGGTTGCCTTCCAAATGTTTTCAAGAATGATTGCAGCAACCATATATAGGAAGGAATGTCCTCTGAATCAAGAATGCCCGCACCAAGAGTCACACAGTTCTTGTGGTTGTCAATTGCGGTGAATGGAACAAAGACCATACAGTACCTAAATAACATATCATAAATAGAAACTATTAATAACAACAAGAATGAAAAACTATAAAACAAAATAGAACAAATATATACTTATTTGTTCGGAAGGTTGCATCAAATGAGACAATGTCACCAAACAGCTCAAAATTGACCTTCGCTGTCTCATCAGCCCAAAAAGCATAATTCAACATCCCTTTGTTGCATTTATACTCGAATGAATAGTTTGGAACATACATCTTCCTATCATTCATCTTCCTAACAAACAAGTTTGCGTCACTATCTCCAATAAAACAATTACGATCCCTTTGAAAGTTCTTATACTCTACCTTGGAACCACCTACCATTTCATAACCACCCTTAAGCTGACATAGAATATTGTGGGCTTCTGTAGCACCAATATTAGCATTCGACATTTTCATGATCCACCTTTGTTGAGAATAGTCTAGCTTCCTACTACTCTTCAATAAATGCCTTGAATCTTCATCAAATAAACAATGATTGTGTTTCTCTTCAAAATCATATAAAATATAATACCTTTTAGAAACACCGGCAATCTTGAACTTAACATTTGCTTTACAACCGGTTCTGATTATATTGGTAGTTCTCACTTGCTTATCAGATCCATCTAAACTGTTGGATTTCACAGAATCAGGAAACCCCTCTCTATTGCATACTAAATACCTTAAAGTAATTACCAAATTTGCATCTCTTTTAACAGTACTTAGTCTTTTATCAAATCCTGACTTAGAAGCATAGTTTTCATACATTTTTATACCTTCATCCAATGTACCAAACACTGTTCCAACAACAGGTTTCAAATTATCATCTACAACAGGAATCCAATATTTCAATCCATCATCACCATCAATACTAATACATGAATGACAATCTCCACCTCCGCTATAAAATTCATCTACACAAAATAGTGAAAACAAGGTATTATTAAAACAAATACAATATTCAAAATGAATATTAACTACTATTCAGACAGAATATAAACAACTACTTTATATTCAGACTGAATATAAACAATTTTAATGTGTAATATGAAAATGTTATGTTTATATTCAGTCTGAATATAAGCTAAAGCAATTTGTGGTGTGTATGCTTATATTCAGACTGAATACAAGCTTAAATTATGAGTTTGTATAATTGTAGCTTGTATTCAGACTGAATATAAGCTAAAGCATTTTCCGGTGGTTATGCTTATATTCAGACTGAATATAAACAATTTGTGGTGTGTATGCTTATATTCAGACTGAATACAAGCTTAAATTATGAGTTTGTATAATTGTAGCTCGTATTCCGGTCGAATATAAGCTAAAGCAATTTGTGGTGTGTATGCTTATATTCGACCGAATATAAACAATTTAATTGTTTATATTGTTTATATTCAGTTTGAATATAACCAAAAGCATTTTGTGGTGTGAATGCTTGTAGCTTATATTCATACTGAATATAAGCTAAAACATTAATGTTTAATAAACTGTAGTGTTTATATTCATCTGAATATAAGGTAAGAGATTTTGTGGTGTAGCTTATATTCAGACTGAATATAAAAACTAAATCCTATTATACTCTGTAGTTTTCACATTCAGACTGAATATAAGTTATAAATAGTATTTTCAATAATTTTAGCTTATATTCAGACTGAATATAAGCTAATATTCAAATTTGAATACAAACTATTAATAAATTTCAATATAAAACAGATTCAAAACACATCATCATCTTCAAAAAGCAAATATTCAAATAGATTTAGAAAATAGTTTAGTAAAATACTTACGATTGACGCATCTTCAACATTTGAACAAAATTTTTGATACTCTATATTTTCAAAAATCAGAATCGAATCATTAGAACAAAACTCTCGATCTGTAATATCTTCATCCGTAATCGAATCGCAATAAGAGAACAAATCACATGTTTGATCAACAAAGAGAGTAAAATTTTCAACTGGATCAATATTAATTGAACCTCGCGACGAAGAAACAGAGTCCATTGAATTAGAAATCAAACTAACAGAGATCACAATCGATTGAATTTTCTAATGAAGAAACAGAGTCCTTTGAAAAGAGGAAATCAACGATTTAGCTTCAGAAATCGCAAATTCAATTAACAAAGTTATTCACAGCAATGAATCCGACTAATAGAGAAGAATTCGATTAACAGAGAAGAATACGATTAATGGAGAAGAAAACGATTAACAGAAAAGGAAGATATAAGCGGAAGAGATATCAACGATAACAATGAAAGAATAAAGGAGAATCTGTTTAAAATATAAAACTTGCCAAAATTACCCCTCAAGCCATATTTAAAGAACGGCTTCAATATGGCTCAGATCAAGGGCTGAGATCTGTCCTTAGGTTCACAACCAAAGATAGGTTCACATTTGAATTTTCATATATATATATATATATATATATATATATATATATATATATATTTTAAAGGGTTTTTAACTTGTTTTATAATTAGTAAAATTGTTCAATTCCATGACCAGTGATTTTTATTTTATTCAAATACACACTCCAAAGTTTCGTTATTAACGTGAAGTTGTATCAAGTTTTTATTCTTAATTTATAGTAAAAGTATTAAATTATGTTGCATCGTAACAATACATTAGTAATTTTAATTTGTCGTGTAGTTAAGTTGGTAAAAAGCAGGGTTCTATGTAGGGTCAGTTTTGTATCCTTGGAGGTGGATTCTGTGTGGGTAGGGGTATGTAAAACCCGAATAATCTGAAATCCGAATCCGAACCGAAAATAAGGTGTTTATGCAAAACTCAAATACTCCAAAATCTGAAAACCCGAAAACCAACTTTTGAGGAAATTTTTGGGTTTGGATTGAATTTGATTTTTGACCACACTATCCGTCCGAAAACCTGAAATATATATACATATTTTTTTTAAATACTATATAAATATATTTATTTATTTAATTATCTTTTGAAAACTCTAAAAATTCTAGTAGGTCGTGTTCTTTTCTAATTTCTAAGCATGCTACTGATTTATCAATCATTTAAATCGATTGAATTTATACATTTTTTGCATTATAACTAAACCCAAAAGATCTCAACCCGAATCCGAAGCTATCCGAAACCTAAAAATCCAGGTTTGATTCTCATATCTGAAATCCAGTCGGGTTTTTGATTTATCCACCCAAACAAGCCCGATCCACAGTGGAGTCGGTTTGAGTAATCTACTTTTTACACATATAAAAACGTTTTTCTATTTCTATTTGTATTTTGATTATTTAAATCTAATAATTCCATGAGCACAAATTTCAATTTTAATTGGCAAGTTAATAAAGCCAAAAAAGTTAGTGATGTAGCATGTGATTTTTTTTTTTTTGTTGGTAAAGAGGCCTTTCAATATAAAGTTATATGCCGGTAAAAAGTATGTATTTATTTTAATGGTTGATGTTAATTAAACTTTACAATTATTTCAATAATATATTAGTTTATAGTAGCATATCTTTGATGTTGATCTAAACACATATTTTAAATTAAAATATTTAATTACTAAATAATTGTCTAAATTACACTTAGCTTTCGTATGATAGGTCGAGTATGATTCGTTATTTGATCATGAATATCGAACAAATTATACGAATGGTAAATGCAGATCGATGTGTTGGCAAGCTCGCTAAAGGCGTTGGCAAGTGGTTATGAAAAACAAATGGTTAATGCCCTTATACAGATGCACGAAAGGTTCAAAGATCGACGGGGACTTTAAGTACTGGTTGCAGGCCCAGTGGCAGATGGCTAATGTAGCTATAGGGGACATGGCCTCTGTAATTTTGATTTTGCTTAGTAGAGACGAGTCAAAACAACCCATGAATTGTGTTTTAGAAGGGAATTGATCTAGTATATCTCATAAGTGTTGATCTAGTGGTTCTCTTCAATTAAAACAGATACAAGGTTGATCTAGTTGCAGGCCCAGTGGCAGATGGCTTATGTAGCTATTGGGGACATGGCCTCTGTAATTTTGATTTTTCTTAGTAGAGACGAGTCAAAACAACCCATGAATTGTGTTTTAGAAGGGGATTGATCTAGTGTATCTCATAACTGTTGATCTAGTGGTTCTCTTCAATTAAAACAGATACAAGGTAGAGATCTCTGCTTACCCTTACCATCATAACTTTCATTCTTACCGGTAGACCTGGCAAGCGTGTCGTGTCGTGTCGAGTTCGTGTCGGGTTCAAAGTTAAACGGGTTGAGAGTGCCTAATCCTAACCCGACCCGTTTAAATTTCGTGTTGTGTCGTGTCAACCCGTTTAATTTTCGTGTCGTTTTCGTGTCAACCCGTTTACTTAAACTGGTTGAAATATATTACCCAAATATGTTTCATTCGTGTCGAGTTCGTGTCTAGTTAGCATATTGTGCCAGTTTTCGCCAAGGTCGACATGGAATGTACAATCACTTTTTATTATTATTTACTTATTTAGTATATACTTTGTTAAAAAAAACTATAACTTGTGATTTGTTGACGTTATTTGCCTAAGGGCCAATGAGACCTAAATATAAACGAGTTATTCGGGTCATTTTCGAGTTGAAAATTTTGACCCTGACCTTACCCGTTTAATTTTCGTGTCATGTCGTGTCAACCCGTTTACTTAGACGGGTTGAAATGTATTACCCAAACCCGTTTAATTCGTGTCGGATTAGCGTGTCGTATCAGTTTTCGCCAGGTCTACTTACCGGACTCAATCATATCCACTATAACAACTTAAAATAGGAGGTATCTGTTTTTATTGTGAAACAATTATATAACGAGATTTGTAGTTATAAAATACTAAGTTTATATATAAATATTGTCAATAATATGATGATTACAAAATACTTGAAGTGAAGTTTATATAATATAACTACTAAATAAAGTGATCATGTTAATAGAATATTATCGAAGGACGACAAATTGCAGTAATTTGTCAGTTAAATTAAATATATGTTAACTTGTCGTCGAATTAAAACAATCAGATAGTTTTAGTAAATAAGCCATTTTTGTATAAAAACGTCTTATCTAAATATGTCAAAAACAATATATTTGTTTCTTGTTAAACTGAACATCAAGAAATTTTCATATCTGATGAGGATTATGTACGTAAAATCTACGTTCTAAGAAAAACGTAACAAGTAGATATGGAAATAAAAAAATGTATCATTTTTATAGGACATCGGATTGTAACGAGAATGACACAAGATTATAAATAAAACTAACAGGGTCTTGAATATGTGATTAACTTTTTAATAAAACTTTTGTATATTAACTACAGGGGCGGACCCACCCTATGCGGAGGGAGGTCCCGTGCTACCGCTCAACCGTGTTCCGTAAGGGTAAAAAATATTGTGTTTCGTAAGTTTTACATGAGGTGCATCCGCTAAACTTTTGATTTTTCAAGGGTTTAAGAAACACTACTTTAAAAAATCCTTCGAAATCAACCAAAAACCTTAAAAAATCACTCGAAATCAACCAAAAACCTTAAAAAATCCTTCGAAATCAACCGAAAAAACTTAAAAAAGTCCCAAACAGGGAATTCGGCTAAAAAAATCCCTTGAAATCAACCGAAAAATACATCAAACAGCTTTACGAACATTTGATACAATTTAAAGGTGGACCCGCTCGGGAAAAATCCTGGATCCGCCACTGATTAACTATTAACAAACAGAAATTTTCGGCCCCCTATAATACAAGCCTTGGAGAACCTTGAATACCGAGCTTGTGTTCCTACCCTGTACGGACTCGATATCTTCTTAATTATTTTCCATAAAATGCTTTAGGCAATAAGCAAATAATTCCACGTTCTTCAACCTATCTATCAAGTATAACATTATAATAACAAATTATATAATAAGATATTTCAAAGTATTATTAAATAAAACATTACAAAAAACTAATAATATTTTACTAGGGGTAATATTGTAATTTCCTCATTCGAAGCATTTTGTTTGTCTGCATTGTTCAAAATATTCTTGAACCATTTCACAAAATTTCAGGGTAATACAATGAGGGGTTGTTACTTGTTACTACTAGGGGCAATTTAGTAATTTCACTTAAAACATTTTTTCTACTTGACCTCTAGAAAGATTAAACCTTTGCTTTTGCAATCACACCCACCACACCAACCAACTAGGGTTAATTTAGTAAATTACATACTTTAAAGCTAGGGTCAATTTTGTTAAAATTACACTTTTACCCTCCATAGGATTCTAAATGACCCCAATAGAACCAAAAAGAAAGGCTTTCACATCTAATCTTCTAAGCCAGCCACATCCCTTAGTAACCACCCAATCCCATAAGCCGCAAAGCCAGCAAGTGCACCGTTAAAGAGGGTCCCACCGGCCGACACCCAGTAATTCTGGCCGGCAATCTTGGCCTTGGCAGTCCCTAGGATTGCCAAGGCCAGTGCCGACAGAATACAGGCCCCAATGAATTTGTGGGTGTCGTTACGCGTGAACGGGATCAGAATGATGAATGCGAGGATCGGAAAGCTTCCGAACACTAGAAAGGCTCCGAACGTTATCAAGCCTTTCTTCCACGGCTTCTCGCCTTCATCTGGCGATAGGATCCCGTTTTGGACCATCTTTTCGTCCACCATTATGTCACCATACTTTGCGAAGATGTTCACGACCTTGGGAAAAAAAAGGACGATTGTAAGTAATTGTAAATGAAGTTTAAAACGTATGAATGACAAAATGGGTGGGTTTGGTGACATTTCAAAACGGGTAATTTAGGATGCATTTGTTTCCGCTAAACTTTTTAACTTTTATCAGTTTAATCAGCTTAATATAAAGGGTTGAGTTCATGTGAGACCAACATGTTTTTGTGAGACCAGTGAGACCACATTTTTACACTTGAAACTTTACAGCAAAACATTGTGAAAGTAAAAAAAAAGTCTAAACCTTTACAGCAAAAACGTTAAGGTTATTTTCACAGTGTTTTGATGTGAAGTTTCAAGTGTAAAAATGTGGTCTCATGGGTTTCACCAAAACAACTTGGTCTCGATCCCAAGTCATTTATAAATAAAAAATGTTTGGGATCACGTGAGACCAGACTGTTTTCATGAGACCCGTGAAACACCTTTTTTTCCACTTGAAACTTCGCAGTAAAACACCATTCACAGTTTTTTTTTTTTTTTGTGAAAGTTCAGATTTTTTTTTTTACTTTCACAATATTTTGTTCTGAAGTTTCAAAGTAAAAATGCGGTTTCACCGGCCTCACTAATATAGTCTGGGTTCAAATGAACTCAAGTCCAAAGCAAAATGCAACAAAGTTTGACTTAATTCCAGTTTTTTTTCTTCTCGATCAATATAAAACAGTTTCATAACCCTTAAAATGTAACAAAGTTTGATTTAAATGTAACAAAGTATTAAAATGTATAATTTATACTCAATTTGAATGGTAAAATGTTTGAACTTGTAACGCTTGATCATAACCCTTTTGTAAATATTACATAAATAAGTATTTACGTCATCAAAGGTTACAAGATCAGCATCTTACCTGTCAAAATAAGTACACAACATAAAATTTTGAAATGTTACATCAATTGAGAGAAAAAAAAAATTCTCTGTTACACTAAATAGGAATCAAGCCAAACTTTTACCCCAAACTTTGCTTCATTTTGCCCCAAAATAAAACCTATATGGATCCGTTTTCATATATATATATATATATATGGGCTTAACCAAATAAAAACCAAAAAAAGGTTATAAACTCGTAAAAACCAATATAAAAATATATTTTTTCATGATTTTTTTATCAAAACCTATAATTTAAGTTATTGTTTCACATATATGTTTGTGTTCACCTTATGAATATAATTAAATGTGGAAAAAAAATTGATTCATCTAGTGAAACAAAAAATATGCATAAAAAAGATTCATATGGTGAAACAAATACATGTGAAAATTTCATCTTGTGAAACAAATATATGTGAAATAATATCTTCAATCCTTGCATTTGATAAAAGAATCATGAAAAAAATTATTTTATATCGGTTTTTACGAGTTTGTAACCTTTTTTTGGTTTTTTATTTGATTAAACCCCTATATAGGTTAAAATTCCCCACTTGATTAACCGTAAAGTAACTAATGGTAAGAAGGTAGCATATGTATACCATGGTTGCATCTTGGATGTTCATCCCAAGATCTTGATACCGTTGGAGTAACGATTGTTCTTGGCTCCTCCGGTGGTTCGTGACTTCCCACTCCGTCACGAGCCGCTCCTTTACCGCCACGTCCCGCTCGGTGTTGCTAGAAACGTAGTCTCCGAACCCCATTGATATCCCATCCGCCACCAAGTTCGCAAACCCCAAAACCAACACGTCAACTGTGAAATCACTTTTAAAATCACATGTTACTTGACCATTTTCAATTCTCTTATTCAATTACCGTGCTCGTATGAACTTGACTTTATGTTATATTTATAAAATGTTACAAATATTTAAGTGTTTTAGGCTATGTTTGGCAAAAATAAGCTAGCTTATTTTTAATGTACACGTTTGGCAAACCATAAGCTATCTTATAAGTCACCATATAAGTTATCTTATAAGCTATCTTATTGAAACACTACTTGGAGTAGCGTTTTAGGAGTTTATTGTCATTTTTTCCAATTATAACCCTCGTTAATATTAATTATTAATTATTACTTTTATTTTTAAATATATTTTTTTGGTTATTTTACATTCTTATACGCTAGTTTTGTCAAACATGATTTTTTTCATTAGCTAGTTTATCAGCTACTAGCTAGCTTATCAGCCACCCGCTAGCTTATTAGCTTATCAGCTAGTTTGCCAAACATAGCCTTAATTAATAGTCTGTTTTATATGACTTAAGCTTATGGGACTAAAACACTTGTGTATTATATATAAAAGTGTTGCAACAAGTTTACGATAAAAATCTCATGTCCCAAATTCTCACATGTCATTCTTGTCTACTGATCACATGAATACACATCATACAAATCTAGAATAATGTCTTAATTTTATTGGTTGTGTTAAATAGCTTTTATTTACGGTTGTTTTATACATCTCGGTGTAATACAAGGACTCTTCTATAACTTATATCTCTATATATTAATGCAATATAAGCAACCTTAATCACGGGTTTTCCACAATATTCAACATGGTATTCGAGCCACACTAACGGCAACAGTTGAGTTTTTTTTTTCAACCCTAATAAAACTCGGCAGCATTTTCGAGGCAAAAATACCGGTCTTAATTTTATTTTTATTGGTTGGACAGAGATGAAAAGTAAACCGCATACTTTTATCCCAGGTTTATAAGATGTTTTTGAATATAACACTTTTCAGAAGTGTACTATAAAAACATAAGGCTGGGTTCCAATGAAAATGGAGTTTATAATTAAAAGAATAAAATGAGATCGTTCATCGTTGAATCAATCGTAATCCTAATCGATGATCAAAGTAATTAATTTTTTTAAATTCACAGAGAATCAATTCCAGTATAAACGCAATTCACAAGGTGGGGTGAGATTTAAAAGTGATAAGGGTCCGGACTTCTCACCTTGATTCCTATTCTGATTGGATCATTCATTATGAAATGCTTGATTTTATATAACATTTTTTATATAATGTCATACAAAAATATTAACAAGACACCATTGTATTTAAAGGGTTGTCATAAAAACTTATGTTAAGAAAAAGGTTGTCATAAAAACTTATGTTAAGAAAGTCTGAGAGCATCTCCAACAGGTTTTCTAAAGTTTTTCTAAAATAGAAAACTAAAATTTAAAATCTCAAAAAAAAAAAACTTACATCCATCTCCAAACAGATTTTTTATTTTAGAAATTTTAACACAATTTATATTAATATAATATTATTTAATTTATCATCCCAATACACCTCAAAAAAACTTAATGTAAAATGATAATAAATTAATCTTATTGGTAGGATTTAATAAAATATTCATTTCTTTTCGCCATCAATTTTTAGAGATTTTTCTAAATTTAGGAAAATTCCAAGTTTTCTAAAATATAGAAAACCATATAATAAAGTTGTTGGAGATGTTTAGAGAAAAAAAAACATTTTTTTTTCTATTTTAGCAATGCTGTTGGAGATGCTCTAAGAATGTTCAATAAACTTATTACAACACAGTATTATATATGACACATGTCGGTTTAGTGATATAAAACGTAAGTCCCATCATCAAAAAACAGTCTATTAGAACACTTAGGAGCCGTTTACCAAATGTCTACCTGGTAAACGCTTACCAAGTCATATTACATTACCGGAGGAATATGATTATAAGTACCAAAAATCTTACCCAGTAAGAGCAGAGCAAAGACATGGAAAACAAGGACTAAGAATCTTACCCGGGTAAGTGATTGGAGCGACTCTTATCACGGCGGTAAGCGCTTACCGGGTAAATTATTGCATACGATGTCGTTTTGGTGGACTAAAATCTTACCCCTGGTTGGTAAGTAAGTGATAGTGTTGAATTTTGCCCGTAAGCACTTACCCAGATAAGATTTGGTAAACAGCCCCTTACAGATTTTTAACTTCTTGTTAAATTATTACAACAAATGTATTAACGAACAATGGAAGGGTGTCGATAAACTCACCGGAAGATAAACGGCCGGCGGAGATGGAAGATATGAGCGAAAACGAAGTGACGATGGCATCGAGTCCGGCGTAGACTATACTCTTGACAAGTTCTCCTTTCCACGGCTCTTTCGGCCTTTCTCCGCCACTATTCTTCTCAACCGCCGCCACGTCACGGAGGAGAGGGGTGGTGGTTGTGGTGGCGCCACCGCTGTTTCCGGCCATTGTAAATTTTTTACAACCACTTTTTTTATTTTTATTTTTCACCGTTGATTTATAAATATAAAAAAACGGAGAGAGAGAGAGAGAGAGAGATAGAAAGACTGTGAAAAAAGAGTTGTTTGATCTTTTTGATGTGGTGGCAGTTTGCATGTTTAGTGGCTTTTACACGTGTTCGCATCTGGTGAATCGTTGACTTTTGATGGGTCCTTGAAGACACGTGGCGGATTGAGACACGTTTGTTACATAGGTGGTGATTGAGAACGTGTGGCCACCACACGTTTCCTTTAATGGGAAGGATTTGGATCTCCATGGTTAAATATTTCTATTTAGGTTTATTTTTATATTAAAATAAAGGGTTTTTTTAAATAAATGATTATAATTTAGTACTCCGTCTCAATTTAAAATTATGTTTGGTAAAAATAAGCTAGTTTATAAGTTGACTTATAAACTAGTTTATTTTCAGTGTATACGTTTGACAAATTATAAGTTAGTTTATAAGTTAGCTTATAAGCTAGCTTATTGAAACGCTACTTGAAGTAGCGTTTTAAGAGTTTATTGTCATTTTTTCTAATTATAATCTCCATTAATATTAATTATTAATTATTATTATTTTTTAATGTGTCCTTTTTGGTCATTTTAAATTCTTATACGCTAGTTTTGTCAAATATGGTTTTTTTTCATCAGCTAACTTATAAGCTACCAGCTAGCTTATCAGCTACCCGCTAGCTTATCAGCTAGTTTGCCAAACATAGCCTAAATGTCTACATTTTTATTTGTACTAAAATAAGTGTGTAATTTCAAAAGTAATTAACCAAATTCTCAAATTTACTCTTAATGAATACACAAATATTTAAAAGTTGTGAGTAGGGAAGAAATTAAATAACGATAAATATGTCATTTGGTTTAACAAAATGTGTAATTATTTTGCATGTCTAAAACTGTATGTCATTTCAACTGTGGACACTTAAACCGGGACGAAGGGAGTAATTTTTAGTAATTAGTTATCACACATGAATATTTATGGGTTGTTTAGCATTGCTTATTTAAAATAACTTATGTTTTTATGTAAAAGTATGTATTAATTTATGAGGTATTAAATTAGATTTTTATAAAATGTTTTTGGATTAGTTTACGATGATATCCAAAACATAATAAGCTAATAAGTTGTTTTTAAGAGATTATTGAATTGTTTTATACATGTAAAATAACAAAAAAAAACTGCTAAGTTGTTTCAAATAAGTTAAAATAAGTCAGAAGATTTTAACTTATCAAAACCTTTTTATTCCCGTTTGAGCACTGGTATAAGCATTTAATTATTTTTCTTATCCAAACACTAAAAATTGTTTACTAACAGTGACACACCGAAATAAATCAATAAGCAATTCCAAACATTCCCTTAAAATATGAGATGGAGAAATTCAACTAATGGGGAAGAAATGTTTGTTGTAACAAGCATTATATAGTATACAATAATAGGTCTTTAACTTCACGTTTGTACAACTGTAACAATTAAAATTTGGTTGATTAAATTTTCTTGCTATAATCCCTAAACCCGTTGGGCACTGCGACATGGATGTAAATAAAACCTTCCCCCGTTGTCATCTCCACTAGTCGGTGCTATTTAAAACACGGAAACAGATGAAGACTTACTAAAGAATTGCTTATACACTAAACAGTTGCAGAGTTGCTTATATACGCTTACTAAAAGACTGACTTTTATTCATATTCAATTCATCAGGCCAGCGTGAAACTAAGAAAGATAGATGTGTCTAAGGCGTAAGCAAACTGTGCACGCTAAGAGGAGATGTTTAGAACCAATGAAGCAAATGATTGACCCATCATATCATCCGAAGAAAAGGAAAATACCAAAAAGTTCGAAAGTAACCACAAGGCTTATGGCGTACTGGTTAAGGCATATAGGGGATGAGGCTAGACAACCTATCTATCCCGAGTTCGAATCCAGACGCAAACAACTTGTGGCCACTAGAAAATTATCTCGAAATTTTGCATGCTTTAGCGATCTTAAAATTGTCTCGGAATTAACTAGGCGAAACGCCAGATACCCTTTCAAAAAAAAAAAAAAAAAGTTCGAAATTCATGACACTAGAAGAAGATATTCACTTGGATTCATTAAATTGAGAACAAATCATCCATGACATGATATACATGTTTTTATACAAGACGACAAACAAGTAAACAAACCAAACCAAACGAATCCAGTATATTCTACACAAAGGTAAGGTATGAGAGTAGGATGTACGCAGACCTTACTTCTGCCCAAAAGGGTAAAAAGAGGTTGTTTCTGTAAGCCCGAGACCCCCAACTAGCTAAATAAATACAAGAAGAAATGCAAGAAAAGTGGGAATAGTAACTAAGAACATAACTTGATCAAAATTCGGCCGAATAAAGAAAATTCTCAGAAGATCTATGAACGATTCGTTGGTGTCAGTAAAAAATCAAAAAGCAAAGTGTCGTTTTTCGTTTGAGGTTAATCAGAACCCACATCTACCCCTTTGTGCTTCAAGAATTCTTTGGCTTCAATTACGTCCTACAAATTCAACCACAAGAAGTTTATACACGAGATCGCTTTCCAAATCTTGGTTTGAACCAAACTTAAGGGTCGTTTTATAACGCCAAGAGAATGAGATGATGAAAAAGAGAGAAAAAAAAACGTATATCTTGGATGAGAAGATTAAGAACATCTCTAACAGAATCTTCAAAATGGAAAAAAGAATAAGGAGATTTCGTCGCGTATGCATATTATATACTTCAAAAAAAATATGTTATTAATGTAATGAAGACTAAATTATGTTTTTCGTCCCCCTATGGTTTGTTAAAAATTGCGATTTTCGTCCCTGTAGTTTAGAAATTGCGGTTTTCATCACTGTAGTTTGTAATTCATTGTTGTTTTTGTCCTTTTAATTTATAATTTATTGTTGTTTCAGTCCCTTTTGTTTAAAGGTAGGAATTAGTCCAGGGATAAAAATAGCAATAAGTTGTAAACCATTAGGACAAAAATCACAATTTCTACACCATTTGGGTGAAAATTGAAATTATTTATAAACCACATGGACTAAAATCGTAATCTACTCTATAATTAATATTGAAATCTCAAAAGCTGTTATAGTTGAATGTAAGTTTATCAGCAGAAAAATATAATAACCTGTTGTAACAAGATTGCCTCCTGAGGACAAGTTGGAAATTGCATTAAACCAACCCCAACCATGAAAAGACCGTAGCACCCTAGCGACACGATGAAGTACAAAGGCAGCTGTCGAATGAAAAAATTAAGCAACTTTAGCTGACAATAATGATTCTTGAGGGTATTTTTGGTAATTGGACATGACATGAAATGACAGAACTGGACATGACAGGTGAAAAAGTTGTAAAAGAGTTTAGGGTTTTAAACAGACATAGGTATTGGGTATTGGGTAGTTCAGTAATTTATCAATCATGTCTATCTGTATAATTTTTGTTTCATTTATCTTGATGGGACAAAAGATCGCATTTTTTCCCACTCCGTTCTGTATCGTCCAAGGGTTGTTTGGCAGTTGCTGAATGGTTTGGTGCTGAATGATTAAGAGGCTCTTATGATCTAGTGCAAAACGAAATATAATTATTCAAGATGTAATTAAGGTTCTTAATGGTTAAGGGAGGTCCAAGATACAAAATGATTCAGAGGGTTTGGAACCGTTAAGAGGCAGATTTATTTTTTGCCAAACAGGATTCACCTCTTATCGGTTCAGAGACTGCCTATTAATAGAACTGTTAAGAGAACTGTTAAGAGGTAAACAAACAACCCATATAGCACCAGATGTGGGACAACAAGTTTTGTTCTGTCATGGCCCATCCTGGCCCGCATACCAAAAACGAAACCCTAAAAGTAAAATACAAGCATTGGAGATTTATATAAATAAACCCATAAACTCAAGATGAAAAGACTCACCAACCAAGTATGACTCCGTGGAATCATTGCTGTCTGCAATAAGCTTATCCATACAGCCGTAATGGCCACCAACAATGTCATAATCTTCACGATATGTTTCATTTTGATATTAACAAAAACAGGTTATCAAACACTAGCAATAAAGTCTGCAATAGCATAAGATAAGATTAATTAGATGCTTTAATTCCGGACTTGCTAGTTGGCTGATTGGTTCAGATTCTTTAAACAGATACTACATGAAATTTCTTGAAGAGGTTGTAAATGTTAAAATAAAAATGCATTTATTCAAGTGTATTTTTAGACCACAAGTTGTGGGTTAATCTTTATGGGGAAAGAACAACCATATAGCATACAGATAATAAAACATTACAAATAAGGTAGAACTTAACTAAATTTTCAATATACAAGTTTTAGGAATGAAGATAAAAACTAACATCTATTAGTCTAAAGATTAACCTTAACTTAAATAAAAAGTTTTGGAGTTCCACTTCGGTAGACGAAGACCATCAAACCTCTCTAAACCCTACAAAATTGAAAAACTGAAGAATACCTTGGTAAACCATTCTTCTGTATGATATGCACATTTCTTGGTTTGTATGCACATGTGCATACCAGACAAATTACTTGTATGCACATGTGCATACCAGACAAATTACTTGTATGCACATGTGCATACCGTACAGAAATGGGACTCAAAGCAAAAGAGGGAACTTCGTAATGCCATCAGATGGGATATACTGTTTGATTATTTTCACGGTCCCTTTTGCGATACACAAATGGGACTCAAAGCCCTTGCGCAATTTCCCAAACATCATATGGCAATTCAAAAAATTCCAAGTATTAGAAAAACTCAAAACAATGAAACAAATTATACATATGAACAACATTCAAAACTAGAAACCATATATTCAAATTTCAAATTTTCGAAACTTAAAACAATGAAACAAATACTGGAATCAATAATACGATAAAGTGATCATAACTCGAACAGCAATATGGGAAACTCGAACAAGGAAACAAAATTAACAAATTCAAGTACTCAAATTTCAACCCAAGTCCATGAATCATGAATCAAACAAATGAAAAACCAACAAAAATACAAATGGTGTTTGAAGTTCTAAAATTTGGTACCTTGAGTTTGAGTTGAATCAAATCGAGCGAGTAGAATCGAAAACTGAAAAGGTGGTGTTTCTGAACTTTGTGTCGAACTTGCACTTATATCAAAAATCGATCGAGCTATTAGGGTTTCTCCGTTTCTAGGTTTGAGATCGAGCTATCTATGTTAGGGTTTTGATCGTATGCTTTCCTGAAATTTGGTAGAATGAGGGCTGTTTTAGGTCTTGGGGATTATGGGTCGGTGTAGCATTTCGGGTCGAAATAATGACCCGGCTTCTTTTTCAATTTTATTTTCCCACAAATTCCACTATACTTTCGTTTCGTTAATATTGTGTTCTCGAAACTCGTTTTATGGTCGAAAGAAAATAAGGGATAGTTAAGGAAGGTGGAAAAAGCCATGTTTTAAAACCCAAATTTTTAGTTGATTCAGTGCCGTGATCGGGCTCTGAGTTAACTGGTTCAACCATCGGGTTAACCGGTTTCAATAATTTACTTAATCTTTAGTTAACACGTATAAGACACATTTTTTTAAAAAATAATTGAATTTAAATATAAAAACTGGTTAACCGGGTTTGAGAAACGAGTTTACCACCGGTTTAACCGGGTTTTTGAGAAACACGATCGGGTTGAAACGGGCCGGTCATATGCATTAACCTGACATTAGTTAACCCGGTCACTACCACGTGTCCCAGTCCAACCGGTTCGACCAGCCGGGTTAACCCGTGTTTTAAAACATTGGAAAAAAGAACTCGTGTTGTCCAAACTTTTTAAGAGAGAAAATAAAGGATTAGAAATGAAAATAAAACTTAATTTCCTTCCAGAACTCTCTACTAAATGTAGGAGAAAACAGAAGGAAAGAAATAAAAATTAAAATCATTTAAAAAACTATCCAGTTTTTCATTCTAAACAATATTATTCTAAACGTTATATTAGTATAAACGACATTTTTTCTTCCCTTTTTCTTCTTTTCAATAACATAATTTTTTTTTCCTTCCTTTTACTTCAATTTCGAGAACACAAATAAAAAATTTATTTTTCTTCCCTTTCTTTTTATTCCTTTTTTATACATTTCTTTTCCTTTATTGTCTCTTCAAATTCGATAACACAATGTAAAAAAATTTCCTAGTAAATTACAGATTTAGTCCATGTAGTAATATAAGAACTACGGATTAGATCTCTCAAACAAAATAATTACACTTACAGTCTTTCTATGGTTTCACACTTTCACTACGGTTTATATGATCGTAACTTGAAGTGTAGTATCATTTGAGTGTCAGACCTTGGTCGGGTCAGGACATCATTTGCAAAGACGGACCTACTTGGTTGCATACGATGACACGGGCCACCGTATTATCTCCTCGTTGAAGGGTAAAATTTCTGGATTTGTTAACAGTGCAACCGTATCGTTTTCGAATGTGCCACTGTATGATATTCAGGAATTCAATAAGGTGCAACCCTACTGCGTAATCAACCAAAAAAACAAAAAAAAAACTCTTGAAATCAACCAAAAAAACCGAAAAACTCTTGAAATCAACCAAAAAAAAACTCTTGAAATCAACCAAAAAAAAACCGAAAACTCTTGAAATCAACGAAAAAACTTGAAATCAACAAAAAAAAGAACTCTTGAAATCAACCAAAAAAACGGGAAAACTCTTGAAATCAACCAAAAAAACAAAAAAAAGAACTCCTAAAATGAACCAAAAAAACCGAAAAACTTTTGAAATCAACCAAAAAAAACAAATAAAAAGAACTCTTGAAATCAACAAAAAAACCGAAAAACTCTTGAAATCAACCAAAAAACCCGAAAAACCCTTGAAATCAACCAAAAAAATAAAAAAAATTCTTCGAAATCGATAAAAAAAACTTAAAAATCCCTCGAAATCAAACAAAAAACTTCAAAAATCTCTAAAAACGGTGGAATTAGGCTAAAAACACATCGAGTGATATTGAACGTAAGTAAAAACATAAAGATGCACCGAAAAAAAAACTGTGCTTTTCGTAATTACTTTTTGTCATATATTATATGTTATCACCTGTAACACCCGGAATTTTGTAATCAAGATAATGATTTTCGCATCCTAAACATTTTGATATCTGTAAGTTAAATGATGTGTTTCAAGGGTCTAATACTGAGTTGCAATGAATTGGAAGATAGGAGCGAAAAACGAAACCAAATCGGCCTCGGTACCTTCTAGGCGACCATGACAGGCTAGGATGCCATGTCAAGGTCGCAGGGCATGGTAGCAAAGGCATCAAATGGCAAAAAATTCAACAAAACTCTCGGTACATGTTTGGCTACGATGACACGGCGACGATGTCATGTCAAGGTCGCGAAGGCATGGTCGCCGGGCTTTCACCTGATGAAAAATTGAGTTTCGGTACACTTCGGGCGACCTTTCCAGGCGATCATGACATGGCATGGTCGCATGTCATGGTCGCGGACGGCATCCAGTGCATAAATTCGGGATTTCCTTCATTTGGCCATATCTCTCTCATTTCAACTCCGATTTGGGCGATTCAAAGTGTTGTGGTTACGTATTTCAGAGCTCTTTAAGATGGAAGCAATGAAGATTAAATTTTACTTGTTTATTTGGGGTTCCCATACGTCGAAAGGTACGATCACCTCTCCGAAATCTTGAATCTAGGGTTTGGTTCTATGATTTCTGATTTGGGTTTGTTTTTGGTATATGTTGGGTTTGTTTATATCTAGATGAAGGTTTTATAGATGGAAACTTGTGGATTTGAAGTCCTCACCTAATGAAGCTCGGTATTGGGATAAAACCTAGATTTAGTCTAAATCTAGCTAGTGAGTTCATTCTTACCTTTAAAACTTTATACATGTCAAAATGAAGTATTTTGCCTTAATGTGATGTTTAAAATAAGTATTTGTATACTTGGAAGGTTTTGGTAAAAACTAGGTCAAAATGTGTCATTTGTGGTTTTTCTTTGAAATGATGAAATGAGTACGAAGAACGGTTTTAAAACACCCTTATGGGTTTTTGATGAGAAATATGATGTATAAACCTAAATGATTATTTGACCTAATTTTTGGAAGAAAGGTTTTGGGAAGCAAGATGTTATACTTCACAGGTTTTGTGAAGAGAAGTAATACCTTGGAAACAAGTGTATTAAAATGTTATACTTCACAAGTTTTGTGGGAGAAGTAATACATTGGAAACAATTGTATTAAGATGATAGACTAGTGTAATGGATCCATAGGCACATATAGTCAGAAGTACTTGGGGAGGGCGCTTGTAATAGATCCCGGTTTGGGGTTGAACTCGTGAGGATTAATGTGATGACGGGTCATTCCCGTAGAAGTTTCCCCCAAGAGAAGTAAAGCGTATCTTTCAGGTGTAAATCGCAGAAGTAAAAAAAAGAGATGTTTTGAGAAAAGCTTTCGGTTATATGTTTATTTACCGTTTTCGAAGTTTAAATGGTTTTTCTATATTTTGAACTGTTTGTTCTCACTAGGCTTTTAAGCCTAACACTTTTTCTTAAAATGACATGTATATCAGGTGATCAAGTGGATGGGGCTTGATGGGATGAGAGAAGCTAGGTGCCGGCAGTGGCATTCTTGGAAGTGCACCTCGTGTGTATAGATGGAGTTACATAGAAGATTATGTTGAGAATTTTGGTGACACCCGAACTTAATCTGTATTTGAATTGTATAGATTACTAGGTTGTCATTTAATATTCCTATAGAAGTTGTAAAATCATTCTAACCTTCTCGCCATCTTTATGGGTAATGTCTTACGTAGTTGATGTTACTCCGCAATTCTTTTGGTTTAAATTAACTCCTAATTTTAGGGGTGTTACACCATCGTATAAAAAAATTATGAATCCATCATGATCGTTTGGCCATCTCTACTGTCCAGAACTTAGTATCATCATTTGAGTAAGAAATAAGCCCAAATTTTTGTGGGTTGTTGTAAAGATTTATGGAAAAGATAATACCATAAGCCCAACAAAGATAAGCCTAAATTTTACTGGGCTTAGTTGTAGATTTGGCCCATTGATTTCTTATTTCTTATTTCTTATTACGTTGTTATTAATATGTCAACAAAAGTTTCAAATTCGTTTTATTTTATACTAGAAGGGTATTCACGTAATACAGCAAGATCTATCTTAATTTTAATGTTAATTTTTTGTCTCTATCGGTATTATAATACGATTTTATTAGTTTTGGAAAAAAGAGATTTTATTTTTTGTGTATTTTCTTTGAAAAGGGAGATTTTATTTTTTGGTGTATTATAATACAAAGTTTTAATAAGTTGTACCAATGCATGTATAACTTGGATTCTTGAATTTAAGTAATTATGCTTTAATCAATTGTACCTATTGCATCATAATATGTTTTTAATTTTTTTTGTCAAATGCTTTATAATATAGTATAGATTAGGGCTAGGGGTATGAAATAGATTAGCAAGTGCACCCATTTCATTTTATACCTTTTAATAATTATATATAGATATTTGTTTCAATATACAAAAGTCTAAATGGATGTTCGTTCTATAAGAAACCTACAATTCGAGATCAAACTCCAACTTCTGATCAACTAGCTCGTAGCATTTGAATCTCCAATAAAGTCAAAATACATGTATTCAGTGGCGGATCCAGATTTTTTGTCCCCTGGGGTCCCGTTAAGATAGACTAAAGGTGCGTAAAGTTACCCGACGTGTTTCGGGATATTTTTTAAGTTTTTTTAGTTGATTTCAAGGGATTTTCTTAGTGTTTTTTGTCGATTTTGAAAGATCTTTTTGGTGTTTTTTATTGATTTCAAAATATTTTTTTAGTGTTTTTGTCAATCGCGGGAAAGATGGAGTCCCTTGGAAAATTTTACTGGGGGGGGGGGGGGACTAAAGCTAAATTTAATATTTTGGTATTTTTTTTAGCCTGTATAATTTTTTTTAACAATTCACTGGGGTCCTTGGACCCCCTTTTCATGCTACATCCGCCACTGCATGTATCAAACTACCATTGAGTAGCCGTTGAACCGTATTGAATACAATCGAGCATTATTGATCATCCTCATTTTACTACGCCCACAGCCTCAACGTACCTACATACAGTATCAAATATGGTAGCTACACTGAAGTACACGTGATTATCAACATCTAAGCCTGCTATAAACGTATGATAAGCCCAAACAAAAGATCTGAAAACACATATATTGATCATGTCATAAATTTTCCTAAAAAACTCGAGATTTCTTAAAAATAAAAAACTTTTGAGTGAGATATAATAGAGAAAAGATAAAATAAAAGATAGAGAAAAAAATAAAAATGAGTTGTAAAATAAAAAAGGTGTATATTTATGATGAAAATACTAAACAAAAATAGTTTTATATTAATTAAATGTATAGCTTTTTTGTATAAAAATATATAGAATATAATAATATACAATATAAAACAATTATTAAAAACAATAATAAGAAGTTGTAGTAAACACTAAGGAATATAGAAAAAAAAATCAATATGAGCACATGCCATTTGTGGAATTTCCAATTATAACACTCAATGTCAACTTGTACCATCCCACATTTTGTGGTAACGTTTTATGGAGTCTAAATTGTTATATTAAATTAAGATAAAATTATCTTTTATAAAATTCGTATTCTTTTAGGAATTATTAACTATATAGTCCATGAAAACAAACACCATTTTATTGTGAGGGTATTTTTAACAGCTTCTTTAAAATAGAGATTATATAGATTTTGAGCAAATTTTTGCTCCAACAACATCTCAAAAACTTTCTTTAAAATAGAGAAAGTAGGAGAAATGGTACAAAAATCTTCAAATTTGGAGATATCCCTAAAAATGGTTACCTTGAAAGAGAAACATTATTTTATTATCTTCCACCAATAAGAAATATTGAAGTTAAATGTTTAGGTGAGAGAAATAATGTTTTATTAAAAATATATAATATTTTAATAATATAATGAATGATGTAATCTCCAATACAGAGAAGCTGTTGGAGTTGAATGTAATATTTTTTAGAGATTTTGAATTTTAATTCTCTATTTTAGAGAAATTATAGAGAAGCTGTTGGAGATGCTCTGATGGATCAAACTTAAAATGGTAAAAATCATTGAAACTATAGATGAACTAGGTTCAAGTTTTTCAGTCCTCTGTAAAATTCTTTTTCAATAAGACAAAAAATCTAGGCTTTTTCCGATCCTGGCTTTTGTTGTAAAACGAACTGATGGGGAATTTTCAAGTCTGGTTACATTTTTTATATGGTTTTAATTATTAAAAAAGTAGTCATGATCAGACTTTTTAGACCTATTAAGAGGCAAGGTGTATTGTCAAACAAAGTGTAACTCTTAACGATTCAGATGTTATCTCTTAGCAGGGTCGTTCCAATGTTTTTGAAGGCTCTGTTATATCCGATTTTTTTTAATACATTACATAAATGAGATAACAGAGATATATATTAAACACAAAAATGGACTAAATTTAAACGATTAACAATCTGAACATAAACCTAAGCTATTAATAATCTGAACCTGAACCCAAATAATTAATAATTTGACCCTAGATAATTTAAGTTTATATCTATACATTGGTTGATGAAACACCCTAAATACTTGTAAAATTGGGCCCCAAAATGTTAGGCATCCCGTTCAAAATCTCACATTTAACATATTAATAGATGACTTTGTCTCTTAATTTAACTAATAAAAGGTAAATAAACAACCCTATGATTTAACTCTAAGATTTTATATGTATCTTTAAATGAATCAAATAAGTGATTTTCTAATAACAAATTAAACTCAACTATAAATAAAACATGTTTTTTTTTAAAAAGAATAAATAAAACATGTTAGGTTTCCCTTTTAAATGCTTTTTATTCTTTTAATTGTACATTTTTAATAAATGATAAAAAAGATTTTAACAATTGTTAAATTATGAGTTTATTTTTTAAAATAATTGATTTATTGTTCAAAAATCATAAAAGAATTTCCTTTTTTATTTTACCAAATTCGTGGTGTGTTTTCCACATGACTGTTAGTCATACATATTTGGTAAAATTCCAAACTTTTCAAATTTTAAGTTATTGAAATCATTTGGTATGTTTATTTTGTCGTTTTTTATTAAAAAGATAATTGAAATTGAATGTATATCTGATTACCTGGCTATTATGATTTTCATAATCAGTGTATAGTGTTACGATACCTTACTTTTAGGGGTCGTTTTATCCAAACGCTTACTGATAGGATTCAAATCTTTAACTTATTTTACCGAATAAGATTGTAGTCCATCAAAACGGTATCATATGCAATAAATTTTCCCAGTAAGCGGTTATCAGGTAAGAGTCATCACCATTACTTATCGAGTAAAACTCTTTATGTTATCGTCGCTCTTACCAGATAAGATTCTTGATACTTACCATGTTAATCTGGTATCGTAAATTTATTAAAATAATTAGAATTCCCAGCACCCAAAAAGTCCATAAAAACATTTTAAAGTGTATGAAATATGAAATGTAACCAAAGGGCTTTTGGCGTAGCGGTATCGTAATCCTTGCCTTCCTAGGAGGTCAGTGATTCAAACATCACCATAAATGAGAAGAGTATGTGAGTTTATTTGTTGCATTTGCTGTACATAAATATTGTACACTTCAAAAAAATATATATGAAATGTATTCACTATTAAACTTCATACATAAAAATAATTTCTATAAAGACCATATTGAAATTAAAATTATTTCCTATTCAGTTATATCTGTAACATAATAAATGCAAATGAAATTTGGTCATTTGATCGGTTTTACATCCTTATTTATAAGTTGTTATAAAACGTTATTTCTCTTAAAATAGAAAGAACATACTCCGTGGATGACTTATGATCACGTAGATCAATTTTGTTTGTTACATGGGTCGTTGTCTTTTTATCAGATTTGTTTTTAATAGTATTATTGAACGTTGGTTTCAAGACTAAAGCACCTTTCATGGTCAACAAATAGGTCGACCAAAACCTTTTAGTTCTTTTGGTTTACATCTTAGATTTATCTTTCGATTTCAATTTCAGATTTATTTTCAGTATTTTCCCAACCAGTAATAATTATAACATATTGTGTTTTTTAATTTTTTGGTATAACTATTTTTTATAGTTAATATTAATAACTTCTTCTTTTTTAATTATACATTACACAAAAAATCATAATTTTTAAATTAAAAAATAGTATTTTTAATTAAAAAGAAGTATGTAAAATTATACATGTCAAAATCACATTGTGGAATATTTGTTAACAATTATCCAAAAAAACAAAAGTAAAAATCAAGAAAACAAGTGGATTGAGATGGATCAAGTATAGGTCCACTTAATTTTCTCTACTATCTTTTTATTCTAGAAATATCATATTTATAGATCACTAAATTTTAATTGACACGTGCGTTTATTGGATTCTAATATTTAAATATATTTTTTATAAAGTTTAAACAAAGAAAAAATTCAAAATAGTCAAAAAATATGTCAAAATCAAAAGGCATTGTTTGGTAAAAATTAACTAGTTTATTTTTTGAGTAATCGTTTAGATGTACGTAAACTAGCTTATAAGTCAACTTATAAGTTAGCTTATTGATAAGCTACTTGGGCATTGTTGGCAAAAATTAGCTAGCTTATAAGTTAGATTATAAGCTAGCTGATTTTCAGTGTACATGTTTGGATGCACATAAGCTGACTTATAAGCTAACTTATTGATAAACTAACTTATTGATAAGCTACTTTGAGTAGCTTATGAGGAGCTTTTTGTCATCTTTTTCGATTATACCTTCATTAATATTAACTATTATTTTTTTTAAATGTTCTTTTTAGTCATTTAAATGATTATCAGCTAGTTTTTGTCAAACATAATTTGTTCATCAGCTAGTTTATAAGTCACCAGCTAGCTTATAAGCTATCAGCTAGCTTATCAGTTATCAGCTAACTTATCAGCTAGTTTGCCAAACATAGTCTTGGTGTAGCTTATGAGAAGCTTTCTGAGACTTTTTCCAATTTTAACCCTTATTACTTATTATTAATTGAAATTAATTATAAATAAATATTAAGTATTAATCATAAATAAATATTAATATTAATATTCAATATTAATTTATACTAATTAAAATTAATTAAAAATCATCAATTAATTTTAATTACACATTATTAATTAATTTTAACTATACATTATTAATTAATTTTAATTATACAAAAAATATTAATGTACTATACCAATTAGTATTTTTAATTATTATTCAATATATTAAGATATCAAAAATCAAATGTAACAATTTTAAAAATGTTCATGTAGGATAAATAAAAGTTAAAGTCATGCTTATTTTATTTTATAGATAAATTAAAATATGCTAAATTATTTTCATAAAATATTTATTTTAACTATTAATTATATTTTTTAAAAGTACTAATTAATTATAATATGTGAAGTTGATCAATTTTATTGATATTCATATGTAATGGCAATGTATATTTTTTTCTAAAATTTGTTTTAACAAATTCAAAATTTATAGTATATATATAATAATCAATTTTAAATTCATTCAATTTAACATTTTATATTATTTAATTATTTACTATTTTGTTTGTAATAATTAACATATTATATTATTAGAAATTTCTTTGAGTTATATTATGAAAATTTTGTAATTAACTATTTTTTCAAAATGCCCTTTTTGGTCATTTTACATGTTCACAAACTAGTTTTTGTCAACATAACTTATTCATCAGCTAGCTTATCAGCTACCAGCTAGCTTATAAGTCATCAACTATCTTATAAGTCATCAGCTAGTTTATCAGTCATAAGCTAACTTATCAGCTAGTTTGTCAAACATAGCGTAAGGTATTGTTTAGTAAAAATAAGCTAGCTTATAAACTAACTTATAAGCTAGCTTATTTTCTGAGTAATCGTTTGGATGCGCATAAGCTAGCTTATAAGTCAGCTTATTGATAAGCTACTTGGAGTTAGCTTATTTAATTAAAAATCATCAATTAATTTTAATTACACATTATTAATTAATTTTAACTCTACATTATTAATTAATTTTAATTATACAATAAATATTAATTATACTATACCATTTATTATTTTTAATTATTATTCGATATATTAAGATATCAAAAGACAAATGTAACAATTTTAAAAATGTTCATGTAGGATACATAAAAATTAAAGTCATACTTATTTTATATCATAGATAAATTAAAATATGCTAAATAATTTTAATAAAATATTTATTTTAATTATTATTATTTTTTAAGTATTAATTAATTATAATATGTGAAGTTGATCAATTTTATTAATATTCAAACGTAATGGTTACTGAAATCATAGATAATGTATATTTTTTCTAAATATTGTTTCAACAAATTTAAAATTTATAGTATATGTATAATAATCAATTTTAAATTCATTCAATTAACATTTTTTATTATTTTGTTTGTAATAATTTATTATTAGAAATTAATTTGAGTTATATTATGAAATATTTGTAATTGTCTATTTTTTTCAAGATGTCCTTTTTGGTAATTTTACATGGTCATAAGTTAGTTTTTGTCAAAAATGACTTATTCATTAGTTAGCTTATCAGCTATCAGCTAGCTTATAAGTCATCAGCTACCTTATAAGTCATTAGCTAGCTTATCAGTCATAAGCTAGCTCATCAGCTAGTTTGCCAAACATAGTCTAAGTGTTTATCAGACATTTATTTTGAATAAATAACCTGATTTAAAAATTGTTACTTATTTTTTTAACCTAAAAAGTTACATATTATCAACTATAAAGTTTTAAGGCAAAAAAAAACATAATCAACTTTACCGTTTACAAACACATCGTCACCCTATTGTCGTATGTTCTCTACACTGTAGAGAAATGACGTTTGATGCAAGATTTTTGAATAACGTAGAGTTTGGGAACGATAAAGTTGGTTTAATTTTTTTTTTTTCACTTTGAAACATCCCTAGTTGATTACAAATATATTTTTTGGGTTAAAAAAAGGGAAAATTTCATCTATATACTTTAAAACTTCTTATATTACGTATATATCCTTGTAAAGTTTGAAACTATGTATATATCCTTCTAAATCTCTAGAACTCACATATATGTCATTCTCCCTAATTTAATCATTATTAAAACATTTAAAAAATACAAATCATCATCTCTAAATTGAATTACTTAGCTACCCTTTAAATGTTTTAATAATAATTAAATTAGGGAGAAAGACATATATGTGAGTTCTAGAAGTTTAGAAGGATATATACGTAGTTTTAAACTTTATAAGGATATATATGTAATATAGAAAGTTTTAAAGGATATAGATGAAATTTTCCCTAAAAAGAATACATATAATCAATTTCTAAAAGTTCGATTATTTATGTAACACCCGGAAATTTACGAGACTCCAAGTTAAGGTATTGGACCTTTAAAATACCGAGTTAAGTAAGTATTAGATTTTCTTATTAAAGTCTAAGCACCTTTTGGGTAGTTGGAATATGAAAACACTGTGTTTATTTGAAAATTAGAGTTATATATTCTTGAAGCTTAGTGGTTTTAGATTAAGGTGAGTGGAATTTAGGTTGGAAATTTGGTAGTTGGTAAAATCTGTGAAATTTCTGAGTTAGGGTCCAGGCAGCTGAGTTTTTCATCAGCCGCGACCTGGGATCGCGTGGTTTCTCGCGTAACCTACTGTTTGCTCCCCTATCTCGTGCGCGCGGTTTTTTTTGCGACTTGGGGTCGGTCGCATTGTCGCGTGAATCGTTTTTTTTTTGCACGGTAAGGTCCTTTAAATGAGATCCTGACCTGATTTTACCAAATTTCATTTTACTCTCGTTTTTTCGTGCCAACTCGTTTTCTCACCATATTTTCTCCCAAGATTGGTTTCTTGAGTATTTATTACTCAAATCTACTACCATCAAAACCATTTATTACCCTTTAGTGTTAGAGATTCAAGGATTCAAGCTTCAAGACTTTGTGTTGTTCATCTAGTGCTCGCCCTCTTCATTTTTTATTTTTTTATGGGGGGGGGGCGGGGGGGGGGGGGGTGGGGTTCTAGGGTTTATTCAATCATAGCATTGTGAGTTCATTCTTCACTTTTATAAAACTATATACATGTTTAAATGATAAATTTTACTTCATACAAGTTTATATTTCAAGTATTTTTGTATTTGGATGATTTTGACAAATTAGGTCAAACTTGATAAATTTGAGGATTTTGATTATATTGTTAAAATGAGTATGAGGAACGATTTTAAATGCTTGAAGTCGGGTCTTTATAGGCATTAAGGTGTTGGCATTGAAGTCGGTCATCGACCATTGACCATTACGGTGTGATTTCTCATAAACGGGTTTAACTAAGCAAAACCCTTGCAACGTCGATTAGTGACCCACTTACCTGCTCCATCATTATTGATGGTAATACGGGTCTCCCCCGTTATTGCTAAATAAAATATACCCTCCAAGGGTAAGCGTGAGTTCAAATGTCTTATTCACATTATTTAAAGCTATGCTTATGTTTGAAAGTTTTATAGCTTTGAATACTTAACTATTTGTTCTCACTAGCTGTTAAACCTAAAACTTTCTTTAAATGACATGTATATCAGGTGGTCGTGCTAGGGGGGCTCCCTAGAGTTGAGCGGAAAGTTGTACCGATTGAGGCACCTTTTTGGGATTACACCTTCAAGTGTAAACATTGGAGTTACTAGTCTAGTTATTTTCAGGATATTAGCAACACCCGAACATAATCTATATTTCAGACTTTTGTAGATTAATAATTTGTTGTTTAGTATCCGTTATTGATGTAACTCTAATGCTCTTTCCCCATTTATTGGTGATCTTTATGACATTAAGTTTTATTCTGCAAATTATTCCAGTTTAAATTATCTCCTATTTTTAGGATGTTACAAGTTGGTATCAGAGCTCTAGTTGAAGTGAACTAGGTATGAATCTAAGATGCCTAGACTTAAGTTGAGACTTTTAAATATTGAATTGTGAGATATGGGTAGGAACTATTGAGATAGGAGAGATATAGAGTTGACGAAAGTGCGCTAATCATAAAATGTGGCTTTGGTAATAAGAATTCTTATATGTATGATGTGTTCAAAATATCACGTAACTAATGCTCTTTTGGGTATATTATTATGTGAGCATGTTTACCTTATTGTTATCCTCTTTTGGGTATATTATGACGTAGCTTATTATTGATGAATGTATTATACGTATTTATGTTAGCCTTTTTTATTCTTACTCTTATCCTCTTATGGCAGACCAAGATGGTTACTACACGTAATAGGTCTCAGGATGAAATAGATGGTGCGAAAGGTAGTGTTTTTACCCCGAACCCTCATGAAGGACCGGAAGTCACCCAAATACCCCAAATCCTTAATATTCCGCGAGGATTTAGGAGTCGGGTAGAGCGTGTACCAAGGGTCAATCTCCTCTCCGATAATCAAATGATCAAGAAGTGGACCCTCAAGAGCAATTCAAAGCTAGTGTGATGCATGCTGTTACTTCCGCCATGGCCCAACAATATGAAACATTCATGAAAATGTTTGAAGAACGGGACGCCAATACTCGAAGGCATGAGGTAACTACTGAGAATGTCGTGAGAGGTTCCAGAGGAAATACTAATGGTCATAGTACCGAAGAGACGCCCAGGGTTGGAGCAAGGAAGAGAGGTTGTTCATACAAGACTTTCCTATGCACAAACCACCCGAATTTTCAGGGTCAGACGAACCAGTAGTTTGTATAAGATGGATGCGGGAGATCGTGTAAGCTTTTGGCTCGAGTGAATGTGAAGAAAAGCAAAAAGTGATGTTTATTTCACAAATGCTTAGAGGTGAAGCTTTAGCATGGTAGAACATCACCAAGTCCACTCTTGGACCCGCCATCATCTCATTGCTCGCTTGGGAAATGTTCAAGGGGAAGATCATGGAGGAGTATTGCAATGAAAGGGCTATTGGCCGTATCTGAGCTGTCAAGAAAGGGAGCAAGATTGTGAGAGAATACTCTCGTCTCTTCGAGAAGTAGTTGAACTTAGTGGGGCACGTGGCTCCGGATGAAAAGGAAATAGTGAATGCCTACATAAAGGGATTGCCATCCGATTGATGGTAATGGTCCAAGTTTCAAAAGCCTCTACTCTTAGAGAGGCAATCGAGCAAGCTCAACTCATGGAAGATGCCTATAACTTAGGCAAGGAGGAAAAGGTGGTGGTTGGAGAGAAGGGGAAGTGTGAAGGCAACTCGGCGCCTCCCAAGAGGTGGAGTCATTTCAACAACAACAGGAGGACCGACGTTCGGAAAGAAGCAAGTTGGTGTTCCAAGTGTCGAAGCAATCATTTTGGACCATGTAACCCACTCGCGGTGGTTGTTTCAAGTGTGGGAAGCCCGACCACAGCAGTCGAGATTGCCCGATCAAAGGGCCAATGTGCTACGAGTGTAGAGTGTCGGGGCATATTTGGAGTGAGTGCCCAAAGTTGAAATTGGCGGGGTCTCAAACAAAAGCTAGTAGTGCTCCGAAGACAACGAGAAGGGCCTTCTTTTCCACGTTTTCTCCAAATGCTCCACACACACTTCACCATAGAATTGATTTTACCAAATGAGAGAGTTTTTAGGAAATCCCTTCCTACACCCCCCAAATCCCTAACCATACGGGCCTTAGCCTCATTAGGACTAAGCCCATGGTCATTTAACCTCAATTAATATAAATTAAAGAGTTGGACTATTACAGTTATATTATACTGACTTAAAAATATATATATTTAATAGGGAAAAGGGGAAGCACCTCAAATGGTTCAAAATCATTGAAATAGTGTTTTTGATTTGTCGAAATATAAAGGAACTTAAATAACAGAACCGCTGGACAAACTTTAGTTACTTATTTGGTTGGAAAACTGAATTGATTTCAAAATTTCAGCTCCACTTTTCACCTTTAAATTCAACATAATTTCTCTATAGACTTTAAATTAAACATTATTATTATTATTATATTTCTATCATCATTCTATACACAATAATGGTCATTTAAATAAGGAAATCTAATTTGTTTTAATTCGAAACCTATATTTCATGAAACAAATGAAATGTTCAAAAGAGTAGAACTTAATTAATTATACTATATATCAACCAAAAGAGGGTTAGAAACTTGATTCAGTTCTATTTTGTATCTATCAAATCTTAACTTATTTTTTTGACAAATATCAAAACTTTACCGAAAATAAATCAAATACAAAAAACAATCTTTAAAAGTTTTTTATAAAATGCATAAAAAAAACTCAACAAACCTAAAACATAACAAGTCGAAGAAACAAACTTCAACTTATTTGAAAGATTTTATTCATTACAAATATATTACATTAATCAACCACCTCAAAATATATCAAAATACTTATAATTAATAGAATTTTTTTTGTCCATTAAAATTGAGGCATTATTTTAATAATAACCAAATTTTATTTTAATTTATTAATTATTCATAGATTTTATTAATCGTATGACGGGTCAACATAACCCTATATGTGTCAACACTTTTTAACTCATTGTTTATCGACATACACAATAATTAGTTATCAACGAAATTACATTTTTTGTCCCTATAACTTTTATAAAATTACAACTTCCGTCTCTATGATTATAAAATAAATTATTGTTTATATAGCTTATAATTTATTGCTATAATATATTAGAGTTGAGATTAACTTTTATCTTTAAGCATGGGAGATGAAAATAATAAAAAACTGTAATTTTCATCAATTTTTGTAGACAATATAAGGGAAATTAATTAAAACATACATTTTTAGGGATGGTTTTACCTTTTAGTCATGTTAAAGCATCTCTAACTTTTTCTAAAATACATATAAAAAAGTCAAAATTTCTAAAAAAAAATTAATTCATCTCCAATAGATCTCAATTTTGAAGAATCCAACATTAATTATATTATTAAAATATTTAATATATTTAATAACTTTTAAACTAACTTTTATATTATTGGTGGAAAATTGAGAATATGTATAAAATATTATTTTCTCTCATTGGTAATTAATTTTGGGGTAGTCTCCAAATATGGAGAAAAAAAACATTTTCTTTCATTCTTTATCCATTTTGGATAAACTTTTAGAAAAAATGTTGTTGGAGCACAAATTTAGTTCAAAATCTTTATTTTTTCATTTTATCTATTTTAAAGATGCTGTTGGAAATATTGTTAGCAATTAGCTAGGTTCGCCCTTTACAATTGAAAACCTAGCTAGACGACAAAGAAAATTACAGTTTCGGCTCCTGTACCAATAACATACCTTCGTAATTACGAACATGGCCCCTAAAGTTTAAAAAATTACATTTTCTATTCAGGTTCGTAATTACGAACCTAGCCTATTGCAGACCTATGACTATTTTAATTAATTTTTCTAGATAAAATTCTTAATTTCACGAATACAAAGACCGTGAAAATAGTAATTTTCAACAAATTATAGGGACTAGAAATGTAATTTATTGTGTGAAAGAATTTACGAAAACAAAAAAGTAATTTTTTATTGGAGTATAAAATAATATTTCGGGAATAAATTAAGATTTGGAAAAGTAGGGAAAAAAAAAACAAAATTGAAGTACTTAACTTCCAGCTCACTTTTTACTTCTGACACACCTTTTTATCTTCTTCCGCCACGTGTCTTAACGACCTTTGCTTCAAAGTTGGTACAACCTCGGGAATATACGACCGTTTCCTACTTGTAACTTGTGCTTTATCACTTGTACATTCATTTAACCACTTTCGGAACTATACATTTGCTTTCTCCACCATTAAATTTGCTAATTATAGTCCCCCTTTATCTTCACCCTTTCTTATTTATTTGTTTATTTTGGAAAAAAAAAATATTTTTATTTATTTATTATTTTTCAAATTTTGTAACAAAATTTTTGAGTATTAATTTAGGAAAATTAATTATTTTAATCATTTTAGAAATCCATATTACCAAAATGATCATTTTCTCTTTATTTTTATCAAAATGACCAAAATACAATCAAAATACCCACCGAATGTTCAAATCTCTCCGCCAAATGTTCCAATCCTCCGCCAAATTTGGCGGAGGTTATAATTTGACAATTTGTTATTTATATTTTACATTTTCTATCTTTAATGTTAGTAAGTAAATTACTTTAGGTACTTTACTTTCGATTGTATTTTGGTCATTTCGGTGAAAGTGGAAAAAAAAGATCATTTTGGTAATTTTAATTTTTAAAATGGTTAAAATAATTAATTTCCCAATAATTTAGCTTTTGAGTGATATTTTGGAAAACCTTATTCAACTTTTTGAACATACATTTTTTCAGAGTAAATTACAGTTTTGGTCCTTGAGGTTTGTTAATTGTTATAAAACTGGTCCTTTAACTTCAAAAATTACAAGGAAAAAACCTTCCAGGTATGCATTTTGTTACGGAATTGGTCCCTCAAGCTGACGATCGTCTGATTTCTCCGTTAAGCTCGAGAGCATTATCGTCATTTTACTTTATTTCATTTATTTTAGGAATTTTTAATTAGATATAATTATTTTTCTTTGAATACTCGTTTTCTTCACCAAGAACACCAAGAACATAAACACCATTTTTTTAAAAACCTAAATAGAATCAAACAATATTAAAGAACCAAATCAAAATCAAACTCATATCCAATAACCAAAATCAAACTCATATTAAAAAACCAAAATCAAACCCAAATCCAATACCAAAATCAAACTCGCTTAAAAAAACCTTAAATCAAACTCATTAAAAAATTATATCTGAGAGAAGATGTGATCGAGAGAAGAACCAGATATAAGAGAGAGAAGACGTAGAGAAACTCGTCGGAAAACACGAAGTCGCCGGAAAACTCGTCGGAGAAGACGAGGTGGCATTTTCTTCTTTCAGGTCTCGATCTGTATCTCTCCTCTCGGTCTCTCTCTCTCTCTCTCAGATCTACGTTCTTGGTGTGTTCATCTTGAAGAATGTGAGTATTCAAGAATGGTGTTTATGTTGTTGTTGTTTTGGTGTGTTATTGGGGAAGAAGATGGGTATTAAAAAAAAAATTATATCTGATTAAAAAAATCCTAAAATAAATGAAATAAAGTAAAATAACGATAATGCCCTCGAGCTTAACGGAGAAATCATACGGCCGTCAGCTCGAGGGACCAATTTCGTAACAAAATGCATACCTGGAGGGTTTTCTTGTAATTTTTGAAGTTAAAGGACCAGTTTCATAACAATTGACAACCAAAATTGTAATTTACTTTTATATTTATTAATCGTACAATAAAAATATAAAAATTAACGAGCTCAAAATGATAAACAAGTTAATCGATCGCGAACGAGCATCGAGCTCAATAACCCAAAAAATATTCTAGTCCGACTCGATTAACCTACTACTTGACTTTTTTATTAATACAAAATTGTGAATCTTGTAATTATATTACATTAAATATTTATATCTTATAAACTAAAAAAAGTGTTGACCGATGAATTCAATTCATTTTAATTCCTACAAAAACTTACTTATTTTGTTGGTATAAATTAAATTGATATTTCATTATTTTTTTAGTTTTATTTTGGTGAAATGTTTAAACTAAAATTTATTAATTAGGCAAGCAAAACCAATGTCGATAACATATGTTAAAAAAACAAAAAACAAATTTATAATACGATAAACCCTTTCATGAGAATTGACAAAAGTCATTTTCCAAAATTAAAAATATATAATTATGATCGATTTATGTCGTTGTTTTCTTGAAAATTTTCCATAATATCTAAATTTGACCTTATTTTTCAATCAATTATTGTAATAATGACATTTACTTAGATATTTTGAAATGAAATATTTAATAAAAGGAAAGAAAAAATATACTCAACATTAATGGCGTATTAAACATTCATTAAAATAGATATGGATGGTCTATAATTGTTCACATTCATAGATTTAGTTTGTAAAATGGTCTGTCATAATCTTTTTAATAGCTATGTTACATTTGTACTTAAATTGTAAATTATCTGAAATAAATGGTAAACAAAATAAAATATATAAAAATCATGTAATATATTAAAAATCATGTTAAAAAACCAAGATTTAGTATGTTAACAGATGACCATATTACAAAACATAACTACAACTGTTGCTTCTTTCTTTCTTTGGTGTTGTTTTTTAGACCACCTATATATATTGAGGTTCAAACGAGAACTTTTTCAATGGTCCAATATTACTTTATGGAATGTTACTATTCATCATGTTCCATCAGATTGTACAATGTACAATCTTGATTAATTATAAACAATTTAAATATTAAATATATTTAAATAAATATAAGATCAACATAAATATGAAGTATTTTTAAATAAATATAAGATCAAGAGAAATATAAGAAATCAAACTCAGTATCATATATGATTTTAGAAAATTAAAATTTTATTCATTTTTAAAATTAAAATATGAAATATCTTTAAAGAAAGTTTATTATTTTTAAAACTTTAAAAATTGAAAAAGTTTATTATTTTTACAACTTTAAAAATTAAAAAAAATTATTATTTTCAAAAATATCTTTAAAAATTGAAGGTAATATCTTTAAAAAGTTTATTATAATGCCAAATTATATCAACAAAATCACATATGATTTCAGTATCATATATGATTTTATACAAATGTTAAAGTAAAATCATATTTGATTTTGTACAAATGTAAAATCATATATGATTTTGTACAAATGATATTCACACATGATTACAATGTCAAATATGTCAACAAAATCACATATAATTTCAGTATCATATATGATTTTTTGTGCAAATGTTAATGTAAAATCATATATGATTTTCTACAAATGTTATTCACACATGATTACAATGTCAATTATGTTATTTTTGATATATTAAATTATATATAATATAATATAATTTTTTATATAATTATGTGATATAAAATATAATATATAATATGATATAATTTTTGATATATTATTTTATATTATTGTTAAATCATTAATGTATTATATTATAATTTTTGCTTCTACCGATTTTACCCCTAAAAGAATTTACCCTTGGTGGAAAGTAGATTTCAGCCACCATTAATTACTTCAATGTCATTCAATATAATATTGATTGATTTATCAAAATATGTGGCTATAAACCATTCATTTGTTTCTTTAAACATACAATGTTCTCGCATGATCCCTTCTATATATATATATATATATTATAGGGGAGAGATCATACGAGAACCCTCCGCTTTAAAGGAACAAACAAACACATTGTGAAACACATATGATGTGGGTTCCACATAATATTAAATCATTTCTGATTTAATATTAAATCATAAATAATTTAATATTATGTGGGACCTACATCATATGTGGTCCACAATGTGTCCTTTTGTTCCCTTAAAAATCAAAAGTTCTCATTTGAATATCTCCTTATATATATATATATATATATATAGAGAGAGAGAGAGAGAGAGAGATTCAAATGCGAACTCAAATTTGATTGCGAACATGAGGACAAAGGAGAACGAACACACATTATTCAGTACGAATAACACACATTCAGAGTGAATAACACAACATTCAGGGTGAATATATTCAGACTGAATGAAACACGTGTTGCACTCTTCTTCGTCCTCACGTTCACAACCAAATTTGAGTCGCATTTAAACTCACCTCTCTCTCTCTCTATATATATATATATACACACATATATATATATATATGAGAACTCAAATTTGGTTGTGAACGTAAGGACAAATGAAAGCGTGACATGTGTCATATTCAAACTAAACAATGAAGAAAATATTCAGACTAAATAACACTACATTCAGACTGAATAATACTATTCAATCTGAATATTTTCTTCATTATTCAGTCTGAATAATACAAATTCAGACACATGTCGCACTCTTATTTGTTCTCACGTTCACGACCAAATTTGAGTTCGCATTTGAACTTTCCTCTATGTATGTATGTATGTATGTATGTATGGTTGGTTGGTTCAATCAAGCCAACGATCTAGCAAGGGTAAAACAAGCGTAGAGTGTGGTCGCCTTCTCTTCCGCACGTAGATAGTAAAAAATGTTATTTTATTCCCTAATTTTTTCAAAATTTTAGATCTCTTTTAAGAAAAAGTTTAGTGAACGCGCATTGGAAGAATTTATAGAAAATTTAGAATTAAATGTATATCTTATTTCTTGTTATTTTTAGAATAATTGTACTAAAATGGAATATATTTTATTTCAATCTTTACTTTGGAAACTTGATATTTTAAAACATATAGTATCTTAGATGTAATTCATGGAAGATAATATGTTTTACATAGTTTTTTTTTTGAGCCAACACATTACACATGTGAAATATAAATCAATTATACATAAGTCCATCAAAGCATATCTAACACATTTTTTAAAATAAAAAAAGTAAAGATTTTATACATTTTTGTTACAATAGATTTTCTATATCGTTATCTAAAATATAGAAATAAAAAAAAACTCCGAATTATAGCAATTATATAAAATGGATGTAAGAAGAGTAAATTAATATTTTTATTATTTTAACGAATGAGATTTTATTATTGCTATTGTACAAAAAGTATTTTTTAAGTTATCAAATATTTGATATATAAAAAAAATTAATGTTGAAATTTAAAATAGAAAATATGTTAGGATTGGGTAAAAAAACTAAAGACACGTTTATGCCGTGTATTTGAATTTAAAAATAAAATTAAGAAAATGGAAAGAAAAAAGAATAACAAGTTATATTTGTTTTCTTGAGAGGAAAAAAAATAATAATATAGAAAATACAGTTTTATGTTCTTCGTTATAAAAGAAAGGAAAGAAATTATGTCAATTTTGTAAATCTATCATTGTTTATTTTATAATGTAATATAATTATGAATAAATATATAATTTTAATTATTATTAATTTTCTTTATATTTTTAGTTCCTTCCATATTTGGAAGAAAAAACAAATTTTTTTCTTTCTTTTTTATCTCATTTCTTTTTAAAAAAATTTGATAGCAAAAGAACTTTTTTTTTCTGTTCTCATTTTCTTTCCTTCGTACAAAAATGGCTTATGAACATAACTTAGAGATTGTTTGACAGTTGTTGAATTGTGTGGTGCAGAATAATTAAGTGGTTAATTAAGAGAGTTTTTTATAATATAATGTAAAATGAAATATAATTTATTGGTACTTGTTCATAATTAAATTAGAGCTCTACATGGTCAAAGGAGACCCAAGATATAAAATCATTCATGAGATTTTGAAATTATTAAAAAACAGATTTATTTTTGCCAAATGAGATTCATGTTTTAGTGATTAAGAGACCGACTCTTAATGAAACCATTAAGATAAACAAACAATCCTTTAGTTATTATTAAAAAAATTATAAAAATCTATTAGAAAATTTCAATCCGATCTACTCATAGCAATTAAGAGCATCTCCAACAGCATTGCTAAAATATAAAAAAATATGTTTTTTTCTCTTTAAACATTTTCAACAACTTTGCTATATTGTTTTTATAATAAAGAAAACTTGGAGTTTTCCAAATTTAGAGAAAATCTCTAAAAATTAACGATGGAGAGAGAAAAATGACTATTTTATTCAATCCTACTAATGAGGTTATTTTTTTTTTGTCATTAATTTTTTTTAAATGTATTAGGATGATAAATTAAATAATATTATATTAATATAATTTGTGTTAAAACCTCTAAAATAAAAAATCTATTAAATATAAATGTAATGTTTTTAAAGATTTTAACTTTTGATTTTCTATCTTAGATTTTTTTTAAATATGTATTAAAATCTCTAAAGAAACATAGTGTATTTTTATGACTTGAAAAAAGTAATTTAAAAAAAAAAGTATTAATTTTTTTTTGTCTGAATTGTTTTGTTATTAACTTGAAAAAAAAAAACTCCTAAAAATGAGAATGAAAACAAAAATATATTCCATTTTATAAAATTTGACAATTTCATTTTTAAGTAAAAAATAAAAAGTAAAAACCCTTAATGGAAGTCTCCCCACTATATTACACATCTTCTCTTCCATTGTGAGTTGGCCTCCTCTCCAAAAACCAGAACCCTGTAAACACTCCATCTCTCATTCAACCTTTCTCTATATCTATCTATCTCTCTCTCTCTCTAAATACATAATATATATAATTATATATATATATATATATACGCACACACACATATGAAACCCTTAATGATTCATGTGTTCTCGATACATGTTTAACGTGATTGAACCGATACGCTCCCTTTAATCAAATCCGTTTCTCTCTCTAAAGTCAACATGCAGTTGATCTATTATCGATTCTATTTCTTTATATGAAAGATTTCTTTCATTCTTCATTATAAAAGTTATTGACTTTTTATTTTATTTTCTACAAGAGTTTTTTTTTTCTTGAAGAGGAAAAATGAAGAACAACGAAGAACAATCTCGATCTCTGTTTGGTATTTCTTTATCTGATCGACCAAAATGGCAGCAATTTCTCATTTGTTCTTCTGGGTTTTTCTTTGGGTATCTTGTTAATGGTGTTTGTGAGGTAATTTTCTTGAAATCCCCCTTTTTGTTTGTATTTTTTTTAATTATTGAATTTTGGAGTATTTTTTTTTTGTAGCTGATTTTGTGATGTGAGAATTTGAAAAACCCCATTTTAGATTTGATTAGATATTTCAAGAATTGGGTGTTCTTCAAAACCCATGTTCGATTTAAAAAAATATATTTTTTTTCAAGAATTTAGTGTTCTTCAAAAACCATGTTCGATCTTTTACTAATATTTATCAAGAATTGTTTTTTTTCTTAAAAACCCCTCTTCGAAATACCTAATTTTTTCTTTCAAGAATTGGGTTTTCTTTAAAACCCCAAATTTAATTTCTGATGTTTTTCAAGAAATGGGTTTTATTTAAAACCCGAAATTAATTTCTGATGTTTTTCAAGAAATGGGTTTTTCTTTAAAACCCCAAATTTAATTTATGATGTTTTTCAAGAAATGGGAAACCCATTTTTGATTGTAAAAACCAGCAAAACACCAATTGAATTATAGATGATCAAACAAATAAATAAGTTTATGTGTGTTTTTAGAATCTTGTTGATTGCGATTATGGTATTGCATGCAATACTTTATGCAATTTGCCTGCATAATTTAGGATCTTTTTAGGCTTTATTGACTAATTCTTTATTTTTTTCACTAATATGAGTGATTTTTATCTCTAATTTGTTTAAAGTAAATTTAATATTTGATTAGTTTTAGTGAATCTTAAAGAAGGGGGGGGGGGTCCTACAAAACGTATCAAAAATAATTCTTATCTCAACTTGGTACCAAAGAATAATCCGTGCAAAGGTTGTTCCTTGTAACTTTCATGATATCATCATTCTTTATTTAGATTTAGATTTATAAATTATTAAATTCATAATATCTCTGTTACTAATCTTGATCTAATTCTTGGATCATGGAAGTACATTTTGTTGTTAAACAGTCAAATCAGGTGAAAAATGTACAAGTTCTTATTGCATAGTTTACCTACATTAAATTCCTTTAGAAAGCAATTGCATATTTAGCAACCAAAGAAACACCAACTGTTGTGTGTTTTTATGTGTTTTTGTAACTTTGTTTCTTTGTTTGGAAAGGCTAAGGATAATTTTCTTTTGGGTGAATTGGACTATTATTTCAATATTCAACAAGTTATTTGGCTTTTTTATTGGTCAACTTGTTTGATTCTTGAATTTAAAATTCAAAGTCTCAAACTTGGTGCTTTCTAAATTCTAATTGTACATTATATTTTTAGTTTTTTTAATCTCATTACAGTTATTAAATACTTGCATATGGGTTGAATAATTGTTGTTAATTTTGAAGTTCAAAATATATTATTTGACCATTAGAAGTCAAAAGGTGGAACTTGCATTCTGTTTTGGGGGTTATGCAATATTAGTATCTTTTTTTCTTTGTGTTGATTTGATGCTAATATGTATGTATATATTTGTTTCTTTTTCTCAGGAATATGTATATAATCGGCTTAAATTCAGGTCGGTTTTTTTGTCTTTTGCATCAAATCTTGAATTTAACTTTTGTTTTTGCTTAAAAAATGTTAAACTTTTTTGTTGATTTTTTTTTGTTTTTTGTAGTTATGGATGGTATTTTACATTCATTCAAGGATGGGTTTACATTGTTTTGATTTACTTGCAAGGATTCACCACGAAGCAAATGGTGAATCCATGGAAGACTTACGTGAAGCTCTCGGCCGTTCTCATGGGTTCTCATGGACTCACCAAAGGGTCTTTGGCTTTCCTCAATTACCCTGCTCAACTCATGTTTAAATCCACCAAGGTAAAAAAGAAATCTTGATTTCCTCCGTGTGCTTCGTTTGGTTGTACATTGCATCTTGATCTTGACTTTCACCGTGCATTGTTTAGTTGTACATTGAATCTAGGATTATAAGTTCTTGATCTTGATTTCCACTTTGCATTGTTTGGTTGTGCATTGCATCCGGGATTATAAGTTCTTGATCTTCATATCCATCGTGCATTGATTTGTTGTACTTTGCCAGCCCGAAAATGCCGTCTTGATTAAAAAACCAAAAATCTTGATGTTTTTCATGCATTATTTGGTTGTACATTGCATCCTGGATGATAAAGTTAGGATCTTGATTTTCTCCGTGCATTGTTTGGTTGTACATTGTATCTGGGATTACAAGTTCTTGATCTTAATTTCCACTTTGCATCGTTTTGTTGTACTATGCCATCCCGAAAATGGAATCTTGGATCATAAAGTCTTGATCTTGATGTTACCAAATTAAAGAACCCCAAATCTTGATGTTCTTCGTGCATCATTTGGTTGTACAATATCGCCCAACTTTGCCTCCAGCATAATAAAGTTAGGATCTTGATATTTCTTTTGTGCATTGTTTGGTTGTACATTTTCTTGGATTATAAAGTCTGAATCTTAAATGTGTTAGGTTCTTCCGGTGATGGTCATGGGAGCGTTTATTCCTGGTTTAAGACGAAAATACCCTCCTCACGAATACGTCTCTGCACTACTTCTGGTAGCGGGTCTAATTCTATTCACGTTGGCGGATGCAAATACTTCGCCAAATTTCAGCATTCTCGGTGTCGTGATGGTTTCTGGTGCTTTGATCATGGATTCATTCCTTGGGAACTTTCAAGAAGCTATCTTCACAATGAATCCTGATACAACACAGGTTGTATTCACATGTGAATTTGATCCGTTTCGTGTCTTTTGGGGGCGTGAATAAAGGCAAAGTGTCGAAAAAGATGTTGACTTTTTGACCTTTTTTTTTTCTTGAAATCTTTTGCAGATGGAGATGCTGTTTTGCTCAACTGTTGTGGGTTTGCCTTTTTTGATTCCTCCAATGATTTTGACAGGGGAATTATTCAAAGCATGGAGTTCTTGTTATAAGGTGAAGTTTTTTCTTCTTGTTTTTCTTGGTTGACTTTTTGAAGTCAAACTTGGTTATGTGCATGTTTAAAATTGGTGTGGATTTTGTTATGGAATCGGGTTTGTTTTTTTAGTCATTGTCAATGCTATATTGTTTTAATATCGTTATCGAACGTGCATTGCGGTTGTCAAAGATTTTATAATTCATATTTGAAGTCCAAAAATTTGTTGGTTTGACTTTGACCTCATACACTTTCTTAAGAGTTTTCAAGATTTTCTTGTTAAACTTGAACTCGAATGTGTAATCATTTGAGGTTGAAATTAATATGTTTTGACCCAAGTAGGTCAAAGTCAAAGTCAAATTCGGCAAATAGATAGCAAAATTTTCTACATCTTTTTGCCGAATTTGACCTTGTAATCTTGTCGGTTTGACTCTAAAAGTCAAAACCGAACCTTTTTTTTGTGTTAATGAGATTGATTTTTTGTTTTGTTGGTATAGCATCCATATGTGTATGGTGTATTGGTGTTTGAAGCAATGGCAACATTTATCGGTCAAGTTTCGGTCCTTTCGCTTATTGCCATATTTGGAGCCGCCACCACCGCAATGGTATGTTTTCTTAGCTTTGAATCTTGGGATTTATAGGATGTCAGATGTGACTAAATGTTTTAATAGACTGTTTTAATAGACTACTTTATATGACCAAACAGTAGTTATGCGTCTTATTGTAAAGATGATGGGACATATTTAAGCTTCGTAACAAGTTTTTAAGGACATTTTCGAAATAAGTTATTGTCTTATGAATACATCTTTTAAATCGACACTTGTTTTTATAATATACTTTTTCAAAAAGTGTCATTTAAAAAGATTAATAGACGTTTTATTTCAAAGCCACCCTACAAAAATTAATAGGACATCTAAAAGTGTCCTATCTTCTTATTAAACATTTTTACATAAGACAGTACAATTGTTTTTGGAATCCGGTCTTCTAGAAGGTCAAAGATTCAAACTTTACCACATGGGTATTTCCCATATTTGAATATTGTATATACTTTAAAAACTTAGAGTCTTATAAAACAGTCTATTAGAATATTTAGACATATGTAACTTCTTATAAAGCCGATGGTGTTTTTTAAAGTTCTTGCTAAATATCTATATGTCACAACGTTTAAAACCCAAAAATGTTTGTGTATATCTTATCCCTCTAAATCCTACCTTCGTATGGGATATTCATACTTAGGGGTGAGCATAACCGGATACCCAGCCAAATTTTATGGAACCGGAACCGTCGGTTCCTGGAATTCAGGAAACAAACGGTTCTGGTTCCAAGGTGGGTACCTGGTTTTGATGCTCACCCCTATCTATACTGGGTTTGTTTGGTTTATACTGAATTTTGCACTGAATGACATTGATAGATAACAACGGCAAGAAAGGCGGTGACTTTATTGCTATCTTACTTGATCTTTACAAAACCGTTAACTGAACAACATGGAACGGGTTTGATTCTGATATCGATGGGAATCGTGTTGAAAATGATCCCGGAGAACAAACCGACACAGAGACCGGTTCCAAGGGTCGAAAACCGAAGAAATGATGAGGAAGAAGATGAAGAAAGAAGAGCTTTGGTTTAAAAAAAGATTAAAATTGTTAGGAAAATTTTATTTGTGGGCATAAAATGAACTATAATTAAAAAAAGTCCACTTACAATAATTATTATATTTTTGGTTGTTTTTTTTTTTTTTGTGTAATTTCGTTGTTTTTATGGATTTTTAAATTAAAAAAAAAGTGTATATAGAAAGACAAGAAATGTTTTTTTTATATGATGAGTCATTGGTAAGGTGGCAACAAAGGCATGAACCGTTTCTTTATTCAGAGTTTCAGACAGAGGTCTGCAAATTTTCAGATGGTAAATTGATTATATATTATTGGAATATTTAATGAAATGTAATTTCTTTTTTTTTCAAACATTCAATTATAACATTTTGTAAATGTTATCTGAATTTATAAAATATTTTAATTAACACCGATAGATTAATCCATAGAGTCAACTTTATTCATGTAAGAGTTAGGGGCTGTTTGTTTACCTCTTAACAATTTCATAACCTCTGAATTGTTAAGAGGTGAATCATGTTTGACAAAAAATAAGTTTGTATTTTGATGGTTTTAAAACCTTCTGAATCATTTTGTATCTTGGACCTTCCTTTTGAATAAGTTTGGCCTAATTTCATTTTGAATAATTACCAAACAATTATATTTTATTTTACACTATATCATAAAAGTCACTTAATCATCATGAGCACTTACTCTTTCTGTACCAAACCATTTAGCAAATGTCAAACAGCTCCTTAGGCGAAAATGAACCAAATATGGGGTTGTTTGGTAATTGAATGGTTTGATACATAATGATTAAGAGACTTTTATGATATTATGCAAAATCAAATATAATTGTTTGGTAATTATTCAAAAAAAAATTAAGGCTTTAAATGGTTAATGGAGATTAAAGGTACAAAATGATTCAGAATTTATGAAACTATTAAGAGACAGACTTATTTTTTGTCAAACATGATTCAACTCTTAACGATTCAGAGATTGTCTCTTAATAAAACAGTTTAGACTTTAGAGGTAATAAACAACCCCGACTCTTCCTTTTTCTAGGTTTTTCTGGATGTGAAAACGGTATATTTTTTGTTTGCCAATGAATTGGATCGTCTCGATTCTGTCAATAACGGGATTATTGGCTAGCGAAAGGTCTGATAAAAGATTATATAAGTTTTATTAAAAAAATCCAGTCTAGTCCATGTGGTTTCAAAATATTTTAGAACGCTCTTCTATTTTTTTACAATCTCAAGAACATTAAGAGTGCGTTTAGTTGTGGAAAATTTTCCAATGAAAATGAAAATTTAGAAACCCATTTAGTTCGTTCAGTTTTAAAAAAAAAATTCTAAGAAAACAAAAAATTTCATTTTCTAAAATTACATGCAATTTAGAAAACTACTTTTAATACTTTTCCAATTTTTTGTTTTCTAAAAACTTTTCCCCACACAATCACTTTCTCTCTCACACACACACACATTTTCACTTTCACACACACACTTTCATTTATACACACACTTTCTAATTCGAAAAAAAAAATGGAAAATGGAAAATGGAAAATGAAGAATGATAGAAAATGCACAACCAAACGCGTTTTCTAATTTTCTAAAAATGGAAAAAACAAAAAAATTTATTTTCTAAAATTACATGCAATTTAGAACACTAAGGTCTTGTTTGTTTTTTCATTTTAAGCTCTTAATTCACCACTTATATCTGATTCATTTAGATGTTTCATAACTATTTCAGAACTGAATTCAGACTTCAGACTTCAACACCTCTTAAAAAACAAACGCCACCTAATTTTAATGCTTTTCCAATTTTTTGTTTTCTAAAAACTTTTCTCCACACATTCACTTTCACACACACATACATACACACACTTTCTAATTTGAAAAAAAATGTAAAATGGGAAATGAAAAATGAAAAGTGATAGAAAATGCACAATCAAACGCGTTTTTTAATTTTCTAAAAATGGAAAATGAAAACTCCACCATTTCAACCAAACGCGTTTTCAAAAAAATTCTTAGAAAATTGAAAATGAAAACTCAACTCCATTTTCTGAAAACGTTTTCTATGAAAATGAAAACAGTTTTCCGCAACTAAACGCATCCTAACCATTTGAAAGAAAAAGAAAATCAAACACTTGCTATGAGTGAGCCACGAATCTACGACCTCTTCGAAGCATTATATGAGTTGCAACAACCATCTCGTCAACTTCATATTTCTGTTATAAATTTGGTTTCCAACTATTTATGGGCACCCTGATAATTAAGTTGGTGCACTCATAACGTCTCACTTTTTTTCTTTTCTGATAACAGAGTGAGCATGTACACGGGACCCCACTCAACCCTTAATAGGTTTGCCCCTGTAACTACTACAAGATTAAGGGGCTGTTTGGTTAAGGTTGAAGAATGAAATGGGAATGTATATGAAAATGAGAATGACTTTTCATTCCCTCCGGTTTAATCAGGAATGGAAATTTGGGCTTCTAGGGAATGAGCCCATTATATTATATAAAACCAAACAGTTTCTTTTATTATTATTCCCATTGAATACTGCTTAATACCTCCAACTAAAACCCCCTAAAATCTTGATAGACGATACCATACTTATTAGTTGGTCCTATATCGAACTATGTAAACAAATAACAACTATAAACATAGTGTATTACATTACATACACAATATTACAATATATTTGTCTAATGATCTTAGACTTTTAGTATTGTCTTTATATGATCATACTAATAGTGAACTATATAGTTTAATGAGTTTATGGTTTATGTTTATGTAAGTAAAAATGTTTTAATCATGTGAAACCAAATTAAATAATAAATATCATATAATAAAGTATACATCAAAGTTTTACTTTTAGAAAGAAATTCCACAAGTTTTGACTGTTTACTTACAGTTTGATGAGCTTAATGGTATGGACAGTTTATTCGCTCAATCATTCAATGGCTTAATTATTAAGCCATCAAGCCAAAAAGGCTAAACGGAATAAGCCAGGACCTCTCACCTGTCTCCATTAAGTCACCTCAAACAAAGTAATACTAAAAATGTTCCAAAGATAATCCAACCCTCTCTATTTACGTCCCTTAAACCCAACTTTCCACATTCTTCAAACAGACAAATTTATCCAAACAGACAGTGTACTAAAAATAAAGTAAGCAATCCCATCATAATAATGCACAAGAAGCCAAAAACAATTATAAGATAATGATATTTTCAACATCCAAATTCCAATTCAATCTATCACACCTAAAATAGTAAACATGTACTACACTTAATGCATTGAGTACAACTCCAAACCAGCCTAATACATCCAAACCCCCGAAAAATTCAACACGAAACCACTCAAATCAGCGACCCTTCGGTTTCAATAATAATTCAATCGGTATCTTTAAAAAATCATCATTTTTCAAGAAAGTCGACAAGACCCTTTTGAAAGCTCGAGTCTTTTTCAATATGGTAGTTAAAAATAAGGCAAAAAGGTGCGGTTTTTTAATTAGTTGCCTTCGGTTAAGGCTAATTGTAACGCGTGTTCGGCTTCTTTTAGGAAGCGTCGAGTGAGTTGCTTTTGACCTCGTCTGTATACTATGCTTGCCCATTTGTTGCGATTGAGTTCTTGCTTCTTAGGTGCTTCATCGGTGCCATTGCTTCAATAAATAAAAAATTAAAAAGAAAACGAAAAAGATTGATGTTAGAGATGCAAAATAGGTCTTTTTGATCAAATTGCAAAAAAAAAAGGCAAAATGCAACGAAATTTGTATTGGTTCTTATTAAATGTAATAAAGAAATGTTTTTTTCTCAATTGATGTAACCACAAGGCTTGTGGCGTACTGGTTAAGGCTTGTGGGGGATGAGGCTAGATAACCCATCTACCCCAGGTTCAAATACAGACGCAAACAACTTGTGGCCACTGGGGAATTATCTCAGGGCTGCATGCTTTAGCAGTCTTAAAATTGTCAGGGATTAGTCTAGGCAAATGTTTAGATACCCTTTCAAAAAAAAAAGTTTCAAAATTTCATACTTAATGTAACAAAGTTGCAAAATATTCGTTACACTAGATAAGAACAAAACAAAAACAAACTTTGTTGTATTTTGATGCAATTTTTCCGTTGTAAAAACATGGGAGGTGTGTTTGACTGTTTGTTGAATGTCTAAAATACCCTTCAAAATAAAAAAATAAATAAATGGAATTTTTGAATCAAAATCAATAATATTTTTAGTTATATTATACCTTTTGCCATCTTCTTGTGTTTTGTAGCAATAGACCTTCTCAAGCAGGTTAGTATCAGAATCTTCTGTTCCAGAGCCCTCTTCAAGATCCATCATCCTTTAAAACCCACAAAAAAAAATCATTTTTTTATTCTTGTAAATTGTAATCCGAGACCGAAATAAGTGATGTCACAAGAGGGTTATTTAATAGAATAACCTTCTGACAAAAAAAAATTAAATGCATGACCTTCTGAAAGAATTTTAAAAAAAATGCATGACCTTCTGACAGAATTTTTTTAAATGCACGACCTTCTGACAGATTTAAGAACGACTCTGCCTAACAGAAGAACGCCTTAAAATATGTCAGAACGTTATTCTCCTAAATTATCCGTCACAAAAATGGTCTTAGTGCAAAATGCAACGGAAAGACCACACATTAAAGAGTTCCTAAGAAAAATGAGGAAGTCGCTTTTTTCGTAATTCAAGTACTCATGGCATAAATCAAACCAAACGAGCCCAGTGTATTCCACCTGAACGTGGAATCTGGGGGGGTCCCACCCACCAAAGGCCCCATCTCTAGGTGGGACATACTGAGTTTGTTTGGTTTGGTTTTATGGCATATAACGTCATAGTGGGATATGGTAACTTGTATAAGATATATATTGGTAGTCGATGGATTTATCCAATGAGAATACCTTGTGCTAAGAAGATCAACGAGCAATTGTAGGGCGCCGGAATCTCCACACGCTTCCCAAATTGCTGCACGAACTTCGGTTTCCGATGGTTGTCTCTCTCTTTCAGAACCAACAAGCTTTAAGAAGAAACATAGGTTAGTCAATGATCGAAAACAAGATATGGTTGTATATATGATACAAGACAAGCATCATGGTTTAGCATCAAACCTATATATATATATGGTTAGGTTTTGGTGAGAATTAGAGTTATGGTGAGAATGGTGAGAATACTTCTAAACCGTTGGATGAGTTGATTTTTTGATCTAACGGTTAAAAAATTGCGGAGCTTCAATTATCTTCAATTAATTTTTGACCAAAAACACGGACCTTCAACCATATTTCATCAACCTTAATCTTCTCTTTCACTCACCTTTGCGAACTTCTACATCCTTTAATTACTTTCACATGCATGAATTTGTTAAAGTTTTGGTCATGGTGATAGATATAGGTTAATGAAGGTAGATGAAGGTTTTGTTCTCAAGTTGTCACCATAACTCTTATTCTCACATAATCCCAAGTCTCTCTCTCTCTCTCTCTCTCTCTCTCTATATATATATATATATATAGGGGAAGAGGAAAGTTCAAATGTGAACTCAAATTTGGTTGTGAATGAGAGCGCGACACGTGTCTGAATGTAGTATTATTCAGACTGAATAATACTATTATTCAGTCTGAATATTTCCTTTATTATTCAATCTGAATATGACACATGTCGCGCTCTTATTTGTCCTCACGTTTACAACCAAATTTGAGTTCTCATTTGAACCAACCCCTATAGGGGAAACCTAAAAAAACCCGAAGAACACCCCGGGAGTCCTCCATCTGGACGGTATGCATAAATGAATACTGATTATTTGTAACATGCACACGTGCATAGGAATAAAAAACAGCTTCAAGTGCTTGTATGCGTTTGTGCATACCGTCCAGATGGAGGGCTCCCAGGGTTTTCTTTAGCTTTTTTTTCTTTTGAGGTTTTCCCCTAAACCTCCCTCTCTCTCTCTCTCTCTCTATATATATATATATATATACATATAGATAGATAGATAGGGGGAGGTTTAAATGAGAAGCATAAATATCTTGAAAACCATCAATATTTTGACAACAGGGGAACCAACTATTTCATATAGTATTCATGATGAATAACCTTGAACAATCATGAATATTGTTCATTGTGAATATTCTGCATTTTTTATCAAGAATATTATGTATTTTCATCATCAATATTTTTCGTCATGAAATTGATGAAACCCGATAATAAGTAAAGTGGCAATAGGAGTGTACCTCTTCGAGCAAAGCCGAAACCCGATAAATCTCATTTTCCCGCATGGATATAGTCCTCAAACAACTTAAGAACTCTTCAGGAAAAATAAGGTTATTCACATAAGATGGCGTTTTCCGTTGACCACTCCAACTATAATTAGGAACTTCAATCTCTTTGCATTTATCATTTGTTTCTTTTTTATTCGAGAAGAAACCACGATCAAGCAAACTTTTAGATAAAAGACACCTCATTTCCGCTTTCTGTCGATTAAACAATTAAGCACGATAAATTAAAAACGTTACAAAGGTATTTAGTGTCCACTTCATATAAAGAAACCTTAAAGAGTAAATTACATTTTTCGTCCCTATGGTTTGTTAAAAATTGCAGTTTTCGTCCCTATGGTTTAGAAATTGCTATTTTCATCCATGTGGTTTGTATATCATTGCTATTTTCGTCCCTGAACCAATTCTTACCTTTGTAAGTACAAGGGACCAAAATAGTAAAGAATTATAAACCACAGGGACGAAAATAGCAATAAAGTATGAATCCTAAGAACGAAAATAGCTATGATTTACAAACTATAGGGATGAAAATCGCAATATCTAAACCACAAGGATGAAATCCGCAATTTTTAACAAACCATAGGGACGGAAAACGTAATTTACTCAACCTTAAATCTATAACTCCCTCCATCTCATGAAAATTGAATCATTTTACTAGCGCACAATTTAACTTAAGTTTTTGCCTATTAGTGAAATGTCTAAAATGCCCTTGAAGACCGAGTAGGGCATTTTATGAACCAAAATAAGTAGCATCTTTACGTAAAAACAAAGAGAGCATAATGGATGTTTTGCTAACTTGTATGTAAATGTATAGATAAAATATTGATGTAACATTTATAAAGCTATAGAGGAGTAATAGTGCTAACTTGTGCTTCGAGAAGTTGTAATTTGGTTTCAAAAAATGGTACATCCTTGATAGCTTCGGCTGGATAGTGAACCTGTGAAAATGGGATTCGGTTTAATGATAACGAAATGTAAGTAATGGAGTTGAAAAAATGGTAAGTAGAAATTTTTTACCATGATATAATCATCGGGATTATTATCCATGACAAATCCGTAGAGGTACAGAAGCTCCTGCAATCAAAATATCACCAATGGCATATATATTATATACATATATAGGGTCAGGTTCAGGGGAAAACCTCAAAAAAAAGAAAATTGAAGAACACCCTGGGAGCCCTCTATCTTGACGATATGCACAAATGCATACTAGTAATTTGTAACATGCACTTGTGCATAGAAAAAAAACAGCTTCAATCGCTTGTATGCATTTGTGCATACCATCCAGATGGAGGGCTTCCAGGGTGTTCTTCAGTTTTTTCTTTTCTTGAGGTTTTCCCCTAACCTCTTTCTCTCTATATTATATATATATATATATCATAAATGGAAGAAAAAAATTTGTATGCGCCCATATTTATGTCCGTTTGAACAAATGTAAAATTTGCATGGAAACAATCACTTTATAGTTTGGGGCGGAGGTCAGATATGCATACATCCCACCCTCTGTAGACCCCACCTTCAGGTGGGATATACCGGGTTCGTTTGGTTTTGTTTGATTTATATATTTTGCATGGAGCAAAGACACGAACTCCCAGAAAAAAAAAATCTTCAAGAAGTCGAAGATCATGATAATGGAGATTGTTGTACCTCATTTCCTTTGTTGCCATAGCTAATGGATATCTCTTCCCCAATTTGATGATGAGCTTCTTCAACTAATTTATTGTGAAGGGCAAAAAAGTCAAAAACATATTTGAAAGTCCAAGGATTATTATAAAAAAACCAAATACTTTCTTTACCCATGAAAATTGCAACAATTTTCTTTTCAGGGTGTCATACAAATTACTCCTTCGGTTCAAAACAAGTGTCCACGATGGAAAATGCACACGGTTTTAGAAATGTGTAATTATTACACTTTTAATTAACAAAATGACAATTTTACCCTTAATAATAGAGGAAGAGTACCCGAAAGAAGATACATGGACAAAGGAACACCGGTTGCTGATCCTGTTCCATCAACTTCCCACGTTGCTGCAGCCTTTAAATCTGAAAGATAATTTATTCACTTATGAATACTAACCTTGGACCCCGTTTCTCAATTTTTAGATCCACGATACTCCCTCAACATAATAAAAAAAATTAGTATATATATAGGGTCATGGTCCAGGGAAACCAGAAAAAAATGAAAATTTGAGGAACACCCTAATAACCATTCATATGTATGGTATGGACATGTGAATAAAAGTAATTTGTCCAGTATGCACATGTGCATAAAAAACAAGAAACATTTTCAGTTACTTTATTCACACGTGCATACCATACAGATGAATGGTTATTAGGGCGTTCCTCAGTTTTCTACTTTTTGGTGGCTTTCCCCCGAGTCTGGGTCTCTCTCTCTCTCTAGAGAAAGAGAGAGAGAAAGATTCAAACGAGAATGTTAACTTTTTACGAGAATACGAGAAACTTCTTTTCATCTACAAAATCATACATGATCCGGGCGACTTTTCCCATGCGACTTAAGTTGCCCCAAAAGTCGCCCGCTCCAGTTAGTGCAAAATCACATACGATTTTGTACATGAAAAAAGTTTCTCGTATTCTCGTAAATAGTTAGCGTTCTCGTATGAACCTGCCCCTATATATATATATATATTTGTATGGATACTATACGGTCCTAAAAGCTTGTCTAACTTCATTTTCTTTTACTCAAATTTTAGATAGAAACCCTTTATTGATGTCTTGTTAAATTGTATGGAGCCTCTCAAGCTAGGTCTACGACTCTACGTACATCCTACCCCCTAGACCCTAGTTCTATGTGGGATATACTACGCTCATTTGATGATTATATATTCCAATAAAAATGCATAAGAAAAAGAAATTACAACGATAAATAAAATAAAGTACCATGGTTGCAAAAATCAATCCCGGGGACAAGACCCTCGACCCAAACAGTCTCTCCTTGTATGGAAGAAGAATCCACCCCAACAACTTGACTTTCAACCTCATGTTCTGAAAAAATGGAGAAAAGAGTGCAACAAATTATTTCAATGTAAAGTGTAAGCGAGAAAGTAATTTGACTTTTTCTCGTTATCAAAGTCGTAACTTTAAAAAAAAAAAAAAACTCACTTTTGCCATTTTCACCATTACCCAACTCGGGATTGGATGCATGATTTTGTTGCTCTTCTTGAACTTGCGGAAATACAGAAGAGCGTGGAAGTGGTATACTCAAAGCACGAGTCCAAAATATTGAATTCGCCCTATAAAAAATCATTCGTGCTGAAATTAAGATCATACTCCCTCTGTCCCAAAATAAATGTCCACGATGAAAAAGGCACATAGTTTTAGAAATATGTAATTATTACGCTTTTTTTATCTACCAAATGACAATTTTACCCTTGATAATAGAGGAAGTAATGAATCTCTCCATCTCATAATCAAGGGTAGAATTGGAAATTAGGCATTTACTTTTTGAAAAAATGGAAAGTTATTTTGGGACAAACTAAAATAGAAATGTAGAAAGTTATTTTGGGACAAACTAAAATAGAAATGTAGAAAGTTATTTTGGGACAAACTAAAATAGAAATGTAGACATTTATTTTGGGACAAACTAAAATAGAAATGTGGACAGTTATTTTGGGACAAATTAAAATAGAAATGTGGCCAGTTATTTTGGGACAAACTAAAATAGAAATGTGGACAGTTATTTTGGGACAAACTAAAATAGAAATGTGGACAGTTATTTTGGGATAAACTAAAATAGAAATGTGGACAGTTATTTTGGGACGAAAAGGAGTAGCTTTTAGAGAAAGATGCATACCAAAGAAAGTTACTGAAACAAACTTCACTACAAAACAGAAAAACCGCCAATTGTTATCAGTAAATGAATAACTATATAAAGCAAACAATAATGAAACAAATATTTGGTATATATATATATACCTTTCTAAGTCACCATCAAGAATCAAAAGCTTCTTCACCAATTTTTTCACTTTGTCATCATACAAAGACTGCAAATTCTTCTTCTGTAACATAAACCCGTTGATGTCACACATGCTGTATAGTAAATTGACAAATTTTAAGTATCAAAGATAAATGATTTAAAGGAAACTAAAGAATAAAGATGATTATACCCAACAATTTTTAAGTTTTTAGAATAAAATGAGAAGTCTAAATATTTTGAAAGCTTGGGAACCAACTATTTATGCTTTATTCATGATGAATGATGTAATAGATGTTCATCATGAAAATTATTCATAATGAATATACACGATGTTCATGATTATTCAAGGTTATTCATTATGAATAATACATGAAATAGTTGGTTCCTAGGTTCTCAAAATATTTATTATTCTTACTTTATAACATCATTAAAAGTAAATTCTATAAAATCCAGTGAAATACCAACTACATATTATTTATATGTTAGCAGCTTAATGAGCTTAATGGGACTCGCAACTTATTCGGTCAGCTATACATGACTGTTTGATAGTGGCTTAATGATATAGAAAGTGGCTTATTCAGTAAGCTTCTAGGGGGGAGCTTTATGCAGAAAGCCAAGTTTTTTTCCTCCAAACTTGTCCTTCCCAATTAAAATACACGCTCATTTCATCTATGAAAAACCCTTCCAAACAAAAACCTTCCCAATCTATACAGATAGATTAATCCACACAGACAGCTTTATCCATACAGGACTTAATGGAAAACCAACCAAACAGCCCCTAAATAGAATAAGAGAGTAAAAACACACCTGCAATTCCGTTGCCTTAAACAATGTGGTTCCTTTTAGCTCCAAAAGCTCATCATCAGAGAACCAAAGTGGATTTCCAAAAGTAGTTGGAAGTACATCAAGGTACCTATAATAGTATAATTTCCATTTTCACTTCAATATATCAAAACCAAAAAAAATGAAATAAAATAAATATAGCATAAATTAAAGTTTATTTATATATATATATGTATATATAGAGAGAGAGCCGTTATTATACAGCCCATTGCATTCCTACAACCTTTACAACCAAATCAGGAGCGTCCATTTGATCATCAACGGTTATCATTTAATCGGTTGTAACTACCTTTAATTAAAAAAAATCAAAAAAGAAAATGAATGGTGGATGAGTGGGTTGCATAGGTTGTATGATCTAGAGGGGTTGTATTTGAGCGCCACTATATATATATATATATGAGGAAAGTTCAAATGCGAACTCAAATTTGGTTGTGAAGGTGAGGACAAATGAGAGCGCAACACGTGTCTAAACGTAGATTATTCAGACCGAATAACCAAAGAAATATTCAGACTGATATTCAGACTGAATAAATACTATATTCAATCTGAATATTTCTTTGATTATTCAGTCTGAATATGACACGTATCGCGCTCTCATTTGTCCTCATATTCACAACCAAATTTGAGTTCTCATTTGAACCCGCACCATATATATACACACACACACACACTTACGGTTTCCATGAAGAATTCTTCCTGAGAGACTCCAAAGTAAGAAACAAAATTATCAAAAATCTGTCATCCACTTGGCCTTCCTCAAACATGGCTGAACAAACAGGTCCAAGTATAGGATCTTGCAATACCCTCATTGGAGTTATAGCCAAATTAAGAGGAACCACCAATAAAACCCCTGAAAAATAATTTCCATATAACGAACAATTAATAAGAACCTTTTCGTTCCCACTACCTACCTCTTGAAAAAAAAACATCTCATATAATAATTATACAAATCCGAGTGAGAAAACTGCATAAAATTTAGCAGAGAGAATCATTTTGAAAGCTTAGATCATACTAAATTACTAACATTTATCTCTTTCAAAGTTAGAGGCTGATTGGTTGGTTTTCCATTAAGTCATGTATGGATAAATTTGTCTCTATAGATTGGGAAAGTTTGGGAGAGGTTTTTCATAGAAAAAAGAGCGTGTTTTTAATCGGAAGGGACATGTTTGAGGGAAAAAAACTTGGCTTTCTGCATAAAGCTTCCTCCTAGAAGCTTACTGAATAAGCTATTTTTTGTATCATTAAGCCACTACCAAACAGTTATATATAGCTGACCGAATAAGCTATTCTTTGTTAGCAGCTTAATGGGACTCACAGCTTATTCAATCAGCTATACATGACTGTTTGGTATTGGCTTAATGATATAGAAAGTGGCTTATTCGGTAAGCTTCTAGGGGGAGCTTTATGCAGAAAGTCAAGTTTTTTTTTCCAAACCTGTCCCTCCAAATTAAAAAGCACGCTCCTTCCATCTATGAGAAAACCCTCCCAAACAAAAAATTCTCCCAATAAATACAGACAAATTAATACACACAGACATTTTTATCCATACACGACTTAATAAAAAACCAACCAAACAACCCATAAGTCCTGTATGTATAAAGTTGTCTGTGTGGATTAATCTGTCTGTATAGATTGGCACGGTTTTAGTTTGGGAGGTCTTTTACACAAATGGAAGGAGTGTGTTTTTTAATTCGGAGGGACAGGTTTAGCAAAAACGTGGCTTTCTGCATAAAGCTCCACCTGGAAGCTTACTGAATAAGCCACTTTATATATCACTAAGCCACTATCAAACAGTTATATTAAGATGTGAGTCCCATTAAGCTCATTAAGCTGCTAACAAACAAACCCTTACATAAATTTAAAAAAAACAAGTGATCGAATTTCTCAATCACTTTCTTCCATGATCCCTCATACTCTTTTTTCTATAACATATTGCAATCTTATAACCCAAATTTAACTTCATTTCAATCATCCATACCCTAATTTCTCTAATAAAAAACAAACGCATTTAACTTGTTTAAATTTCAATAATTTCTTTCATCGCATAACTTCAGTATGAACATAACTTAGAAAAATTAATGAATAAAAAAATCGAAATTATTATTACCATCATTGGCACCATCAGATGAAAATAAACCAAACCCTTTGTTCGAATCGCTGTAATTGATGTTACAACCACGAAGTTCCACTCCATTTAACTAAAGAAATTTGAATAATGGATCAAATAATCAACAAAATTATTATATATAAATGTTAAAGAATCGATAAATTATAGTATTTAGAGTGTTTGATTTTGGGGGTTTTACCTTTAGCCATTCAAGAAAAAGTTGGAGCTTTGGTTCTTCAGAGCTTCCCATGGCTGCGAGAATTATAATTTTTTTTTTCTTTTTTTCTCGTGGGGTTTGGGTTTTTCGGTTTCTTTTTTTCGATTGGTAGATAAAGCCCTTGTACTTTTGTTTGATGACACTATCAGTCCTTGTTTTGTTGACCACCGAATATTAAGGGTGTTCTATCGGTTGACATCCATTGGATGTGAGGGGAACCGATCCAGTCCAATCATTCATTAGATGTTGGATTTTGCCAACTGAACCGATCTGATTAACATCGGACAACCGAACCGATCCGATGGATGATTGCATAGGTTCGGTTTCATCCATTGGATATTTGTATTGGATATCCAATGTGATTGGATCCATCCAATGTGTTAATAATTAATTCAATCCAATTTTTAACAATGAAATAAATTAATTAATCATTTTTAATATGTGTTAAAACAAACACAAGTGAAGCTAAAAATTCAAAAACGAATTTTGATTTAAGCAAATTGAAGACAAACTAACTGGATGGTAATTGGATGTTGGTCGGTTCGGTCGTTTTGGTCGGTTCTGGACTGTCATCCAAGAACGGACCGATCCAATTTGGATGTTGAAATTTTCAATCTGATGAGATCCAATTACAATTGGATGTCCAATTATAGTTTGCCGGTCAGTTCTAATCGATCCGTCTTGCTCGACTGTCATCCAAGAACGGACCGATCCAATTTGGATGTTGAAATTTTCAATCTGATGAGATCCAATTACAATTGGATGTCCAATTATAGTCGGTCGGTTCTAATTGGATCCGTCGGTTCTGGACTGTCATCCAAGAACGGACCGATCCAATTTGGATGTTGAAATTTTCAATCTGATGAGATCCAATTACAATTGGATGTCCAATTATAGTCGGTCGGTTCTAATTGGATCCGTCGGTTCTGGACTGTCATCCAAGAACGGACCGATCCAATTTGGATGTTGAAATTTTCAATCTGATGAGATCCAATTACAATTGGATGTCCAATTATAGTCGGTCGGTTCTAATTGGATCCGTCGGTTCTGGACTGTCATCCAAGAACGGACCGATCCAATTTGGATGTTGAAATTTTCAATCTGATGAGATCCAATTACAATTGGATGTCCAATTATAGCCGGTCGATTCTAATTGGATCCGTCGGTTCCAATTGAATCGGTTATTTTTTGCATACCCCTACCGAATATGTTCTTGGATTCGGGAAAAAAAACCAAAATGATATAAAATCCCCGAACATGTCCCCGCCCCCGATAAGAACTCCTGAGTGAAAATTTTGATTTTTGGTTTGTATCATCGTTTCAGGGTTTTTTTTGTCATCCTTATTTAATGATACTATTAGTAGGCATAAGAATGAGATGGAGACCGCAATCCATGTCCCTATCCCCACAGAAGAATATGATCATATCCATCTTCCTGTCCCTAAATCAGGGATATTTTTTGCTGTTTAAGTGATATATTCTTAAAAATTAAATGTGTAGTACTCGATCGATAATGATTCATGTTTAAATCTCATGTATTTTCAAAATTTTGCTTTTAAAAAGTATTAAATACGTATATGTAAACAATATTACAACCTCATACATAATTGTTTGATCAAACGTTTTCAACCATTTTTTTAATCTGAAAAGTAAGGCAACTCAGAAAAAATGTATATAAGAAAAATGGTCAAAATTTTATTTCTAAATCTAAAAGATATTAAATTTAAAAGATATTATATCTAATTATTTATAAATAATATATTTAACACAGGGATGGGTCGAAGACCACATTACCTGGCTCTGTCCATATCCCCGGTTTTTAACTTTTGAGGACCCCATCCCTGGTCCCATTTTTGTGGGGAATCCTTAGCCCCATCAGGACGGGTCTTGTTCCCATGTTTAATTATTGGTCATTTTTTTGTTGACCGTCAAACACAGATTGTGTTCTTAAATTCGGGAATAAATAAAAAAAACAAAAAATAAAAATAAAAGAAAGGAAACAAAATAAAAAACTATTTGTGTTTTAAAAAAAGAAATTGAAAGAAAACACCTTTTATATTCTGAAACCATTAAAAGTTATTAAATAAAATATGTTATTTTTATTAATATTTCTTTTACAAATATTTTCTTTAAAGATGAAAGACAATGTTTTTTTTTGTAATTTTACTAAATCTCTTTTTCAAGATAAATTCATAGATTTTGTTTGATAAAAACTCATTCTAACAATGTGTTCTCTAATTGGGAGGGAAGAGAAAATAAAAGGAAAGGAAAAAAAGGCAGAGAAGAAAACGAAATAAAAATAATTTTTTTATTTGTGTTCTTAAAAGTGAAGGAAAATGAAAGAAAATATTTTTCATGTTATTGAATAGGAGAAAAAGGAAATGAAAAGTACTATTTTTACAAATATACCCTTAAAAATATATATCATTTATGATGAAATGTTGGATAGTTTTGTAATTTTAATGATTTTTTTAAATTTATTTTTTTACTTTCTTTTTCTTTCCTCCCATACGTGGAAAAAAAATTTTGGGAGGAAACTTATCATTTCGTTCTTTCATTTTCTCTCTTAAAAACGTTTTAAGAAACATAATTTTTTTTCTTTTTTTTCTAAAATGAGTTTTGAGAACACAACGGACTAATCAAATCATTCTCCAAATGAAAAATAAATCTTCATATTTGAAAGAAATCTTCGAATTTTATTTTGGTTTACTTTTTTAAGAGAAGAGATGGTGCATTAATTTGTTAATATATTAAATATTTTTTAATAATACAATTAATGTTATAATCTTTCAAATGAAATATTTTATTAAAAGGTTTGATTTCTACTTTGTAATTTTGAGTAAACTATTAAAAGCCGTTGTAAATGCTTTAATTAGTGACAAAATTCAAAGAACAACGTACTACTTTTGCCTAATTTCTTAATTCAATCTTTAAAGTTTGAAATTTAATAAAAGAAATTTTAAATTTTACAAAATGTTTTATTTAAGATAAAATATGAATAAAATTAATTGTGATTTTTAGTCATGGTTAATGCGAAAAAATAACGGTCAACTTAATTCATATAAATATACATTTATTTATTTCAATGAAAATATCATCATTTTAATCATATATTTATTTTATAGTATTTATATATTAACACAATGCAGATTTTTTAACAAGAAATGACAAAGATGGTTGAGGAAGTTGATAAACTCATCTCTTTAATAAATAAAAAGATAGGGACAGTTAAAGATACAGTCTCAGATATCATTGATATTGCCAATCTACCGGACAATATTATTCAGGTTCGAGATTTTTATATATTAACACAATACTTTGATTATTCATTTTCATTATATCAAAATATTAAAAAAAAACAAGTATACATTTATTTATTTTACTTACATATGTTTATTTTTTAAACGTAAATATAAAATTCAAATAAAAGTTTTATAAGTTTAAAAGAAATAATTGAATTTTTTTTAATTCTAGTTCGAATTTATATTTATATTAATATAAATATAAATATATTAAAATAATTAATCCAAAAAGAAAAGCTTGGCCTCCAAGAAAAAGACGTTGGACCATTGCCTATATAAAGAAAAAGCGAAACCCCAAAATCCCCAATTCAATTTCACACCTTCAATCCCTCAAAGATTCAAACCCTAATCGTCAAATTCAAATATTCATCAGGTTGATTTTTGATTAATCCGATCCTTCGAAGGGTTCGCAAGCTGTTTCAAGATACGTTCAATCAACAGGTTTGATAGTTTATTGCGGCTACGATCACTATTTTTCTCGATCTATGTTTCAAACCCTAGGACTATTGCTGTCGTAAATAATATATATATATGTATATCAATCAAATCATCGGTATTCTGTTCTTCATCGGACTGCAACAAATGATTGGATCTGATTTTCACGATTCAAGATGGTGGTCCAATAGATTCAGGATCTTTCCACTAGGGTTTATGTTTATTTACGTGTTATATGTTCATTCTTCTGATCTTTTAGGATGGGGTTAGGGTTAGGGTTAGGGTTAGGGTCTGTTTTGATTCGTTATTAGATTATATTCCAAACTGTAACTTGAAAGCATCTATGGAGGCTTGTGATGAATGATCAGCTTTCTGGAACAAATGGGTTCTGCGATCGTTGTTCTTCGGGGCCCTAATGGATGCAACAATCAACAGTTTTCTGACTTCAAATTCGAAACATCTGGTTATGATTATGGAAAGGACTATTGGATCGAAGTTAATTCGGTTACTATTACGGTTATCTTTCCAAAGAGATCGAATCGGTTCGATAAAGGGAACTAATTATCAGTGTCTATTTTATTTAGTATGGCAACGAAAGCGGATAAAAGATTCTCCGTGCAGTCAGATGTATCAGTTTTCAAGAGGATTGGAAACCGAAATCAAGAAAATATTGCAAGAAATCATCAAATGAAAGCTCCAATCTGCAAGTATTGGTTAGAAGGAAGATGCACAAGAAATCCATGCAAATTTTTGCACCCAAAGCCTTCATCGAAACCGGCAAAGTATTCTTGGAAGAATCCCACTTCTTTTAAATCAGAGAATTCACCTCCCATTGAGAATGCTCAACGAACCGTTTTGAAATGTGGCCAAAATCAGAGTAAAAGTATCCAGAAGACCCAACAAAAGTTGATCACCAAAGTCAATGTTGGTCAAAGTAAAACTATTTCGAAGATCCAAGAGAAGAAACATAAGTTGTGTAATCATTGGGTTGCCGAGAATTGTAAAAAGGGCGATAAATGTGAAAACGTGCGTTCATGGTTCAGTGGTAACGGGCTCTCAATGGTGGTTAGATTGGAAGGGCATACTAAGGTAAATGCATGTAAAGTTTTGTCATTTATCGTCGTTACTTTCTAGATTGTGAACTTGTTTATTAATTAAAGTTTTTTTTATTCAGGCCGTAACTGGGATTGCTTTGCCGTCTGGATCCAACAAGCTCTATTGTGGTAGCAAGGACAAATCTTTGCGAGTTTGGGATTGTAATAGTGGGCAGGTCTGTTTGATACACGTAAATCGTTTAGCCTTGTGAAATATATTTTATCTTTTTTTGTGACCATTTGGAGTAGATGTCACACTTACATCCCACCATTAGACCTCACCTCCAAGTGGGATATACTGGGTTAGGTCATATTTCTTAGCAGCTTAATGAGCTTAATGGGACTTACAGCTTATATGGTCAGATATACATGACTGTTTGGTAGTGGCTTTATGACATAGGAAGTGACTTGTTTAGTAAGGGAGGAGCTTTATGCAGAAAGCCAAGTTTTTTCCAAACTGCTTCCATCCATGAAAAAATCCTCCCGACCAAAAACCTATTAATTCACACAAACAGCTTTATCCATATAGGACTTAATGGAAACCCAACCAAACAGCTTTATCCATATAGGACTTAATGGAAACCCAACCAAACAGCTTTATCCATACAGGACTTAATGGAAAACCAACCAAACAGCCCCTTAGTTTGGCTTGCTTGTGAAATATATATATTTGGTGCTCATATGACGACTTATTATTATATTGACACTATCTTTTTTATGTTGGTTAGTGTGGGGTGGTTCTTGACTTTGATGATGAGTGTGGGACCTTGGTTAACGAAGGTCCGTGGATTTTTGTTGGGCTGCGAGATATGATTAAGGTAGATAAATATATAATTTTGAAACGAATATTGTGTTTTATTGCAAAGTATTTAGTAATCGTTTGTGGCTAATCTTGTTAACTATATGGGTTTATATTTGTGATACTCTAGGCTTGGAATCTCAACACACAACATGAACTCATCATTCGAGGAAATGGTGGTCAAGTTAACGCAATTACTATGTTTGAAGACATTCTTTTTGCCGGGATGGAGGTAAACAAAACGTCTAACCATCCATATTGATGTGATTGTTGTCTCAAGTTCTTTTTCTGAAGTTTTTTCTTTGAAATTTCGTATTTTTGCGCAAACCCTTTTTTCTTGCACGGTTTTTGCAATCTGGGGGTCTTCACATAAACAATTGTTCTACTTTTTGATGTCAAGGACACGTTTGTGTGTGGTATTTAAACAGGATACAACTGTTCAGCATTTGTTAAGACAAAAATTGGAGAGGACAGAACAGATAAAATGACCAATTTACCCCTGATGGGATGATTATATATTTTGATTAATTAGGTAATTTATTAAATTATAATAAAGTAAAGATTTTTTAGAACAAAATATATCATTAGAAAGTTTTCGTCAAGAACATTGAAATGACCAAAATAAAAAGTTTATGTAGTTTCCGGTTTTTAGCGTACACCTTTTGTATATATTTATTTTATTATTAATATTTAATATGTTACGTAAAATCAAAATATAAGAAACCGTATAAAAATAATATTGAGGAGAGTAAAATGAAAGCTTAAAGAACATAAAATACAATAAATAAATTTGAAGAATAAATAAAATGTGAAGAGGAAGGCTTATTTGATGTTTTAGAAGAGAATTAGGATTTATTTTGAGGTTTGGTTGGTGTAGAAGTAGATTATTAATCTGTATTTGTTGTTCTTTTCTTGATGTAGGATGGTGCTGTATTATCTTGGAAATCTACTTCAGAAACCAATTTTTCCGGAAAACCAACATCTATGAAGGGTCACACCAAATCCGTACTTTCGCTTATCGTTGGAGCTAAAAGGCTCTTCTCTGGTTCTGCCGACCACACTATACGAGTATGTTTTTCTTCAATAGTTATATTTTGATGATCTTTTTCTTTAAAGATTCATGCATACTTGATTACACACATATACAACTTCTATATGCCACAATATGATATATATATATATATATATATAGAGAGAGAGAGAGAGGAAGGTTCAAATGAGAACTTTGCATTTTTAAAGGAACAAATGGACACTTGTGGATCACATATGATGTGGGTCCCAGTCCCACATATGATTTAATATGATTTAATATTATGTGGGACCCACATCATATGTGGTCCACAATTTGTTCCTTTGTTCCTTTAAGGAAGGGTGTTTCTCATTTGATCCCTCCCCTATATATATATAGAGAGAGAGAGAGGGAGGTTCAGGGAAACGCTAAAAAAAGAGAAAACTGAAGAACACCTTGGGAGGCCTCCATCCGGACAGTATGCACAAATGCATACAAACAATTGAAGTTGTTTTTTTTCTATGCACCAATGCATATATATGCATTAGTGCATATGCACAAATGCATGCTACAAATTACCGGTATGCAATTGTTCATACTGTCCAGATGAAGGTTCCCAGGGCGTTCTTCAGTTTTCTCTTTTTTTGGACGTTTTCTCCTGAACCTGACCATATATACATATATATGTGTGTGTGTGTATCGGATTTGGGTGTTCGGCTGTTCGCATCGAATTGAGATTTTGCCGTTTTTGAAATGATCCTGAGATGGGTTTTTGTGACTTTTTCTTGATTGTGGTTTCGACTTCTTTCACAGGTGTGGGATGCTGAATCCCTAGAGTGTGTGCATGTTTTAAATGGACATACGGGTGATGTAACGACGGTTCTATGTTGGGATCATTATTTGATATCGGGTTCATTGGATAAAAAGATTAAGGTTTGGGCTGCAACCGAAAGTGGCAAGATTGAGGAAGTTTACCAACATGATGTGGATGATGTAAGTCGTTAATGTCACCTTTTGTTTTTTTGGGTCTAAATCTTTTTATAAAGGGTTTTTTGTGAAAATAATTGCTTTACTCTTTTTATCTTTGGATAGGATATATACTAAGGTCATTTGGTTTAAAGTTTATCTTTTATGCCGTCAAGTAAATGGGAAAGGGAATGAGAGGTGATTCAATGGTTTCTTTTGTCGATTGTTGCAGGGTGTTCTTGCTTTTTGTGGGATGCATGATGCAGAAGCAAAGCCGATCTTGCTATGTTCATGCAAAGATAATGGCGTTTGTTTATACGATTTGCCCTCGTAAGTCTTCTTGCATATGTACATACATATATACACGCACACACACACACACACATATATATATATATATATGTAGGGTGGTGGGGTTCAAATGAGAACTCAAATTTGGTTGTGAACGTGAGGACAAATGAGAGCGTGACACGTGTCATATTCAGACCGAATAACGAAGAAACAAACTGAATGTAGTATTGTTATTCAGTCTGAATATCTTCATTCATTATTCAGTCTGAATATGACAGGTGTTGTGCTCTTATTTGTCCTCATGTTTACAACCAAATTTGAGTTCGTATTTAAACTTTCCTCTATATATATAGACACATATAGGGAATGGTTCATTTAAGAATTACAAATAATGAGAACCAAGGAACTAATTTCATTGATAAGTATACACTATATAAATTTCATCAAAATATGTATATTGATGAGTATACACTAAACAAATAGTTCCTTAGTTTACAAGATATTTGCGGTTCTTATTTGAACCGGGACCCCTCTATGTGTGTGTATGTATGTGTATATATATATATATATGTATATATTATATAGAGCGCGACACGTGTCTGAATATAACATTATTCAGACCGATTAAATACTATATTCAGTCTGAATATTCCTTGTATATTCAGACCGAATAAATACTATATTCAGTCTGAATAAATACTATATTCAGTCTGAATATTCCTTGTATATTCAGTCTGAATATTCCTTGTATATTCAGACTGAATAAATACTATATTCGGTCTGAATATTTCTTTGAATGTGAATGTGACACGTGTCGCACTCTCATTTGTCCTCACATTCACAACCAAATTTGAGTTCTCATTTGAATCCGCCCCTATATATATACACACACACACACACCACCGGTGCTTGAGTTTATGAGGAGGTTGTTGGCTGTAATTTGAGTCGGTAATGAAATATACGGTTGGTTTTTATAGGTTTGGTGAAAGGGGCCGAGTTTTTTCAACGGTGGACATTCAAGCGATCCAAATAGGTCACGAGGGTCTGTTCTTTACTGGTGATACAGAAGGGTTGGTCTCGGTTTGGAAACTAAATGGAGAAGCCGAATGCAAATCCAGTTAAAAACGCAAATGGGAATGCTTTTAATCGATATAAGTTAATTTGGTTAGTTTTGAAGCAAAATTTGCATCATAGCTTGAAAGGGAGTAAATTGTAAATAAACAATGGTTCGAATGATGAATTCATATTATCTTCGAGTGATCAAGTAATCAATGTTTGTAACTGGCAACCCTCGAGCTGGTAAGCATTGTCGAGATGCAAATTACCAATGAATTTGTATGTCGAAGTGGAAAAAGCAACACTTAACGGTGCTTACCATTATTGTAATAATCCCATACTGGTTGGGGAGGAGAACAAAAGTTGTCTTATAAGGGACTTGGATACCTTCTCTATCAGACGTGTTTTAAAATCGTGAGTCCAAGTGTGTGGACAAAGCAGACAATATCTGGTACGGTTGGCCTGGGGTGTTACAACTTGACATTGTTGTCGGAAAAACCATAGGTTGCTATAGTAACATATCAAAGATTACCAAAGGGTCTTTGGCCTAGCAGTATTGTAGCCCCTTACCATTCTAGGAGGTTAGGGGGTTTAAACCTCATCAAAGATGAGGAGTTTGTGTGAGTTTATTTGTTGCATTTGTCGTATATAAATATTATAATTAATTATAGAGGAAAGTTCAAATGTGAACTCATTTTTTGTTGTGAACGTGAGGACGAATCTCAGCCACTTATCCGGTCAATAAAGGCGGCTTTGACCTGGTTCCCCTCCTTTAATAATCTCCACCCTTCCCATGAATCGCGTCAATCCTCCGTGATCGCGTCCACCATAACCGAAGATGTGTGGCTGAGATTCGTCCTCACGTTCATAGCCAAAATTGAGTTCACATTTGAACCTAACCCATATATTATATACTTAAAAAAACATATCAAAGATTAAATTTGAGTTTAATTAGTCGATAATGGTGGAGCATAACTGCATCCACAGGAATCCAACTCATTAAAAAAGCAAACACAAAAGTACTGTTACGTGCTTTTTTGAAAAGATTCGGCTCAGAATTATTGGAAGAATTCTTTACGGAAGAAGAGTACGATTCATTGAATTTCTAAAGAAAGACAAGAATAATTAAAAACATAGAAACGAAACATATAATTTAACTTTTTTATTTACATTTCAGTAATTAAATTTTCATTGTTTTTGTTGAATTACATTTCATATAACATTTTTCCATGGACATACACTTTTATGAGAACGATATAAAACAAAATAAATCATATCCATTATATTTCGTTCAAAAGTTATGGTACCATGTACGTAGATTTTTCCTCTACTAAAATAAAAACGTATATTAAATCGAATATTGCGTTTATTCTAAGGTTTTGGACTTTTGTTGTCACGAACTTTCTGCAACCGAACTTAACAAATGTTTTTACATAACGACATTTGTTTTGACACGTGACATTACACTCGACCCAATCGTAAATTGACACAATCCATCAACAGTGGCAGATCCAGGATTTTTGTTCACTGGGGTCTCATTAAGGTAGACTAAAGGCGCGCAAAGTCACCCCTACGTGTTTCGAGAAATTTTATAAGTTTTTAGTTAATTTCAAGGGATTTTCTTATTATTTTTGTCGATTTTGAAGAATTTTCATTAGTGTTTTTGTCGATTTCGAAAGATTTTTTTGGTTTTTTTTATTGATTTCAAGAGATTTTCTAGTGTTTTTGTCAATCGCCGGCAAGATGAAGTCCTTTAGAAAATTTTACTGGGTGGAACTAAGGCTAAATATAGTATTTTTGATATTTTTTAACCTGTAATTTTTTTAACAGTTCACAGGGGTCCTGGGACCCCCCCTTTTTGAAGGCTGCATCCGCCACTGTCCACCATAAACTTACATTCTGACAATTGCCGTAAAATTTTATTATTATTGTAAACGTACATTAAATATAAAAAGAACCGCAAAAACTTATTATAATTTACAATATTTTACCTTAACGTCAAAAATAAATGACGCATACTATACTATATATATATATATATATATATATATAAATAACGTTCGTATGTTCGCTAGATAACTCCAACCTATCTAAAACCGTTTCGTTTCGACATTTCTTCTCATCGATGTTGCGGATTCAAACCAAATAACCGATCATCGTCCAACGCAACGTCAAGGGAGCGATCTAAAAACTTTTATCGCCTTTTTTTCTTCTTTCTTTCTTTCTGAGTTTTCTAAACGTTTTTAACAAGATCCAAACAACGATAACTCATCTAACAAATCATCAAACACCATTGATGCAATCTCGATACCGATTTCTTGTTTATCATCTTTGAAATCTTTCAAGTTTATCATCTTTTCGATTTCTCGAACACACATTTCTCTCGCACCTTCTATTTCCCACTCCAAAGATTCATCGGATTCGGTTGTAATCCATGATTTTGATACTTGTAAAACCCTAGATTCGAATTCGGTATTTGTTTCTAATTCTTTTTTGGTGAGTAATTCATCTCTAAAGAAGTCTAGTAACAAATAATCGATGTTTGAATTGGATTCTTCGATTGAAGTTGTGGTTTTGACTTGATTCATTAGTTCGATCGCTTTTTCTTCGATTATGAACGATTTAATGTCGTTTAATTCGTTGTTTTTGTTCACTAAACTATGATCTTCGACCTCGATGAGATTCTCGAAATCTTGAATTTGTTGTTTGAGGATGAAATTTCGTCCTATTGAAAAGAAAATTTGTTGATTAATATTGATTTCTAAGAAATAATTAGTGAGAAAGACGCAAGTTCAAATACAAACAAGTTGAAAGGTACAAACTATACAAACCGGTTCAAATCAATATAAAAAAAATTATGATTTTTTTTTCATCAAATGATATGATCATTTAAGATATTATTGCATATACGTTTGTTTCATAATTTAAAAGTTTCATATGTATTTGTTTTCATAAGTTAAAATTTGAAAGTTTCTCATATATTTTTTTATGAAAAAGTTTTACATGTATTTGTTTCTTGACGTAACAAGTTGAAACAAACATTTGTGCAATAATATTTTAAATCGTAACATTTATGAAAAAAATTATTTTTATATTGATTCGAACCGGTTTGTATAGTTTGTACCTTTCAACTGATTTTTACAGTTGAATGAAGTATGAAGTATGAAGTATGAAGTATGAAGTATGAAGTATGAAGAATGAAGAATGAAGAACACTTACTGTCCATTTTCGCGAGAATTTGATGAAAGGAAGAGAATGTTTCTTCGTGTTCTTGTGCAAAATCAAGGACTGAAATCGGGCTAAATTGTTCATCTTCTTCTTCATGTTTGATTTGATTCTGTATTTACGATTTAGATATGATTATAAGCCCTAAATTTTAGTACCAAAATTTCATCGGAAATTATAGGTAGTCACCGGAATTTACCTTTGGATCTCTGGTGTTCTGACGGATTCTATCGCCGCCGGCTACATTGATGTGGAAATTCTTCTTATCGGTGACGTCAATCTCACCACCGGAAAATCCACGGCACCAAACCGGTGAATCACCGACTGTAAAATCACTATCGCACCAGCTACTCCTCGGCGTTCCGGCGGATGTTGTGGTGGCGGTGGTGGTGGTAGTACATCGAGAAGGAGACTCAACCGTGAAATCCGACGGCCGAGGGACGTTATTCTCTTCCAGATCCGTCAAATCACGAAACGATTTCCACCGTAAGATATCCTTCACCGTCACAGAAGTCGATCTCGCCATCGTAGCCTCCGGCGAACCTTCCGATGATCTGTTTTTGTTGATCCGTGTAGTAGATTTTGAGAAACGGCGGGAAATGCTACGGCGGATGATGGCGGAGGATTTGACGGAGGATACGGCGGCGTGGATGAAGACGGAGATGGTGGATTTTCGTGGCCGATTGAACGGTAATTTTTGGTCTTGTAGAAAATCTTTCAGCCTTCGAGGTTGAATTACGCATTGCGATTCCATGAATGCAGATGAAATGGAAGAATTCGTCATGCGAGATGAAGTTCGATTCAGAAGAACTGTGTGTGTTTTCACTTTCAGTGTGTGAGATTATGAGGATGAAGATTAGGGTTTGGAGGAGGAAGAAGGTGATGCCATATTGCCATTGATGGGGAGATATATATCTTTCATGTAGAAGAAGGTGATAAGAAACTTCTAATAAAACGACAAAAGTTGATAAGTAGACCAAAAACATATATTCCATTAAAATAATCAAAAATCAAATTATAATAATCACATAATTAGTTGTAATAATACTTTGCATAGGATAAAAAAATTAGGTAGATGTGGAGTATTTTTTTTTATTTTTTGAGAATGATTTATGATACAGTATAAAAATAAAATTTAATTGTTTGATAATTATTTAAAATAAAATTAGGGTTCTGAATGGTTAATAGAAGTCCATGATACAAAATGATTCAAAGGGTTTTTGAAATCGTTAAAAGGCAAACTTATATTATTATTTTTTCAAACATGATTCAGCTCTTAGCGATTCAGATGTTGTTTCTTAATGAAACTGTTAAGGGGCAAACAAACACCCTCTAAAGTATTTTAGTAGCGCCTGAATTCAAGATCGGAGAACATGATATATTTGCTATATTCACATGATTCTTAACCACTCCAACACAATGTTTGCATGGGATAATTTTTGGATATGTTTATATGGTTTCAATTTTAAAGTTGTAATAAACTGATAATCATTTTATAGAGTGTCTACAAAGATATATATTTAAAAAAGTAACAGATAAAACGAACAAAAAATCTAAATAAGTAATTTTCTATATTGATAAAATAATGGATTCCCAGATAAATGCTTCGAAGCAACACCATGTGCATGGTACTGAGTTCAGAAGCATCAATTCTTACAATCACGTAGACAATCATAAAGTCCAAACTGTTATTTAGAGTTCGGTTTGTTGGAATGGAATAAACAAAATTAAGGTTGCTCATATGTTAATTAGGCTTAGGCAATCACAATTCTTTGTTCTACTAACTACAGAATTATTTGTTGTACCAACTACTAGTGTTGGCACTTCGGTTTGATGGTTGGAGGAGATAAAGTCTATTGTAATCTTCTGATCATTAATAAACACATTGCCTTTTTATAACAGAAATATTAAAAACTAATACGACTTTTCAAGAAATATCCAAACACTATAAACTAGTTATTTTGATTTCATTCTTAATAATCAGATAGTCATTTCAAAACCGTCAAGGTTATTTGAAATTATAATTGAATGCATATAAATATATAATAACTAGTTGATACTCGTTTAAGACTGCATTTTTTTACATGTTTTAAGAATAAATTTCATTTTTTTTTTCTAAATGAAATTACATAAACCCTCCCCCTCTTACTAAGACTACAAAATATTTTATGAATTACATAAAATACCAGATATATAAGCAGTAATTCAACTTAAAATGTTGTTTCGAATAAACGACAAAAATACCTAATATACAATAATGAAAAAATAAGATATTATTAATTATGTATTATTATATATGTTTTAACCTTATATAAATTAATAAAATGAAAAGGATCCAATGGTGATACATTGAATGAAGCAAAATATTTGTTAGAGGGACAAGATATGGGTTGGTCTTTTGACTGTTCAGGGGACTCATTTTGGACTGGAGTGAAATACCTAAAATTTATCATTTATTATTACTATTATTTTAATATTTGTTAATAAATAAATAATAAAATGTTGTATTTTTATTAGTATAAAAAAGAAATTGAAAACACATTAAAGTTGTTGAAAAAGGGGGTCGGTGAATATATTCATGTATTAACTTATTTTTTAAATAAGAAAAGTCCAAATTTTTTTTTTGTATACTTTCATGTTTTGAGTAATTGATTATTAAATAAATGTATGTAATTGTTAAGTTGTTTATTAAACACTTATATTGATAAACCTTTAATGGTTTAAATCTACTCGATGAATATAATAATAAAAAAAAGAATTCACCTGGTATAAAGAACTCAATGATCAAGAGTTTTACCCGTTAAATATTATCAGGTTATAAATGCTTGTTATCAATCAATTTTGATGACGATGAATATTACCCGATAAGAGGGGTGATTTTTTTTTGAAATGCAAAGAAAAGAAAAGGTACAACAGTAAAGAAATGTCTGAAAACACTGTGAGGTGCAGTAAATAGGAAAGGAAAAAAAACAAACAACTTAAATCACGAGCTAAAGTGCAACAGACATATACGACTCAGTAGAGGGATCCGATACCGAAGGGATTCTCATCTAGTGAGGGAGTGACGAGATGGATTCGGACTTGGGTATCAGCAAAGAATACATCGGGACTCTTGGTGTAAGCGTTTGATAAACAGTCCCGTATTTAAATCTAAAAAATAAAATTAAAATACTGTATTTTTTTTGTTTTGTTAATTCGTTGTGATATGTTACTGATTTATTGATACATGAAAAAAGAGAATATATATTTATTTCGTTTGATAAATGTATGAATTTATTATTTCAGAAAATTGTTCAACAATTTAATCATTTAAAATATGAAAGTTTGTTTGGTTGTTTAAGTAAGTTAGAAGATGCATTTGATTCATTTTAGTAAATTCAATGATTTATTTTGTTTAATTTCAATAAATTTAAGGATTTATTTATCCAACAACTAATTTATTAGCCAACAACTAGTGTTTTAACCAACAACTAATTTATCAAACATAGCAATAAGAAATAATTGTCTTTGCTTAAACTAAAAAGATAATGTTTAATTCAAAATCGAGTAACATTAAACTACTGATAGATAAAGCATTTTAGGTATGCAGATTAAAATAAAGATACGGTGTTCATATAAATAGAGACATGGGAAGATGTAAAGAAACTTCACTGATATCTACTTACAACTCATTTTCACGTGTCATCTATATATTTTTAAACTAAAACCAGATAAAAACGAAGATTTGACCAAGATACGAATAAAATAGTATATTCAATATTTATATATGAATATTTGTACTTCTGGATATACCCATAAATAATAATGTTTTCTAATATATGTAATGATTCAAATACAATGTTTTAAATACGAGAAATTAACATTAATTTTTTTATAAAATTTAGGGAACATGAAGATGTTTCCTAAGACACATACAAATAAATATATTCTTGATACGAGTGAGTGTGGGATAACGTGGCCTCTTTCCCCTCTCAATAATTAAATATTATTTTTATTTTTTGATATCTGAATATAATATTATTATTTTGTTCGGTTCGATATTCCAGCCGAAATGAAATCGAGTGAAATGACTTGGACCCACGTCGTAAATTCGTGTATTGAGTGTTTTATAATTTTATTTATTTCATAATAAGATAGACAAAATCTTTCTAGGGTTGGTTTATAGAACTGGAGTGGACTGGATATGCGAGTAAGAAGTAGACAAGTGAAATAATTTAAAAGGTTTTTAGAGTTTTAATTTGACATTAGCAATTTAGTAATTTAGCAGTCTTAAGTGTCTCATATCCTTGATCTTTGTTCCACTTATTTTGGCTAGTTAGATCTTAGAAGAAATGCGCTTTTGTCTCATTCAGATAATGTCTTGTTCTACCAATCTAGTGTTGCATCCAATGGGAGACCGAAAAACTACCGTTATTACATACCAAATGTATCTTTAGAAGTCACATATTAAGTCTCTTTAGAAGTTAGAACCACTGTATTATAAGTTTGTCAAACTATTAATCTTCGAGTCTCATACTATATTATTTAATAAATTTTTAACTCATTTGTTTTAAAGACATCATCTTGCCATTTATTCCAAATATTTAACAACAAAATATTGTTTTACTGTAACTAAACCATTAGTTTTGCGAAAATATAATAAAAACGTTTAAAATATGCAATAAGGATGTAATTTAGAGCATGATGCAAAGTCGGTAACAAATAAGATCGTGCAACAGGACCACAAGGGTTGTGGAGTAGTGGTTGAGGCTCTGGGGGATGTGGTGAAATATCTCATCTGCCTAGAATTCGAAATCAGACGTACACAACAATTGTGACCATAAAGTTTATAAAGACTGATGTGTTGCGGTCATAATTTGTCGGGATTAGTCCAGACATAGCGTGAGACACCCTTCCAAAAAAAGATCGTGCAACAAGAGAAAACCATATTTTCACTCTTAAATTGCAAAATAGAATAAAACATGTATCGTATGATACATGTTAGTCTCAACATGTATTGTGAAACAAACTCAAATTTTGGACTAATGATTCAAGCTAAGTTTATCATGTAAATGACGTTTAATCAAAGTTAAAAATGGTTTGAGCAGGAACAATTTATTATCGGTCAAGACGGATACCAGTCTAAACCAGCATGAGAACAATTTATTTTTCTATATTTGGAACGTAACATTGTTTCAACGTGTTTCTCATGCCACATTCCATGGGTGTTTGCTGTAACACTTTAGGCAGATCCCATATCGGTCGTGGACAGGAATGATGCTGGGTTCATAAGTAAACCTTGGTCTTCCTAAACACAACGCGTTTTGGGGCCACACGCAAGACAGGTTCTTGGAACCCTGTGGTTAAGCGTGCTTGGGTGGGAGTAGTACCAGGATGGGTGACCCTCTGGGAAGTCCTCGTAGGTCGCCAGAAACAAATCCGTGCGGCTTAGGCCAAAGCGGACAATATTGTGTCGTGGTAAGACGGGGTGTTATAAATGGTATCAGAGCCGCTCCTGTGCCGTTCGGGATGTGGGGCAAACCTCATCGAGGACGATGAGTCCCTAAGGGGGGGGGGTGTTTGTAACACCTTAGGCAGATCCTATATCAGCCGTGGATAGGAGTGATGCTGGGTTCATAAGTAAGCCTTGGCCTTCCTAAACACAACGTGTTTTAGGGCCACACGCAAGACAGGTTCTTGGAACCCTGTGGTTAAGCGTGCTTGGGTGGGAGTAGTACCAGGATGGGTGACCCCCTGAGAAGTCCTCGCCAGGTCGCCAGAAACAAATCCGTGCGGCTTAGACCAAAGCGGACAATATTGTGTCGTGGTAAGACGGGGTGTTACATTTGCCTTGCTTCCGAGTAAATTCAACATTATTTTGACGGTTTACCGCGAGTATTGTACATGAATCAATCAATAGAGAGGATCTAACTATTTTTCATAAATTCATGAGCTTGGGTTTGAAAAAGAATTTTAAAGACTTCTCTAGATGAAAAATCGAGGCTAAAAGGATGCCCAGAGCCAACCAAAACAAATATTACATCACCTAGCCACGCTACTAAAGTTGTGTATGTCCTTGGTTCGTGTTTTTAAAGTTATAGCTAGGGTTATATTTATCCATTCAACAATCCTTATGAAAATACTCTGGTTTGATACAATTTTGTGCTACTGGTAGCAAAATAACACACGTGAAATGTGTCACAATAATGGTGCAACTGTACACCACTATTATGTTGGCTTAACAAGTAATATAATGGTAAATACCAAGATCGTCCAAGAACAGGTCAACTAGATTTTTCCGAGCTTCCGGTGCAAAGTTTTAGTTTTAATAATAATGGTTGATTTGTTGTTTGTTGGAATATTAATAACTATTTTTAAAATTAACAATTAAATAAAAGTGGGTATGGGTGTAAGTTTTTCCCGAGAGTTAATAAATAACTTAAATGGTTAATAAAACTGGTCACAATATAGTCTCATACAATTTCCTCCTCTCGAAGCTCCATTATAAGGGTTGTAAAAACGATTTTATGATGAAGTTACAACTAATGCTAACCTTCGGTTTGCCAATCGTAACTAAGTGGATCTTGAAGATCTTAGCTCCGCCGGATGTGGAGGGATGCACATATCTCTATGACACACCCACTCGACCGACATCTGAACTTTAGTACGATTATGCAAAAATTCATATCTCTATGTGATTATTAAAGATTTTCTCAAACCTTCTTGCATCATTCAAGCCGTATTTCGGATCCGCCCCTCTCAAGGTCTAAGATCTAATATTAACACTTAAAATGATCAGCTTGTCCGTGTTGAGATGAAGCTTCAACTCGATTGACCAAACCGAAGAGTTAGCAAAAGTAGTAACACCCAAGTGTTAAATTTTGGCCTCTTGGGGTCGGCTTACACCCACACCCGGGGGGGGGGGGGGGGAGGTGTTAGCTACGATACATAATTAAAGACATACAGAAATAAAAATACCAAAACATAATTGCATTAAACGGAAATGTCCACAGTGGTCAGTGCCCATTGTGGTGGACGGGAAAGTAAACTGCAGAAAATAAAATTACAAGAAAGTAAAAATGATAGACTTGAATTATCAGCTGAATATTTTCCAACTTGATGGTTCAAATGTTTTGCCCTTAGCCTCCTTTTATAGTTGAAGAGGGGAGAGAAGCTTGAAAGTGACCATGCAATGGATGAAAGTGATGTATGAGGGGAAAGGGACCTCTCATATTGTTGTTTTTTTCCCTTCATGGCTCCATCTTGTTTGTCCTCATCTTCTTTGTCCGTATCTTTTGACTTCTCTCTTCATTTCTTTCATGAAAGCGCAACCTCTTTAACCATTCCGAAGTCTGCAAGTCCTTACACAAATTTGAAAATAAATCCTGCAGAAATCTTTGACAGCTACTGCTTTGCCACAGTGGTGACTTGCCACTATGGTTTACAACGTTTAAAACTGACTTTTTTGTTATTTCACAGCCATGGGACTAATTTGGACCAAAGAAAGTAGAGAAGGCTCAAATGGGTGTTTAGGTTGGTAAAAATGAGTGAAAATGAGTTTAAAAAGAAGACAAATAACTCTAATATTTGAAGGTTATCAGCTACCTTGGAGGATACGAAGAGTTGGAGCATTCCTTTTTAGGGTTTGACTACTTACTCATTCAGTGACTTGCGAGTTGCCACGGGATGCTTCCCATACAGGTACTGTCGGATTGGGTAAATTCAATAGTAAACGCTTGATATGTAGTCGTCTTCGTCGCGTGGTAGTGGCCATTCAACAAAAACATGGGTTTTTACTTTAAACCATATTCTCCTACTTTTTTACTTGTTTGCTACCACCCCCAACATTGTAATTAATGATGCATATCAATTTGTGCTTAATGTCATTGCTTGGTTGATCACCTTACAATGATATATTCGTTGTGAATTGCTTTTGAGAAATATTGATTTACGGTTAGAGTTAAACGTTCTTATGTCTAAAGTGAGAATTTGGATATAAATTTACCAATTAAGCTTAGTACAATTAGATGATTCCGAACTTAACGACTCTTTGGATTCATTTGTTAAAAATCAAGAGATATAATTGATGTTTTTATGAGATAATCTTGTTGTAACTCGAGAGTGATCAATGAGTAAAAATGGATTGTGTATTCATCTTATTGCTTTAACTGACAATATTGCAATTGTAAAACCAAAAAGGTCTTTGGTCTAGTGATATCATAGCCCTTGCCCTCCTAGAAGATCAGGGGTTCAAACCTCACCAAAGATGAGGAGGATGTGTGAGTTTATTTGTTACATTTGCTGTTATGAATATTATATACTTCAAAAAAAAAATTTGCAACTGCAAAGACTATAGGTGAAAACCAAATTGGATCCCGATTCCAAATTGCTTTCATTCCGATAAAAATCCAATCTTTATTACTTTCTTGTTTTTCCCTGAAAATTTGTGTTTCAATTCAATAGTTGATCAAACCAATCACCCATTTTTCAGTTTAGTTAACTAAGTCAGAGGGATATTTAGGTGGCGTTTGTTTTTTAAGAGGTGCTGAAATATAAAATCTGAAAATAAAAGAAAAACAAACAATCTGAATGTGAAAATGTCTGATCGATTCAAACATAAAAGGTAATTAACAGCTGGAAAAAAAAAACAAATCCGTAATTTCTCAGTTCCTTGAATTCAATATTTGTACTTATTATATATTACTTGATCTGACACCATACATTTGTCGTTATGTTCCAAGGGGTTTAAACTCTTCTATCAATATTGAAGTGAGTGTATTGGTTCTATAAAATTGAAATCGATTAAATGTTACAAACCATGAAAACCAGTTTCATAAATGAAACGACACATGTGAAAATCAACAAAAAAGTTGATTTCCAGTGAGAATGGAAGTTATGATGAGAAGAGTAATAAAGAGATCTCCACTATTGGATCCATCATAATTGAAGATTAACACTAATGAGATGCACCAGATCAATTCTCGTGAGAAGCGGGCTTGAGGCTCGTCTCACGATGTTCATCTTTCTGATGGTTTTTGACTTGGTTGGTGAGACTTGGATAATTCGAGAACCGCCACAGGTCAGACAATTCATGGGATGAAGTGAGATTAAAAGTAATAAATAGTTCAAATCTTATATCACAATTCTCACCTTAACCCCTATTCCCACATAGAGATGGCAAAAAATTGGTCCCGGGCTGGCTGTGCCCAAATCGGCCCCTGTCCCAAACGCTACTCACTGTAAGCGGTCCCGGTCCCGGTCCTGCTCGTGAAGGTAAGGCCCGGTGTAAGCTTGGTTTCTAACCGGTCCCGGTTCCGGACCGGGCCTAAACCGGTCATATGTTAAAAAAATATTTTTTTAATTATAATTTTTTTGATAAAATTATAATAATACTTTAATATACGTAATTGAGTCATTCAAATACACTTTAAAAATACGTTTTATTATAGTTTTATAATTGGTTTTTCAATCAAATACACTTTAAAAAATACGTTTATTATTATTTTATAATTGTTTTTCAATCAAGTACATTTACAAAATTAGAAAACATTTAATAATACATATAAAAATACATTTATTTTAGAAAAACTGGTCACATACCGGTCCCTGAAAACCGCTCAAATCCATAACCGATCCCGAACCACGGTCCCACAACCAGGCCTTACCGGTCTCGGGTCGAGCCGGGTCTATTTTAACCCTTTTATCACTAAAGTTTGATTTTAAATTATGATTCATACTGTATCACATATATTATTTGTATATGTGCCTATGAATCTATGATGTATATTTCATTTATAAACTAATTTTTGTGTTTTTATTTATAAAACAACATTTCACAATGTTCATAGATGAAATAACACATACAATTTGATTTATCAAAGTTTTTAAACAATTTTCAAAAGTTCACCATGTCTATTAAACCAAGATTCATTATAAGTGATTTAACTATCATATTTTAATATTCAAATACAAATTCTTCTTTCTTCTTCCTTTTCCCCCCTCCTCCTCAAATCACCATTCTTCAAATCAAAATCCATAAAAAAAAAACTATGAAATTATGAGTAAATCATGATCATCGGTTTATTAAAATCCATCAATAGAAACCCTATTCCCATTTCATCATGAAAACCGCAATTAAAGTTCACCAATCTGTTTATTAAGTTATTACTTTTTAAGGGGATGGATCATACGAGAACCATTCATTTTTAAAAAAATAAATGAACACTTTGTGGACCACACATATGATGTGGGTCCTACATTATATTAAATCATTTCTGATTTAATATTAAATCATAAATGATTTAATATTATGTGGAACCTACATCATATGTGGTCCATAAGTTGTTCCTTTATTCCTTTAAATTTACAAAGTTTTCATTTGAACCTTCCTCTACTTTTTAAATCTTTAATGTACTATCCAATCCATTTCACGAATAAAATGTGACCAATTATCCAACCAAAAAACACTACTTGTTACAAATAGCATCTTGTTGTATCGAAACATAAAAATGTTGACTAATCTCTATGAGTGCGTTTGGTTTGCGGGAATGGAATTGATTTGGATTTCAAATCCATTCCATTCCTATGTTTGGTTTGTTGGATTGTCCGGATTTGAAATCCTACAAACATAGGATTTTGAAATCCTTAAGAGATGCTCGGGATTTCAAATCCTAATGTTGAATGCACTGCCCTCCGCACCATAAATTTGTTATCCAAGGTAATGTAGTACTCAATTCACTTTTGTTCGAGTGTTTTAATTGGATTTTCGATTGTTTTTTTGCGTTTTGGGGATGTTTATTTTATGGAAAGGGTGGCCAATTTCGCAAGTTGAATTTGATTTGATCTATATTTTGATTGTAAATGTTAATATGGTAAGTGTTTCTATGACAATAGATCCATTGGGGATAAAATTAGTTTGAAACACCGAAACTCTGTATGATTTAGTTTTTTTTTTTTTTTGTTGAAGGCACTTCAATCTTGAATCAAATGCAAATTTGCATGCTTAATTCAAGTAGTAATGTAGTACCAACCAATTATAATTGGTACGTAAAATCTTATACCATGTACCAACCAACTGTACTTGGTAACAACTTTTTTCGGCTAGTATATGTTGGTACCTGTTTTGTACCAACTTCACGTTACATTTGAAAACCTGCCATTCTTTTTCAAAGTATAAGTGAAATTTTGAGTTTTTAGGTAACACATGTGATGTTTAACGGGTTGTAATTGCAAGGAATAAAACTCGCAATTATTCAAATGTTCAAATATAATAATTAAAGTTAAAAGGTTTAATATCAATACATAAAAATACAAAAAACTAATAAAAAAGAAGTAAGTCGGTACCACGGTACTACCGTGGTATGCAACTTTGAATACCATTTACCAGCCAAGTTTGCATACTTGGTACGGTACTACCAACCGACAATAATAATCGGTACCAATTTAATTGGTACTGTTGGTACACATGTTGGTTGGTTTGGTTTGGTACAAAATTGTCACCCTATTAATGTAATTAACGTTGAAATCTCCAAAATGGAGAAACTGTTGGAGTTGAATGTATTCTTTTTGGAGATTTTAACTTTTGCTTCTCCAATTTGGAGAAATTACAGAGAATTTGTTGGAAACGCTCTTAAAGATTTTATTTGGCCAAGACTCGAGGATTTTTGAGGACATATGAGTTGATGATGTGGGTAACAATGTAACATATGTACTATTTCATACAACTATTTGAATTTTTAAGAAACTTTTTAGCTTTTGTAATATTTAATAACATTATGGAAATACACATGTTTATATATTGAATTTCTACCTTATCATTTCTTTTGCCTATGTAGGGTTAGTTTTCTTTGTTGATAACAATGGAGATGTGTTGAGGCAACCCTAGAGCTTATTTAGTAGGTGACAATCATGCGGTCTCTTAAATGCTAGATTTATGGCCGTTTGTTCACCTCTTAACCGTTCCATTAAGAGGCAGTATCTGAATCACTAAGAGGTGAATCCTGTTTGGCAAAAAATAAGCATGTCTTTTAGTGGTTCCAAAACTCTTTGAATCATTTTGTGCCTTGGACCTCCCTTAACTGTTAAGATCATCCTGAACGATTACCAAACTAATTATATTTTATTTTGTACTATATCATAAAAGCCTCTTAATCATTCTGCACCAAACCACTCAACAACTGGCAGAAAAAAAAGGTGAGGAAAAGGAACGAGTATTAGAATATGTGGAACCTCTAGATCAATCTCCAAAAGAGCCCTTAAGGAGAAAGGGGAGGTTCCAACATATATACAAGAATAATGGTCTAGTCTAGCCGATGTGGACTCTAACACGCCCCCTCCAATGGAGGCTAGATGGCAAAGATGTCCAGAGAGCCAATGGTACATATTCTGATATGGTATCAGAGCCAAGGCTTACTATCTGGGACATCTTTTCCCGGGACTCGTAACTCTAGACATCTTTGCCATCTAGCCTCTTTTGGAGGGGGCGTGTTAGAGTCCCACATCGGCTAGCCTTGGACCATTGTTCTTGTATATATGTTGGAACCTCTTCTTTCTGCTTAAGGACTCTTTTGGAGATTGATCTAGGGGTTCCACATATTCTAATAACGAGTATGTGCATTTAGTATGGTTAATTATTACAATATCAATAATTTAGATTTGAGGGTTTATGAGTAATGCTAGCATGACAATTAATTTGAAGTTATAATACTGAAATCCATACAAGCAAATTTGTCTATTGCTCAAAATATATAAATGAACACAATTTATAATCATTTGGTATCAAACATCCAAAAAGATCGTATTTTAATGGATGTGGTGACCAATTGTTAGGGCTTGTTTGTTAGCAGCTTAATGAGCTTAATGGGATTCACAACTTATTTGGTCGGCTATACTTGACTACTTGGTAGTGGCTTAATAGGACTCACAACTTATTTGGTCGGCTATACTTGACTATTTGGTAGTGGCTTAATGAAATAGAAAGTGACTTATTCATTAAGCTTTTTAGAAGAGCTTTGTACAAAAAGCCAAGATTTTCCAAAGTGGCTTATTCATTAAGCTTTTTAGGAGAGCCAATATTTTCCAAACTTACCCCTCCCAATTAAAAAACACGCTCCTTTAATCTATAATCATCTTACCCCCTCTTCTCTATCCTAATTACCCTTGATATAAATGTTGCACACACCTCTAAATGCATGAGAAACCACCTTATTTCTTAATGGTATGTGTGTGTGTGTATATATATATATATAAATAGGAGCTTATGGAAATAAATTTCGATAAATCATATCCTTCTTTAATCTTTCAAAAGACATATCATAGCCTCTCTATAACCTTGGCTTCAAATTAAGATATAATTCTTGTTTTCTTTTACGTTCTCTTTAACTTTCATCGATCAAGAAAATGAACAGAAATAGTTCACTCGGAAGATACACTCGATCTTTTGGAGCCAAAGAAATATGCATATTACTCGTGAACGATGATTATATTTGTCGCAATATCGTTACTAATATGCTTGACCACTGTCGTTATGAAGGTACCCAAAAGAAAATTTTAGAATAATCCGTCGTTTTTTTTGTGATTTTTCTCTATATATAGAATCTATATGCTTCAATGGCGATTAATTTTACGTTATTTAGTCATAATTCATCTTAATTTTCGCTTATGATATGTAGATTATGAACATTGTTGATAAAAATTCTGATTTTTTTTTTGAAAAGATCCAATCTTTTTAACTTAATTCTTTTACAGCTTTTAGTTACGAAAAGGAAATGGATGCATTGAATATAATCCGTGAGAAGAAAGACGATATAGAATTGATCTTAACGAACATCCATAGAACATATGCAAGCAGATATGGGATCATCGATCATATAGAAAGAGAGTTCGAACTACAAATCATTTGTAAGTTTTTCATCTTTCCCCTTTTGCCGAATTTTCTTGCTAATATTGGCTTCTTGAATCATCATTCTTGGCTGAATGCAAAAAGATCGTTTGTATATTTGCATTTTTGTTAAAATAAGCACAATAGTTCAAGAAGTATAATAACTTATTTGATAATATATATATATATATTGTTTAGATGTAAAGCTATTGATTTCTTGAATCCTCATACTTGGCTGTATGCAAAAAGATCAATGTATATTTGCATTTTTGTTAAATTTAGCACAATAGTTCAAGAAGTATAATAGCTTATTTGATATACATACATATATATATATATATATTGTTTAGATGTAAAGCTATTGATTTCTTGAATCCTCATACTTGGCTGAACTCAAAAAGATCATCGTATCTTTGCATTTTTGTTAAAATAAGCACAATAGTTCAAGAACTTAATAACCCATGTGATATATATATATATATATATATATATATGTTTGACACAGTTATGTCCCCGGATAATGATGATATAAAGAACACTTCAAAAAGTGGTGGGAATGGTGTAACGGTATATATTATGAAATCTTTGAGTGTGAACGATATTAAAAATCTTTGGGCAACGGCATTGGCACGAGAAAAAGGTAAAACGGAATTATTATCATCCGGAAAATTAGTACGTGTAGAGAATGGATCATCTTCGGTAGCTAATGAAACGTGCAAAAGAACGAGATCAATAGAGCTTAATGAAGAAGATAACGGAAATGTAGAAAAGAAACCGAGGGTTGTTTGGACTAAAGAAATGCATCAAAAATTCTTGGATGCCGTTACGCAACTAGGACACGATAGTAAGATAATAAAATTCTTGATTTTTTTGATTCTTTCGTATAAAAAAAAGTGATTTGACCAATTTGCCCTTCGTGAAATGATCCTATATTGACGCTCATGAAGGGCATTTTGGTCATGAAATGTCTTTATATGACGGTAAAAAAGATATTTTATTTCGTAGCAGAAAGGCGAAACAAATGTATTTTCGTGTTCTTTTATTTAATTATATTTTCTCTTAATTTAATTATATTTATTTTGTTATTTAGAAGCTTTTCCGAAGAAGATAGTTGAACTCATGAACCTTCCTGGATTAACAAGAGAAAATGTAGCTAGTCATTTGCAGGTTTGTTGTTCTTCGACTTATTAAAAACTTCATTTTTTTTTTAAATCTTTTTTTGGGATTTATTTGGAAATAGAAAAAGAAGAAGGAAAAAAATGGAAATCAATTAAGCATGCTTTATGGTTATTACTTTTTGTGAGCAATTAAAACTAGTAAATATTTGATTTATTACCAAGATTACATTTATCATTTATAGAATCTTGAAATATACACATTTAACAATCATTAATACTCGAGATTTGAAGTGATTGATTGCTTCATTGCTTACCGACATGCACAGGTTAACGAGCTTAATGGGACTCACAACTTATTCAGTCAACTATACATGACTGTTTGGTAGTGGCTTAATGATATAGAAAGTAGCTTATTCAGTAAGCTTCTAGGGGGGGGGGAAGCTTTATGCAGCAAGCTAAGTTTTGTTTTCCAAATCTACCCCTCCCAATTAAAAAACATGCTCTTTCCATGCATCTATGAAATCTTCCCAATCTATATAGACAGATTAATTCACACAGACAACTTTTCCCATAGTGTCTGTATAGGTTGCTTAAAGTAGCGAATAAAGTATCATAGTTGACATAAATTAGCGAAAAAACACTCCATGTATAATAGCGAATAAACCACTCTATCAAGTTGGATAATAAGTACCAAAGCATTTTGGCTGGCAGAAAGTAGATCATTATCATCATTTGGTTAATCAGCTTAATGGAGTTAGTAGCTTATTCGCTTGGCATGCATTGTTTTTTTTTTTTTTGGTTTAACTTTTAAGCTATGGCTTGAAATGGCTGAATTTGTAAGCTGTTAATGTGTCTGCTGTCCGTACTAAGTCATCTTATTACAGATAAGTCTTAGGGACTGTTTACTTTTTTCCCAGTTAAGGGTTTGTTTGTTAGCAACTTAATGAGCTTAATGGGACTCTCAACTTGTTCGGTCAGCTATATATGACTATTTGCAAGTGGCTTAATGATATAGAAAGTGGCTTCTTCAGTAAGCTTCTAGGGGGTGGGGGAGCTTTATGCGTAAAGCCAAGTTTTTTTTTCCAAACCTGCCCCTCCATCTATGAAAAAAAATCTTCCAAACAAAAACCTTCCCAATCTATACAGACAGATTAATCCACACAGACAGCTTTATCCATACAGCTCGTGATGAAAAACCAACCAAACAGCCCCTAGTCCTGTATTGGTTAATTTGTATGAGGTGGCTTAATGGGGACAAGTGAGGGGTCCTGGCTTATTCCATACAGCCATTTTTTATTACTGGCTTAACGATTAAGCCGTAAAGAAAAACACCTGTATAGAGTGTTCTTTTTGCTATTTACTTCCAACTAGATTTTTTTTTGTGGGATGAATGATGATGAAATATAAATACTTAACAAATTATTTTGCAGAAATACCGGATGTGTATGAAACGAGCTCAAGAAGGATCTTCCTATGATTTTATCGACCCTTTCGGTTTCAACACTTCACAAAGAAATTTTCAACAATCCCATAATTGGAATAATAACCCATTTGGAATCGGATCAAGAAACGCTACTAATATAAGCCACTCGGGTCTGAATCATTATGGATCAAGATTCGGAATGCCTCCAGATATATCGTTTCTAAAAACAATCCGCTTAAAACCCGACCATAATAACTTTAGGATATATGGCGATGAAAAAAAAAGCGTTCTTTTAAGTATTGGTGATAATAGATCGCCCTCAATAAATACAAGTTTTGCTGGTTTTAGATTGGCTGGTGACGGGAAGTCTGTTGAGTTTGGGCAAAATAGTCATTTAACGGATGGTAGTCGGATCATAAGTGAGAATGGAAGTTACATTCAGCAACAAAATTCTCTTTCGGAAGTGGGAAATGACGCTTTTAGTCATTGTGCATCATTTCCGTTAGGAACCAACTGGGCTGAACCGGTTAAGCTCAGTAGCAACTACCACCAACAGTCTTCTATAGCCGCTTTTCTAGACGTTGATAAAACCATGCCAACCATCTTGACTCAGCCGCAACCGCAACCGCCGGTTGCACCGTCTGAATGGAACCAGGTGGCTAGCTTCACTCAGCAGCAATCATCTTTATGGTCCAACTGGGCTGAACCCATTAAGCTCCCTTATCAACAATCTTCTATAACCTCTCTTCACGGCATTGATCAAACCAAGACAGCCATCATGACTGAATGGGACGAGGCGGTGAGCTTTATGCCGGAATGGGCTGAACCAGTCAGCGGTTCTTCTCAGCCGCCAGCGGCATCAGGAAACGACACCAATGCCGCCAATTCTGAGATTTTTAGCGACTTCACGTCGTGTTCACTTCCACCGGAATTCCGACAACTAGGGATGGTAGGAGGAGGCAATGACGATGATGATGATGTTGATGCAACTGCGGCAATATGCATATTCGATGATTTGCTTTTCGATCGCCAAGATTTAACTTAATTCGATAAAAATATGTAGTTGACTTTTTTTTTGGAGTCAAACATGTAAATATATCAACTATATATTATATGGGTGATTCATGTATTCTTGAATCTTTGATGTATATTCCACATAATTGCATTATTATTGGATTTGGAGATATGAGGTATGAAATGATTGTATGGAGGTCATTGGAGAATGAACTAGAGGCACGCAAGAAAGCCCGAAGCCCAGCTTGAAAAAGTCTGGGCCTAGTGAGCCTAAAGCCCGGGTCTGGCCCGACCTGAAAGCCCAATCAAGCCAAAATATTGGCAGTAGACTCAGGCCTGGGCCCGACCCGGAAAAGCCTGACCTAAAAAAACCCTGTCTAAGCCCAAAAAAGCCCGATCATGCTTTTTTTCAACCCCAAAGCTCTGTCACGGGCCTTAAAAGCTTGAATCTTTCTTATTATTTGCTAAAAACAGGTTTGGAAGGCCTCGGTCCGACCTTGAAAAGGACCGGGCGTTATGCATCTCTAGAATGAATGACATGAAAATATACAAGAGTTGATATGGCAAAAATGGTATATGTGATCTCATTGAGTTTGTTTATAATGTGTTTTTATCCAATTTACGTCTTTACCCTTGAAAATTTAAAATATTGCCAATAAGTCCCTTGGCTTTTAATACATACACATTTATTTAAACATGAAGAAAAGGTTCTATGAATTAATATGTAACATCCCATAATTTGAATAAGGTACAAGAATTGGAGAGGCCATTTTATGAAAGTAGTAAAGTCCAGGGGTCGAATGAGGATAAAAAGAAGCCATAAGGTAGTTAAATTGGGTATGAATTTCCAGTAAGATGTCTCCAGATGATTAGTGTATTTGAGCATGGATTCAAAAAAGAAATGATGTTGAATTGGTTTAATACAATTTTGTGTGCAGGCTGGTCGACGATAGGGCATGGTTACACACAAAAAATCGTACATGTGAACGACAGACACACAATTTAAGAGACACATACAAGGTCTCATTGACTACTTTCTAAACCACAAAGACAGAAAATTAAAATTATTAACAATTTTGATTCCTATGGTTTATAGTTCATTGTATTTTCATCTTTATGATTTATTATTGTTTTCGTCTAGAGTTAACCTCAAATACTTACTAATTGATTCAGATTTCAAATTTCAGACCAGTTTACAAAAACAAACAGTCTTATTGATTCAGATTTCAGACTTCAGACGTTTGCCAACGTACGAAAACAAATAGTCTTACCAGTTCAAATTTCAAACTTCAGCACCATCTTTTATAAATCAGAAGTTAAATCAAACTTCAGATTTATACACATCTTAAAAAACAAATACCACCTAACAAACCATAAGGACTAAGGCATTGTTCGGCAAAAATAAGCTAGTGTACATGTTTGGACGCACATAAGCTGACTTATAAGCTAACTTATAAGCTAGCTTATTGATAAGCTACTTTGGCTATGTTTGGTAAACTAGCTGATGGCTTATAAGCTAGCTGATTACTTATAAGCTAGCTGGTAGCTGATAAACTAGCTGATGAATAAATTAGGCTATGTTGGCAAACTAACTGATAAGCTAGTTGATAGTTTATAAGCTAGCTGGTAGCTGATAAGCTAGCTGGTAGCTGATAAGCTAGCTGATGAACAAATTATGTTTGGCAAAAAGTAGCTGATAACCATTTAAGGGTGTGTTTGGTACATGAGACATGACAGGACGGGACGGGACAGAACTGTCTGTCCCATGTTTGATGCAGCATAGGACAGAACAGGAATTCACTGTCCCATGGCGCGACATGGGACAGGGACAGGATGGGACAACGTGGGACAAAGTGGGACAAAAAAAGGATTTTTCTTGTTCCACCAAAATAGGTGGAACAACATGGGACAAAAATGGGACAGAAAATCAAATATCATTAATTTACCATCATTTGATATATAAACTTAATATGATACTTGTTTTAATAGTCAACACCACTAGCCACGACCGTTGGTACCGCCGACGACCACCAGTAGCCACAGTCGGCCACCAACCACCATCATCCATTGCAACTACCACCACCGTCGTTGGCCACCTCCACCTTCTTCTCTAGAACAACAACCTCCTCCACTACCTCTACAACCACAATCGGCCACCAACCACCACCAGTCATCGCTGCCACTACCACCGTGGCCACCTCACCTCCACCATAACCACTACCACTCCACCGTCACCGTTATCTACTATCTTCACCTCCTTCACAACCACCACCGTCCATCTCCACCACCACCACCGTGGGTCACCTCACCTCCACCATAACCACCACCACTGTGGGCCATCTCACCTCCACCATAACCACCATCACTGCCTTCTTAAGTCATTTATAATCAATATCGGCCACCGATCACCACGGTCCATCGCCGCCACCAATACTACCATTAGAATGAAGCATAATTTATTATTTGTTTGAGTTGGGTATTCCAATCTATCATCAATTATAGCAAAATTCTCGTTCAAATTTTTTACTAATACGTATGTATGTATGTATTTATGTGTGTGTGTATATACATATAAACAAGTTGAGTAAAAATGCTTATAAATTAAATTATTTAATTTTTTGTTTTTTTGTGTAATTATAACTGTTATACAATATATAAAATCGTGAAATAACTTATATGACAACTTGTCTAGTTTTGTCCTGTCCTAGGTGTACCAAACACATACTTGTTATGTCCAGTCCAATCCTGTCCTGTCCCACCCTCTTGTCCTGTCCTGTCCAGTCCTGTCCAGTTTTGTCCCGTCATGTCCTGTCCAATCATGTCTGCGTACCAAACGCTACCTAAATGACTAAAAATGACATCTTGAAAAAATAATTATTATTATTAATGAGGGTATAACCGAAAAAGATGACAAAAAGCTCATCATAAGCTAGCTTATAAGTTATCTTATAAGTCAGCTTATGTGCATTCAAACATGTACACTGAAAATAAGCTAGCTTATAAGTTATCTTATAAGTAAGCTTATGTGCATTCAAACATGTACACTGAAAATAAGTTAGCTTATAAGCTAAAGCTAACTTATAAGCTAGCTTATTTTTGCCAAACAATGCCAAAGTAGCTTATGAGGAGTTCTTTGTCATCTTTTCCAATTATACCTTCATTAATATTAATTATTATTTTTTCAATGTGTTCTTTTTAATCATTTAAATGGTTATCAACTACTTTTTACCAAACATAATTTATTAATCGGCTAGCTTATCAGTCATCAGCTAGCTTATAAGCCAGTATGCCTAACGTAGCCTTAAATGCAAGTCAATCTTTTTATAAGGGAAGGGTTTGACTTGACATTGTGAAGTCAACGTGTCGAATTGTTTGGTGCAGGGAAGAAGATAACGGTTAAATTAAACTATTTCTTTTTCATTTCATCCCAACAAAAGTTTCTTCACGAAGAAGATGACGATTCTGCTACAAAATCTCCCGCCAATTCCTTCATCTTCTCCTTCCCTTCATTACAGAACAAGATGCCCAACAGTTTTGTGTGTTGTTGTAGCCACTGGTAACACTCAGAAACCTGATAAGATCAAACCCAAAACCAGAATCAAGATCAAAGAACCAGATGACTACCATGCCACTCTCAAAGCTCTCAATTCTAAAGGCCGTATGCCACGAAAAGCCCTTGGCCAGGTGCGTTTATGAGTTTTTTGGGTGTTAATTTTGTATGGATTTTGTTTGTGTTTACTCGAGAACGGGTTATATAAACGACTGTAATTATGTCAGAAACGTCTGTTTCTTGTGTTATAGTTGAATTTCACGCTGGATTTGTAGGTTCTTTTTAATTGGGGTGAATAAATAGGTGATTTTTCGTTTGGGTTTGAGTGGGGATTTTTGTCGAACACTTGGTGGGTGTTTGTTGATTGTTGTAAAAAGCTACATTTTTAAACCCAAATGGCTTACTTTCCAGGATTGAAATTGCTTTGGATTTTAAGCACAAGTTCTTGGAGTATTGAGACTCAATTATAGTAAAAAAAGGTGGTACAAGAAAAGAGAGTGGAGAAAGTTGATATCAAACTAAGAATCAATGAAATAATTGAATAAATATTGAGCTAAAGAACTCAAATCCAGTTCCTTTTGTTCCAAGTTTCTTTTTTTCTTTCTGGATTGCTTTTCTTTTTGTCTAACTAGCATTGTTTGCATTTAGCTACAATGGTGACATTCCCTATGGTTGCAGAATTTGATAGTCCCTAAACCTTAACCTACTGATTCCTTGTTAACAATAAGATTGTTCTATAAGTTCTTATATTAAGAACTTTACCAACAAGTTACTATAAGGTGAATTTAGTTGACCGTAAATAAGGAAGGATAAATAATTTGAAAAGTATTATGGTTGACACCAAAAATCAACCATTGGCTCTCTATAGTTAATTAGTTGTTATTATTATATTATGCAGCATTACATGTTAAATGGTGAAGTAAATGAGCAACTTGTTGATGCTGCCAAAGTGGGCGATGGTGACTTGGTGCTTGAAATCGGTCCAGGAACGGGGTCTCTCACCAATGTTCTTGTTGAATCTGGTGCAACTATTCTTGCCATTGAAAAGGTTATTTTTTTTTTCATTTACGGGCTTTTCTTTTTCTTGCTAAATGTTTGATCTTTACTGTCACACAATAAACTTATCATTAAACCACAAGGGTTGTGGCGTACTGGTTGAGGCTCTGGGAGATGTGGTGGAATATCCCATTTGCCCAGGGTTCGAACTTCGAATCCAGGCGTACTGGTTGAGGCTCTGGGGGATGTGGTGGAATATCCTATCTGTCCAGGGTTCTAATCCAGGCATACACAACAATTGTGGCCACTGAGTTTATCAGGGCTGATGTATTGCAGTTATAATTTGCCGGGATTAGTTATGCCTGGGATACCCTTCACAAAAAAATAAAAAATAAACTTATCATTATTCATCTTTGTAATGTCTTGATCAATGTGAGATCATAGGATTTGGAAAGTCTTCAATACTTGCCTATATCTACAAATTAAAAGTATAGTAAGGTGATATTACAAATATATCATTAGTCATTATTGTGAAAAGACTTCATTTTTTGTCAACGGGAAGGTTCACCTTTTCCTATGATTTATTGTGCATATATTAATATGCTATTTCTGAAGTCAAGGGGATTCCATGTATATGGAATAAATGAAGTATTTTATGCCTTTCCCAATAGGCTAAAATCCATTGATCACAAATGGGGATGTTTGGTACACGACACGACAGGACAGAACAGAACATGGATTACTGTTCCATGCTTTTACAGGACTTTTGTGTGGAACAGACAGGAACATAGTGGAACAGACTTGTTCCACCCCCACCCCATGGAACAAGGTGGGACAGAGCTATATTTTACCAACATAACCTCAAAATAAAACGTAATTCTATTCTAAAACATCAAATACACCTCCCTCTTTACATTTTGTTCATTCTTTAAATTTTATTTATTGTATTTTATGTTCTTTAAACTTTCTCTTTACTGTCCTCAAAATATTATTTTTGTATGGTTTCTATATTTTGATTAATTTATGTGATTTATTAAATATTTAATAATAAAGAATAATATATAAAATAAAAATTGGAAACTATATAAACCTTTTATTTTGGTGTCATTTCAATCGTTTGGTGAAATCTTTCTAATGATATATTTTGTTATAAAAAATATTTATTTTTTTATAATTTAATCAATTACATAAATTATTCAAATATATAAACAACTCATTAGGGGTAAATTGGTCATTTTATCTGTTCTGACCTGTCCAGTTCTATCTTACCAAACACTGAATAACTATTTTGTCCCATCCTGTCTGGATACCAAACGCACCCAAAAAAAGTGATGGAATGCACATTATACAAGCACATGGGTACCTTTGGAACTGCATAATTGCAGCATTGTATGTATGCCATAGATCATTATTTTGTTCATATTACCCATATAACTTGAGAATTTTGTATGAAATGTGGATCAGCTTATTGGAACGGATTAAATGACATTTATGTAGTGTAATAAAGGAGCGGGTTCAAATGAGAACTTAAATTTGGTTGTGAACATGAGGACAAAGGAGAGAGCGACACGTGTCATATTCAGAGTGATAATGAAGGGAATTATTCAGACTAAATATAGTGTTATTCAGACTGAATGACACTATATTCAGACTGAATGACACTACATTCAGTCTGAATAACACTGTCTGAATAACACTATATTCAGTCTGAATATTTCTTTTCATTATTCACTCTGAATATGACACTTTTCGCGCTCTACAACCAAATTTGAGTTCTCATTTGAACTTTCCTCGTGTAATATATAATATATATATATATAATATTTTCTATTGACTATTGTAAACTGTAGGATCCTTACATGGCTGCACTTGTAAGAGATCGTTTTGCAAGTACACATCGTGTGAAGGTAATGCATACTTCTGTTTGTTTTTGCTGAAATAAATTAATTCTTTTTGGATGCTTTGCGTATGAATCCCTCTAAAGAAAATGATTTTTATGTATCTTAAATCTTTTACTCGATGATTTTTGACGTATAAAATGTGTTGTCTAAAGGATTCCTTCTGAAAGCGGCCTGAGCCCTTGGTAGAACACTTTTCAATATCTATAAATTCCTAACAGTTTCTATTATTGGTCTTTTACCCTTTTTAAATGTCTTTTTTCCCTTTAAAATTTCTGTTAACTCAGGGGTAGTTTGGTCTTGTTACCCTTTTTAAATATCTTTTTTCCCTTTAAAATTTCTGTTAACTCAGGGGTAGTTTGGTCTTTTTACCCTTTTTAAATATCTTTTTTCCCTTCAAAATTCCTGTTAACTCAGTGGTAGTTTGGTCTTTTTACCCTTTGTAAATATCTTTTTTCCCTTTAAAATTTCTGTTAACTCAGGGGTAGTTTGGTCTTTTTACGCTTTTTAGATATCTTTTTTCCCTTTAAAATTTCTGTTAACTCAAGGGTAGTTTGGTCTTTTTACCCTTTTTAATCATTATCCGTATAAAATCTCTGTTAACTCAAGGGTAGTTTGGTCTTTTCTTGACATTAGTTTGTCTTATGTTCTTTGGATACCACTAGTTCATATATTTAGTTCTTGCTGTTGAAATTGATTCAACTATTTTATTGGTACAAATAAACGGTTAATAACATTTCAAATGTCTTCAACAAATTATGTAGGTAGTACAGGAGGATTTTACTAGATGCCACCTCCGATCTCATTTGTCATCATACATGGAAGAAAGTGATCCCTCGGATTCAAATCCATATGCAAAGGTGAGAACTTTATGATTCTCTCTCTCTCTCTCTCTCTCTCTCTCTATATATATATATATATATAGAGGAAAGTTCAAATTATTCAGTCTGAATATTTCTTTGATTATTCATTCTGAATATGACACGTGTCGCGCTCTCATTTGTCCTCACATTCACAACCAAATTTGAGTTCTCATTTGAACCCGCCCCTATGTGTGTATATATATATATATATATATATTGGAAGGGTGTCCTAGGCTATGCCTGGACTAATCCCGGCAAATTATGACTGCAATACATCAGCCTTGATAAACTCAGTGGCCACAATTGTTGTGTACGCCTGGATTTGAACCCTGGGCAGATGGGATATTCCACCACATCCCTCAGGGACTCAACCAGTACGCCAAATAAGATACCTTTTGCGTGGTTTTGATAAAAAAATATTCTATTTTATCCTAATTGTTTACGCAGGTGGTTGCCAATATACCATTTAATATAAGTACTGATGTAGTCAAACAACTTCTTCCAATGGGTGACATCTTCTCTGAAGTCGTCTTGTTACTACAGGTTTGCACTTTTCGGTTTTTTTTTCTTCTCAATTTATGTGACATTTTTCCGTTTTCTTGTGTAATCTTGTTAGATTCTTATCATACATACCTGTAAAACTAAATGAACCCAGTATATCCCACACAAAGGTAGGGTCTACCCGCCCGCGGGGGTGGGTGGGGTGGGGTGCTATTTATATTTGATCCAAAATAAGTGTCCACTTTCAAAAGTCAATAAACAAATTCTCAAATTTGTCCTTAATTAATGCGCATATATTTAAGAGTTGTAAAGAGATAGAAATTAAATAAGGTTAAAGATGTGATTTAGGTGGCGTTTGTTTTTTAAGAGGTCCGAAGTCTGAAGTCTGATTTCAGTTCGGAAATGGTTATGAAATGCCTAAACGAATCAGACATAAGTGGTGATTAAGAGCTCAAAATGAAAAAACAAACAAGGCCTTAGTTAACCAAAAAGTGTAATAATTATGTATGTCTAAAACTGTATGCCCCATTTCAATAGTGGACACTTAATTTGGAAAGGAGGGAGTATTATTTAAAAAGCTACATAAATTAATTAAAATATATAAAATATAAAAACAACTCATTAGGGGTAAATTGGTCATTTTATCTGTTATGATTTTATCGTCATGTTTCATCTTTGTGTTTGAAAACGTTCAGGAGGAAGCCGCTGTGCGCATGGTGGACTCATCTTTGAGAACATCCGAATACAGACCCATCAATATCTTCATAAACTTCTATTCAGGTAATGTTGCATATGGAGTTTTTTTATATGAAACTAAAAGAAAATATTGACCAATTGTTGGAAAATTTCGGAGGTTGAAATAAAAATATAAAATTTAATCTTTTTTTCTTAAATTTTTGGTTGAAACCTTTTCTTGCAGATCCTGAATACAAATTTAAGGTCCCAAGGGAAAACTTCTTTCCGCAACCTAAAGTAAGCGATTAATGCCTTTTCTTTATTGTTCCCATTTTTGGTAAGAACAACTGATAAGATAAGATAGATGACAATGTAAAATGACCTAAAAGGAAAATATAAAGGGCATAATTGGAAAAAGTGAAGAAAACCCAATAAGCCATTTGAAGTAGTGTTTTAGAAACCCTAAACCCTAAAATTACCCGTTATGGAAACAACTGTTCTACTGTTTAGTTTGGTTTGGTTAGTATAATTTATGTAGCGACTACTTTATTTTTCGTTTTATTTTTCACTAAAATCATTCATGTTATAATTAAAATTTATTTATTTGTATATAGGTAGATGCAGCTGTTGTTGTGTTTAGATTGAAGCAAACAGTAGATTATCCCCAAGTTTCATCAACCAAGAGCTTCTTCTCAATGGTTTGTACTTTAGAACATTAGTCCATTCCTTAACGACCATCTCCAACAGTTTTTCTATAATTTTAAAAAATGGAAAAGTAAAAAAATCAAAATCTCCCAAAAAAAATTTACATTTACATTCACCTTCAACCCGTTTCTCCTTTTTGGAGATTTCAACGTTAATCATATAGTAATTTACGTTTTTCGTCCTTGTGGTTTGTTGAAAATTTCTATTTGTTTTTGTGGTTTTGAAATTACGATTTTTATCCTCATGGTTTATAATTCATTATTGCTTTCGTCCTTGTAATTTAAACTTTATTGCTTTTTATAGTTCATTTCTATTTTATCCATTATACTTAAAAGTGGTAGTTAGCCTCAGGGACGAAAATAGAAATGAATTGCAAAACATAGGGACGAAAACTGTAATTTCAAAACCATAGGGATGAACCCGAGATTTTTTAACAAACCACATAGACTAAAAATGTAATTTACCCTTATGTGGACAAAGTCGGTAAGTCACACCACCTTTTTGCGAACTGAGCTAACACGCCAGATGCAGTGGCGGATCTAGAATTTTTGTCTACTGGGGTCCCATTAAGGTAGACTAAAGGCGCGTAAATGCACCGACGTGTTTCGGGAAATTTTTTAAGTCTTTTAGTTGATTCCAAGGGATTTTCTTAGTGTTTTTGTCGATTTTGAATGATTTTCTTATTGTTTTTGTCGATTTTGAAGGATTTTTTTTTATTGTTTTTGTCGATTTCTAAGAATATTCTCCGTTTTTTTATTGATTTCAAGAGATCTTTTTAGCGTTTTTGTCAATCACGGACAAGATGGGGTCCCTTGGAAAATTTTACTGGGGGAAACTAAAGCTAAATACATTATTTTTGAAATTTTTTACCCTATATAATTTTTTTTTCTAACAATTGAATGGGGTCCTTGGACCCCCCCTTTTTCATGCCAGCTCCGCCACTGGCCAGATGCAACATTGATCATATTATTGAAACATTCGTATAATGGAGGGAGGTTCATTTAGAAATCTTAAATATTTTAAGAACACATGAATCACCTATTTTATGTAGTATTCATCATGAATATTTATTATGTTATTCATCATGAATACTACAGAAATAGGTGGTTCGTAGATTCTCAACATATTTAAGGTTCCCAAATGAATTTGCGCCCTTTAATCAAAAAATCAATTTCTCTCTTCCTTTAACTTTTTTTATTACAAGGTGGGGAGTTTTTATCTTTATATATTAAAAAAAATCATTCTTTTTTTCTTTTCTTCATTTAATTTTGAAGGGTTCTTCAAATTTATAGATTTTTTCTTACTTTTCTCCAACTCTCTCCATTTTAGAAAATCTTTTTGAGAAAAAAAAAACATAAAAACTCCAAAATCTTCATTTTCTCCATTTTAGAATATAGTTGCTCTAATTTGTTCCATTCCCTTATCCCATCGGTTAAATTTTAAATTTTAGGTTAATTCTGCATTTAATGGGAAACGAAAGATGTTGCGCAAATCTCTCCAACACATAACGTCCTCCCTCGAGATCGAGGAAGCTCTTGTTAACATTGGTCTCCTAGCTACCGTAAGTATTCGGTCCCCCCCCCCCCCTTTTTTTTGTTGGAAGGGTGTCCCAGGCTATGCTTGGACTAATCCCGGCAAATTATGACTGCAAAACATCAGCCCTGATAAACTCAATGGCCACAATTGTTGTGTACGTCTGGATTCGAACCCTGGACGGATGGGATATTCCACCGTATCCCTCAGGGTCTCAACCAGTACGCCACAACCCTTGTGGTTTTCGTCCCCATTGTTGTTCTTTTTCGTTCTTTAACTTTATCAACTCGCTTTCTTTTTCAACCCTTTGTGATTGATTGTTTATTTTTCTTGCAGTCGAGACCGGAAGAATTGACACTAGAAGATTTTGTAAAGTTGCATAATTTAATTGTAGATATTTGAAAAAAAATGGTATTTAGAGATACCCTTTTGAGCATTAGGTAGGAAAGTTTGTACTTTTTGAAAATATTTCTCAAAGTACAACTTTAAAGCTCTATGGTACAAGTGTTCATAAAGCTTTCAAGAAACCCTTGTTGCATTCTTGTTGTATAGAAAGTTGATCACCATGTTGTACCTATTAATATATGTAGTTGCAATAAATCCAGTTTATTTCTTTTATAAACTGTTTTTTAAAGTTAATTTTTCAATTTTTTTTGGTGGTTTCATCAGCTAACATATCAGCTAAATTTGACTAGTTTATCGGCTAAATTAAAAGAAGGTTTAAGATTTTTTATTAGGGGTATCACAAAATGATTAACATAATATAAAATATATAAAAAGTTACATGTCAAAAAGAAATACTTTTTATTTTAATTTATGTTTTGAAAAATGAACTCAACAAATTACAACTATATAGTCTCAAAAGTTTATTTAATTGTGTATCATATCATTAGGAAAAGATATATTCTTAGAAACACAAAAACATGTTAACTTCAAGTTATATACATTTTAGTCACTAAAACTAATAGATTCTTCTCTAAATCATTCACTATTTGTATTGGGTATTGTGACTATTGTCACTAAATCTAGATAATTAGTCCAAAATTAACCCTAAACAAATTGCCCCAAATTTAAATCTATTTTTGAAAATACAACTGATCATGTCCTTGAGGTTGCATTTTTACAACGAGCTGAGTCCTTAACACGACCATAAAGATCCAGGTTGCTGATTTATTTAGAGAGCAAACTTGTCAGAAAACTACAACCATAAAGACCCAACTCATTAAAAAATACAACTACAAAGATGTAACTTGTTAAAAAAAACAACCACAAGGAGACATTTGGTTGAATTTTTTTAAAAGGGACAATAACCGTTAAAAACATTTGGTCACAAAAACAAAACATGAAATAAAATAAAGAGTATAAAATAGAATGTAGTTTTTTCAGATATTGTGATTTTTGATACTTATAGTATAGTTGTTGATATCATTGTCTTCAAAGATCCAATTCCGTTAAATCCAGTTAACCGTCAGTGTTCGAACCAACTTACGTACACCTTGACTAATCGTAGGGGCTGGAGGATCAGCCAAAAAAATCTCCAATATGGGGCTCGAAACAGTTACCTCTAAAGAGAATCACAAGTCTTAAAAGTGAGTTGAGCTAGTTGTTAATGTTGTCTTCAAAGATGCATTCCAAGGTATTGTACAATGTGAACTTGTGCCATATCACTTTAATATGGTTCTAATTAGACAAATAGACTCAAAATGACAATTTTATACATTTAAATTGGTTTCCTAATTATTTCTCTCCCGAATTAACGCAAATATCACATTTTTGTAATATTCAGGTCCGTAATATTGCAGACCTAACTAAAAGACAAAAACAATCGATCATTCTTGCAAGTGTTACCGTTGCAATTACGAATTGACCGTCACTAAAGCAGATATGTGTTAGATTTTTTTTTGCTTAGGTCCGCAATATTGTGGGCCTGCATTTTGCATTAGTGTGACATTTGGATCGATACGTAGGATACTAAGGTTATGTCTGGCAAAAATAAGCTAGCTTATTTACATAGTATATGTTTGGCAAACCAATAGCTAACTTATAAGCTAGCGTATTGAAACGCCATTTGTAGTAGCGTTTTAGAAGCTTATTGTCATTTTTTTTCCAATTAAAATCCTCATGAATATTAATTATTATTTATTACTAGTAATTATAAATATGCCTTTTTTTTATCATTTTACATTTTTATAAGTTAGATTTTACAAAACGTGTTAACCAGCTAGCTTATCAGACGTCCGTTAGCTTTTCAGCTGCCCACTGGTTTGCCAAACATAGCCTAATTTGAATGTTCAAAATTTCCCTTCTAATTAGGGATGCAAACCAGCCGATCAACCTCCATGGATGATCTCAAAGATATCGATCAAAACTTCGATTGGAAATGGAAATGGAAAACATCGATTAGTATTCACATTCGAAGTGCTAATTGCTTACAATTTGACTGATTGTAATCTTACGATCTTCAGACAATCAAAACGTAAAACTGTTTGGAATTCAACAATGGAACTGATAGATCAGATCTAAAGCTCTCAGTTTCATTACATGAGGATCAGAATCATCTCGAACCCTAGCCGATTCAATTTCAATCTCATCCTGCAACCACCGTCTCCGTTCTCCGGCGGCCAACGATGTCGGTGATAACGATCGCTTCAGACGTTTGTTGTTCTGAATAAAGCAATCCTTCATCCGTTCTTCCACCGATTCAATCGTCTCCATCTTCGAATCCTCCTCTTTTCCTCCGTTATGTTCTTCATCGGCGAACTGCATCGGTGCATCGTCACCGTCGATTAGATCCGCCGGCGAGGAGGCGAGGAAGAGAGAGAGATGACGGTGAGCGGTGTGGAGGGAGGCGTAGATGTTTGCAGCGTCGACGGCGGCGGTGGTGGTTGACGGAAGCTGCTTTGCCAAGGAGGTTGCTTTCTCTAACGCCGTGATCAGGTCCGTCACCGGCACCGTTTCCGTCTCCATCTCCGATCTCTGTGTATACTTGTTGTTCTAGATGCTTCGATGACAAAAAGGGAATTTGGAATTTCTTTTGATAATTTAAAGGATGTTTTTGGATTAAATGATTATCAAATTATTATATTTGAAGTTGTAACTTATGGGTTGGGTTCCGATAAGAAGGGAAGTTATCGTGAGAAAAGGTAAGAAGGGATCTCCATCGTTGGATGGACATTAGGATGAAACGCACCAAGATGAGATACGTCGAGATGCACCTGATCAATCCCCGTATCAAACGCAATTCATAGGTGGGATTGAGATTAAAATTTGATCAAGGATCAAAATCACTTCTTACGCTTCTCACCTTAACTTCACTTCTCACATGATCAGATGCCTTAACTTATGGGCATATGATCATGTAAGAAGTAGAGTTAAGGTGACAACTTTAAGAAGAGATCTGAGTCATTGATCACTTTTAATCGCATACTCATCCATGAATCGCACCTTAGAAGGGAGTTGATCCGGTGCATCTTAGTGTACCTCATCTCGGTCCATCTCATCCTAATGTCCATCCAAGGATGAAGATCTCTTTTTACACTTCTCAACATAACTGTCATTTTCACCGGAACCCAACCCGTCTAAAGAAATACAGTGTTTTACGGTAAGAAGTGGAGTTATGGTGAGAAGGATAAGAAAAGACCTACATCATTGGATGTATGTTAGGATGAGATGCATGGGAGATGAGATATATCGAGATACAACGGATCAATCCCCATATCAAGCACGATTCATGAATGGCTTGAGATTAAAAGTGATTATTAAGGATGTTTTTTGATTAAATGATTATTAAATATTATATTTGAAGTTGTAATAATCGGTTGGATGATCATGTGAGATTATAAAATGATATAGGATTACAAGTGAAAGTGAGAAGCATAAATAGAAATCTTGAGCTATGATTATTTTTAATCTCAAATTCACTTATGAAACGTGTTTTATATGAGGATTGATTCGGTGTATTTCAGTATATCTTATCTTGGTGCATCTTCTAAGGGTGGAAATCATTTCCATCATTCTCAATATAACTTCACTTTTCATCAGAACCCAACTCATAATCAGATTCAGTATTTAAATTATGTCCAAAGCAATACCACGTGTGTTTGGTAAACCAGAAAAAACAAAAAAGGGCTCACTTTTATGTGAAAAAGTTGTGAACAAAGTGAAATAGACGTGTTCCAGCCCGTTCCCACATGACAAAGTGGAAGAGACATATATTTTACTAATAGTAAAATATGACTCCAAAAGAAACCTAATTCTCTACTGAAGCAACAAATACAGCGCAAATTAGTTGTTATGGTGCATAGTGAAAGGTGTACCGATACTTTGAGGGGTGCTTCGAGATATTAAGGGTGTGTTTAGTTACAGAAAAATTTCTTGTTTTCTAGGAAAATTTTCCAGAGGAAATGAAAATTTTGGAAAACGTGTTTAGTTCGTTTAGTTTTCAAAAAAAATTCAAGAAAACGAAAATTCTCATTTTCTAAAATTACATTGAATTTAGAAAACTACTTTTACCACTTTTCCAATTTTTTGTTTTCTAAAAACTTTTCCACATTTACACATACACACTTTCACACAGGGGCGGAACACAAGCCTTTTAACCTCAAGAGCCGAACCTAATCTCTTTTATACAAATGAATCACATAAACAACTTCGATTAGTACAACAAAAACTTTATAGGACGCCAAAAATTTATAAGCCTCCTTTATAAGACTTAATTTATAAGAGCAACAAATAAAATGTCTTATCTAAATACAGTGTTGTAATAAGTTTATAATACGTTTTTTTACGTTTTTATGAAAAAAAATCGTATTATTTAGTTTATAAGACACGGTTTGAAAAAATGTTTTATAAAAACCAAGTGTCCTATAAAAAAGGTGTTTATAGGACACTTTCTCAATAGTGTCCTATAAGTTAATGCGATTCTTTGTATTAAAAGTGTCTTAAAAGATTTGTTAAGACGTTCAAAGCGTTCTATAAACTTATTACAATGCATTTAGATTGAACGTTATAATTTTGGTCCTAGACGTTAAGTCTTATAAAGCAGTCTACTAGGACGCTTAAAAATTGGTGGTGTTCTATAAACCAGATTTTGTTCTACTGGATGTAATAGATATGTAAGTATAAAGTGGAACCTTTCTTTCTTTCAAGACTTTGAAATCTCGCACAATTTGTATCTCACATCGATGACAGATCACCTATTGTTTTCTTCGTTATTGGATACTTATCCATGGATGATAAATATAAACCGGTTAAGTATAAAACAAACTAATTCACTGTATCAAGAACTTTTCTGAAAATTCTAGGGGGAGAAGTTGCTACCCCTTCGTACAAGGTAGCTCCGCCCTCGTTTATAGGACCAAACCAAAAAAAATTCATATCTAAAAGCATTATAATTGTTTATAGGACGCTTTTATACGTTTTAACAAGTTTTACGACACTTTTTAAAATAAAGTGTTATATTAGCTATTTTATAGGATACTTTTGAAAAATATCTTATAAACAAAAGTGTCGTATAAAAATACGGATTTATAGGACACTTTTCAAAATTGTCCTATAAAATAGTTAATAGGATACTTTATTTTAAAAACGTCGTAAAAAACTTGTTAAAACGCCTAAAAGCGTCCTATAAACATATTAAAACGCTTTTAAATACGACGCTTTATGGTTTGATCCTATAAACTTGTGTCTTGTAAAATATTCTTTTAGGACGCTTTTTCATTTTCGACGCCCTATAAAACCATGTTTAGTGTAATGTGAAGAAAGAGTCTAAATAAAATATTTAATTGAAATATTAATTAAAAGTTATTATTTATTTGAGTCTTGGACGGTTGTGTCATGTGTGAGTACAGGGGCCAATAGCAATTTAATAAAAAAAAAGTCCTAATATGCCTACCCCAAGTCCTTAATCTTCCTTAGTAGTAAAAATAGCACAGGGGCCTTGGCCCCCCAAAGCCCCACAAGTGTTCCGCCTCTGCTTTCACACACGCACACACACACACACACTTTCACACACACGCGTACACTTTCTAATTTGAAAAAAAAATGGAAAACGAATAGTGGTAGAAAATGCACAACCAAACGCGTTTTCTGATTTTATAAATATGAAAAATGAAAACTTCACCATTTCAACTAAACGCGTTTTCTAAAATTTTCATAGAAAACTGAGAATGAAAACTCCACCATTTCAACTAAATGCGTTTTCTAAAATTTTCATAGAAAACTGAGAATGAAAACTCCACCATTTCAACTCCATTTTTCTGAAAACGTTTTTTTGGAAAATGAAAACAGTTTTCGCTAACTAAACGCACCCTAAGAATATAAGAAACGTTAACCAAAAAAGGGGGGAAATCCCTTTAAAAAAGCAACCAAAAAACCGAAAAAGTTCATTGGAAACAACAACAAAACTTAAAACATCTTTCGAAAAGATGGAATTCGGTTAAAAATAATCAGCGACTTTGCAGACCTTTGATCCACCTTAAAGTTGCAGATACTCGTAAAAAATATTGGGTCTGCCGCTGTGACACCTCATTAAGCATGCGAACACCATGGTCTAACTTGCGGTTTTTATAACACGATATTTTATTTTATTTATCATTAAACATGTATACATCGTGATCCAAGGGTGAAGATCATTTCTTACCTTTCTTACGGGAAAATGCCATTCTTTTAACAGAAAATTTTAACGACCGTTAGAAGGATGAACTAAATTCAGACGTTCAAAAATCATGATGGTAATTTTATAATTTTAAAACTGTATGGATGAAAAGTGTTATTTTTTACACACCACAAGAACCGAATTTATACTTTGAAAATTGTACTTTTTGTACCTATAATTTGCAACCTACTGGGATGAAAATCACAATTTCTAAACTAATGAGCAAAAATCAAAATTATTAAAAATGTACAAGGACGAAAATTGTAATTTACTCTACTTTTAGATTATGCAATGAAACATGTACTCTAAATAAAACCTTCAAAATACATGTCTTAAAAAATCATTTGTTCGATCATATAATCAAACTTACATCTCGATAACACTCAATTACTCATAATCATAGACGTAACCAATACACATACGCACATATTTACATGCGTAAATCGGTTTTACATACATATTATACGAATAGATACATTTTAAACATTTGAAAAAGTCTGAAAAAACACATGGGTCAAATATGTACGTATTTTTGGTCTCCTAAGCTTTTAATAGCCGAAGGTAATCGTCAATGATGGACATAGCCGATGATCGATAACCCGAACCAAAAAGATTGTAATGGTTCAAGTAATGGTATAACAAATAAAGATCTCTTCTTTTCTCGAACCCGGGTTGCTTTGGCATCACCTAAAAGATGACATGGATTAAGATCTAGTCACCACCACCAGTAAAACCAAACCAGATGAACCCAATATATCATACTTAATAAATGTAGGGCATGAGAGTAGAATGTATGCAGACATTGCCTCTAGTAGAGATGTACAAAAAAAGCCCAATCAAGCCAACTTTTTTTTTCTAAGGGCTTAAAAGCCCAATTGGGCCTTTTTCAGTCCCGGGCCGGGCCCAAACAGGTCCTATATTTATTTAAATTTTAAATTTTTTTTGATAATTTTTTAATATATGTAATTGGGTCACTTAAATACACTTTAAAAATACGTTTTATTATAGTTTTATAATTGGTTTTCAATAAAATACACTTAAAAAATATGTCTATTATAGTTTTATGATTGATTTTCAATCAAATACATTTAAAAAATACGTTTTATTATAAATTTGTAATTGGTTTTCAATCAAATACACTTAGAAAGTTAAAAATATATATATAAATACATTTTTTTTTGTAAAAATGGGGCCAATCCTACAAATCGCTCCAAAAGTGCAACCGGGCCAGGCCGGTCCTCCATCGGTCCGGGCTCATTTGGCTATCTCTAGTGATAGTGTGTGCAAATAAGCAACAACAGAAAATAAAGTCAGCTACAACAAAATGGTCAACAGCACGGTATTTTTAGACGGATATCGTATTTTTGAATATCCATTTCATTTATTATGTGAAAACGTATGAACGTAAGTACGTACCTCAAAATAGGCATTGTAAAACGAGCCTCCGAAGCCCGCACACCATGACATTCCAAATTCCGCTTCATTATGTCCATCTACATAACATTCAAGAAAAATATATTTATAAAAAACCGAGAAAAAGCAGCCCGTTACCGATTTTCCTTTTGTGGGACCCATTTCCAATTTTACGCTTGTATAATGAAATAATGAAATGGGACCCACATAACGAAAATGAAACAGTAGAGACGGGTACCCCGTTACTTTTAAATAAAATTTATTTTTTATATTTATTAATAAAATTATATTACCCTTTAGGTTAGAGTTAGACGAGTAATCTATGTTTATACTAGACTTAAAATTACATTTTTATCGAATTAGTTTTAACCTTTTACTATATTTACTCCTTTAAACTGATACTTTGTAGTTTATAATAGACTTAAAATTACATTTATTATCGTATGCAATGTAAAAAAAATTAAAAAATAGAAACCGGGTACCCAGTGGGTTCCAGTTCCAAAATATAAAAAACCGATGTTAGCAATTCCGGTTCCATAGAAATAGAAACCGGGTACCCAGTGGGTACCCGGTTATGCCCCCCCCCCCCCCCCCACACACACACACCTTCGAGTGGGATGCTTGACCTCTACCCCAAATAATACATAAAAGGGTCACACTTACAATAACAAGCCGGATCAAGTATAACGGGCTCCCCATTCTTATCGGAACTAATATTTCCGCTCCATAAATCTCCATGTAATAAACAAGGCTCGATATTTACGTCTTCAAACAAAGCTCCAAGATTTTTCACTAATCTTTGCCCTAAATTTAGATCACAACCAACCAAACCGGTAAATTTCACATGGAGTTTTTCTTTTTTTTTCTTTTTGGGGGGGGGGGGGTGTAAGAAAGAAAGATCCACGGACCTTTTTCGTAAATAGCGGAATCACCATATTGTTGTTGTGCTAGCTTAAGTTGAAAGGTTAATCGATGGTCGGAGTAAAACTCGATCCAATTTGACGTCCACGTGTTTATCTGTGGCGTACTACATGCCACCACTCGAGCTTGTTAAAACTAAAGAGCAATGAAAAGTCTAGAAGAGTATCGTAAAAGATTAAAAACCCGTAAAAAAGATTCAAAATGGTTTCAGAAAGAGCCAAAAAGAATGTATTTTCTCAAGTTATTTTATCGTTTCCATTTCACGTGTTCGATTTGAACCATAAAGATTCCGTATATGTAATTATTATGCTTTTTAATGAATTAAATGACAATTTTACCCTTAATAACAGAGATAAAAAGTTTAAAAACCCGTAAAAAAGATTCAAAATGGTTTCCAATAGAGCCAAAAAGAACGTTTTTTCTCAAGTCATTTCTCATTTCCATTTCGGGCGTCCCATTTGAACCATCAAGATTCCGTATATGTAACTATTACCACTTTTTAATTAATTCAATGACAATTTTACCCTTAATAACAAAGAGATACAAAGTTTAAAAACCCGTAAAAAAGATTCAAAATGGTTTCAAAAAGAGCCAAAAAGAACAATTTTTTCTCAAGTCGTTTCTCATTTCCATTTCTTACGTTCCATTTGAACCATAAAGATTCCTACGGCCGGTGGTTCTAATGTAATTATTACACTTCTTAATTAATTAAATGACAATTTTACCCGTAAAAACAGAGGGAGTAATGAACTTTCGCATCTCATGATCAAGGGTAGAATTGTAAATTAGGCACTTACTTTTCGAAATGGACACTTATTTTGGAACGAAGGGAAAGAGAGGTAAAACGTACCTGCCAATGGTATTGTTGACATGAAACCCGAAACCCTTTTCGGATTTTGTGGCTTTATGCATCTCCGCGAGCTTCCTTCCTAGCAAAGACTAATTTAATAGAAAAATTAAAAGAAAATTGTGAACCACAATTGAAAAGCGAAAAAAGGGCGTATTTTTAGGGTTTACCTGATCACCTCTCGATGAACCAAATTCTATAAATTCCATAATGATATATGAACCTCCGGTAGGCAATGCACCAACCTTCAAGAACCAAAAAAAAGTTAACGATTTTAAGCTTTTCGACATGAGAATCAAGTTTTTTGTAAAATGACATAATTACCCCTCATGTTAACGGTGTTAGACCGAGAGACTAATTTGTTATGAAAATCAAAAGTTAGGGACTAATGATGTTACTTGGTACATTTTAGTAACTCAAATTCCGAATTTGGGGATATACCATAGGGACCAAGAATGTTCACTCTTAGTTTTAAGGACTAATGGTGGTCCTGAATGTTTTCACATATGAAACAACATTGTATAAACACTGAACGTTTCACATGATGTGTTGTTTCACATATGAAACAACCCATGAAAACGGGTTTCGCATTACCCTCAAAGGAAACTTACCTTAAATGGTTGAGGAACACGAATGGATTTTGTTTCATACATTGCTCGTAACCCCAAAGCCTCTCCTTCAAACATCTCGGGTCCAATACTCCTAAAAATCAAGTTTACAATCAAAATGACAAAAATACCCTCAGAAAAAAGTACACATCAGTGCACAAAGTAAAAGAACGAAAAGCAAGCTACAAAAGGGTATAATTGGAAATCTTGACACGAGGGTCGATAAAAAAAAAGTAACCTGTTTGTCTTAACGAAGAAAGAACCAACATCGGTATTATATCGGCTAGCAAGATTAATGCAACCACCACCAACGGGGGTAATTCCGGTAATTTGAGTTGCTTTTCCTTCTGAAAGAATCCATTCTCGAACTGGATCCGTACTCACTGTTGCCACTGAAAATGGTGAAAACTTTAGAACGATTATAATGTCACTTTTCTACAAGATTTTTGAAAATAAAATGTAGATTGATTATAGAACAATAGACCGTTCTTGATCATTCTTCTGAAAATGCCAAAAAGATGAGTTTATTTCGGGTGGAAATGTAAATGCAAAGAAGAAAAACATCTTTAAGTGTGTCTTTTTTGTCCAAATTGCTAATTTTTTAAAAAGATTTTGTTTCTTTTATTTTGCGTTTTAGTAAAGGGCGATGATTCGTTTATAAGTGGTCCAAAAACAATCCGTTTTGTTGATTCTGCTTTTAGACTTCAGAGTTCAGTACCTCTTAAAGAACAAACAACGCCTTACTTAATTGTAAGTATTGAACACAAAAATTAGTTATAAATTATAATCAATTGGTTTAAAACGTCAAATGAAGGTCAAATTGAAGAGGAACCCTATTTGGGGGTAAAGTAAAAAACCAAACAATAAGGAATTAGAACAAAAAAACTAGATCAAAATTGCAAAGTGAAAGATGAAAACAACATGGGTGGTGATAAATTCTTGATATATTTGGAATTTTATATACGAAATGAGTTAAACAACATTAAATTAATGGTGGGTTTATCTTAGAAAGCTTAAAAGATCAAATCTTTATATTCATAATACAATTTATGTAAGACATGGGATCACGTGAGACTAGTCTGTTAAAATAACACTGAACCTAATTTGTTAGAAGGTTAATGAGCTTAACGGGACTTACAGCTTATTCGGTCAGCTATATATGAATGTTTGGAAGTGAATTCATTATATAGAAAGTGGCTTATTCAGTAAGCTTCTAGGGAGGAGCTTTATGCAGAAAGCCAATGTTTTTCTAAACATGTCCTTCCCAATTAAAAACAAGCTCCTTCCATATAGAAAAAAACCCTCCTAATCAAAAACCTTATAAATCTATATATACAGATTAAATGATTAATCCACACAGACAGCTTTATCCATATAGTTTGGTGTCTGACTGGAACCAACCCATTTATCCTAAATTCAATGAACTGATATAATTTGAATTCACATTGCAAAATGTAAAGAAGTAATTCATGCGAAATTCAATGAATTATCAGAAATTCACAAAGGGTAATGTTAATAATCCTTAAAAGATTCAAATTGTGTAATAAATGGAAGTTATTCCGTTAAAAATTCAAGATGGGTTGATTCGATTAAACCCACAAAAAGAAAAAGGAAAAAAAAAAGTCATAATCTTGATATAAAAAAGATTTGGGTGATTTGAATTGAAACCCTAATAGCAGAATCTTTATGGTACTAGAAAAATGAAACCCTAATAAAGAATCTTGATTTATTAAAGATGATAGACTTACTAGCCATGGGTTTTTGCAGACGAATCGAAAATGGTTGTGAAGAACGAAAGAGATGACAACAAGAAGTGGAGGAAGAGATGACACCCAACTGTGCCACCATTCTTGCTGCTTCTTGAAAACACACACACACACACTTTGCCCTCTTTTTGAGTTTTTTTAATCCTACTCATCTCCAATAATTGGTGGAGGTTTTCTTTCTTTTTTTTTCTTTGGATCTTTTTTTTTTCTTTTGGTTTGGAGTTTCATTAAAATTAAAATGAAATCGAAAAATGGTCCAAATTCAGCTGACGAAAGAGTATTTGATTGATAGATGGCTATAAATAAATAGTCCATAGTGTCGAAAGGGGACGTACAAAGATTGTCCCATGAAGCATAGAAGGATTTTCGATATAACTTATATGGGACTTTTATTATACCCTTTAAAATAACAGGGCAGAAGAATACAGACCGTACCAAGGTGTAGAGAGGTTCCAATATATTGGACTTTAATGCACTCGCTTAACGTATAAGGGGATAGAGTACTAGACAAATACAGATTGCCCCAAAGTGCACAGAGGATTATATTAGACTTTAATACAAACGTATACAGATTAGCCCCGAGATGCAGAGAGGTTCCAATATATGAGACTTTAGCCCCACCTCCTTATGAGGGGCTAGACGAATACATATAGCCCCAAAGTGTAGAGAGGTTCCAATATAGCTTATATGGGACTTCAACACACACCCTTAAAAGGGGCTAAACAGAAACAGATCATCCCAAAGTGTTAAAAAGGGGACTAAATGAATAAAATGCCCTACAGTGTCAAATCCATAATGTGTTGGACTTTGGCTCTGATACCATGTAGGAATATATAAAAACCCATTATATTGTTCTTCAAAAAAAAACTTTTTAAAAGAGAAAGAAAGTTCCAATACATTAAGAGATGTAATTAATTATCTAAAGTCCATCTTCAAAGAGGGATTATAGCATTCATAAATTATAACCAATATCCATCTTGTTAAAATCCACAAATATATAAAATATATAAAAAGAACACTTATATACACCAATTTCAAATCCCCAAGCAATCAAGAATGATAAAACAACCCTAAATATTTATACTTCTTTTTTTTCTTCATAATCTTGTCATCTTTCTGCTTCTGTTACTCCTTCTCCATCTCCCATAGCCAAATCACCTCTATTTTGACTTTGACTTTGACTTTGATTTTGACTTTGACTACTTCCTTGATCAGAGTGCGGTAAGAGCCATTGACGAGACCGCTCCATTGAAACCTCTCTTGAAATCCCGGGGCTATTCACGGCTGCAATAATGGAAAGCCGACACACAGGGCAAGTCGACTGCTTTCTTAGCCAAAGATCGATGCAAGAAAGATGAAAACTATGCCCACATTTCGGCATTATTCTTAGTACCTCTTTCTCTTCGTATTCCCCTAAACATATCGAGCACCTGCAAATTTTCAAGGAAAAGTTAACATCTGATAACTGTAACAAAATCGGTTTTATAGAACGCCAGATATGTCTAAATGTCTTAATAGACTGTTTTATATGACTTAATATAAATGTGTAAGAATAGGATAGATGGGATGTATTTTGGGATAAGGACAAGTTCTTTTTAGGGTACTTTTGAAATAAAGTGTATTGTTAGCTTTTTTATAGGACTTTTCATAACTATCCTTCTTTTTATAGGAAATTTGATTTTATAAGACACGTTTTTCAAATAATGTTATTCCCTCCATCCTAAAATAAGTATCCGATTTCAAAAACTGATAAGTAAATTTCCAAATCTACCCTTTAATTAAGGCACATATATTTAAGAGTCAATAAAAATAAATAAATGAATTAAAGGGAAATTTGTCATTTTCTTAACTAAAAAATGTAATAATTATGCATGTGTAAAATTGTGTCATTTCTATTTCTACTGTGGACACTTATTTTGGGATGGAAGGAGTATATAAAAAGACTAATATGACGTTTCATTAAAAAAAATGTTCTAAAAAGACGGTCTTATTAACTTATTGCAACACCTTTACATAGGACTCACAATTATTTGCTCCTAAAAAGTCCTATAAAAGCAGTTTATTAGGACATTTAGACATATTTGGCGTCCTATAAAACCACTTTTGTTGTAGTGCAATATTAACAAGATGTTAGAATAATTGGCCAATGATACCCGGGTTACCGGCAAAAATCCAACTTTTTTTTCTTTTTTGGAAAGGGTATCCTAGACATTTGCCTAGACTAATCCCTGGAAATTTTAAGACTGCTAAAGCATGCAGCCCTGAGATAATTTCCTAGTGGCCACAAGTTGTTTGCACCTGGATTCGAACCCGGGGTAGATGGGTTATCTAGCCTCATCCCCCACAAGTCTTAACCAGTACGCCACAAGCCTGGCGTTCCGGTTAAAATCCAACTTTCTTGGAGGTCAAAGGTTCAAGTTTCACTAAATATATAAAGTGCGTGTGAGTTTTGATGTATATAAGTCTTATATACTTAAAGAAATATATTAGCCCGAGTTCGAGTTCGGGTTTGGGTGAGGTGGGTTAGGACCGAACTTACTGAGCATCCTCCATGGAACCAAAGGCTTCACGTTCGAACTTCATTGTGGGAATGGCTGCAACCATAACCGGTTCAAGGCCTGTGATCCGATGATGTTCTTGCTGCCATTGTTTTTTTTTTCCAAAAGTTAGAACGAAAATCACGTTTACAAATCAAGTTTATCGTCCACTTTGTCATAATTCTTGGGTAAACGGGTATCTATATTATCAAATGTTACAAGATTAGCAGGTTACCGATAAAAACGGGTAAAAAAATAGAATTTTTTTTGAAATTTTGTTACATTGATTGAAAAAAAGAAATTTTTCGTTACACTAAATAGGAACTAAATCAAACTTTGTTACATTTTGACGCATTTTTACCCTTTTTAATTAGAAGCATAAAACACCCACACCCGTAAAAAATTTTAAAAAAATACATTAGAATGTTAGTTTGTAAAAGTGACTTCCACATACGATTGTTTAGCTAAATAGCCGATAAAAAAGTTAACACGTACCAAATTCTATAACGAAAAATCCAAAGTACCGCATTTTACATCACGGGCATAAAATACGATTATAAAGTGTCCTTATTAGTTTGTGTAGATACGTTGAATCAAAACAAGGGTATTTTCGGGAATTCTAATATCATGATCCTTCTTCGGGGAGTTTTGATCTTGTTAACCACTAACGACAAGTTTCAATAATCATTCCAAAATTATTTGAAATCGAAATCAATCTCAAAACCGTAAACGAACCCTTTTAAAACAAGAAATCAATTACTTATCCACTTGTGTTGATCAAAATCTTGGAATTCTAATTCAAATGATATCAACAAACCAAACAAACCCAGTATATCCCACACAGAAGTAGGGTCTAGCAGATAAGATGTGAGCATAATATATATATATAGGGGAGATTTCAAATACAAACCACGTCAATTCGTACAAACCGTACAAACCGCATGCAACCAATATTTTTTTTTAATTTTTTCACTTTTTCTTAATTATTAGGGTTGATTAGTCAATAATATATGAAAAAAATTCATCAAAAATGCATGAAGGTTGGTGCATCAAGAATATGTGAAACAAGATTCATCAAATTGAGAGTTTCATGAATCGATTCATTTTCATGTAGAAAGAAAAATAATTTCATGAAGAAAAGAATTATATGAAACAAATTCATCATATTAAACACTTTCATGAAAAAAAGTTATTCAAAAAAACAATGAAACACGCGGTTTGTACGGTTTATACGAATTGACGTGGTTTGTAACGGAAATCAACCCTACATATATATATATATATATATATATATATATATATATTGGGGTGGGTTCAAATGAGAACTCAAATTTGGTTGTGAATGTGAGGACAATGAGACTGTGCCATATATTCGGACTGAATAATCAAAGAAATATAATATTCAGTCCGAATATTTCTTTGATTATTTGGTCTGAATAATCTACATTTAGACACGTGTCGCACTCTCATTTGTCCTCACGTTGACAACCAAATATGAGTTCTCATTTGAACCCGCCCCTATATATATATGTATATATATATATATAAGATGTGCATAGATGATATACACAAATGCATACAAGCGATTGAAGCTGTTTTTTTTTCTATGCACGTGTGCATGTTACAAATTACTGGTATGCAATTGTGTATACCGTCCAATGGAGGACTTCCAGGATGTTGTTCAGTTTTCTTTATTTCCGTTAAGAATCTTTTTAAGGATATATCGACGTACAAATTAAGAAATGTAAGCACAAAGTTTCAAGGATCGAAAACATACCATCTCAAGGTCAATCCTCGAGTCAATCTCAAACGGTTGGCGTGATTCATATCGACGAAACCGTCCACAAACGAGCCGAGCACATACAAATACAATGAAAGTGGCACTCATTGCAAAGCCTATAATTGTAGTAATCAAATTCATACTTTTACCAAACATCTAAACCGAAACAAACAAACCCAGTAAATTCCACCGTAGAATTGCGTCAGAAAAAAGTGAGATGTACACAGACCTGACCTCTGTCTTAAAACAGTACAACAACTGTTTTCTTGAAAACCTCTAAATCACTTCAATTTCCCAAAAAATTCAACAAAATACCCAGAAATTATGAAAAAAAATCAAACCCCAGAACCCTAATTACAGAATAAGATTAAAAGACAATGGAGAAAGATTCAAGAAACAGATCAAGATTTAGACCCCAGATTAACAATGAGTACAAAGAACTAAACAAACCCTAATTACAAAATGAGATTTTTATATGATTAAAGAAAACAATCAAGAACCCCAGATTAACAATGAGTACAAATCACTAATTAAACCCTAATTGTTCAACCAATTTCCATTAAAGTTATGGAAGAAAATTTTAGTCTAAGAACCCTAATTACAGAAAAAAGAAATCAAGATTAAAAACCCAAATTAACAATCTTTAATCAAGATTATGAAAAACCCCTATTGCAAAAACACAGGAAACAACATTATAAACATGTTTAATTTACAACAACATCAAAAAAAAATCAAGAACAACAACCAAAAAGATTAAAGATTGCACAAATTCTTGAAGTTTTTGACCAAGATTTCAAGAAACCCAACAACAAAAAGACTTCAAATTTATGATCAAATCAACAAGAAACACCAAAAAAGATTGAAATCTGATCAAAACCCAGATCAAGATTCATTCAAAAAATGATGGGATTTTACAGAGGATAGAAGAAAAACTATTGGCTAATAGAAATGGAATCCATTTTCTCTTTGGGTGGACTCAAAGTTAAAAAGAGTATTGAAGCCATTGATAGATGGAAGGTGTAGATGAAGAAAAGAAAATAAATTTGAGACCATTCTTCTTCTTCTGATTTTTCTTTCTTGGCTTGCTCCTTTGGACTTGCATCTGAGGTGGGGTCCATTTCAATGGCTAAAAGGGTCCCACTTTGGAGAGTGTTGCCTGGTTTTTGTAAGTCTAGATTTAGAATTCACTAGAAATGGAAAAGCAAGAAAAGATTGATTATTATTAAATAAATAAATAAAAGATAAAAGAATTTTTAGACTCCACAAAGACATAAGTGAATGAATTCTTAAAAGATCCACAACAAATGAATGACCTGAAAAGAGGATCTATGGCAGCTTTCTTGTTTTTAAGTGTCTTTTTTTTTATTTTTTTACTTTTTCACATGATATGATTTATAATTATAAGTATTTATATGCATAATGTTAAGAAAAGAGGGTTATCATGATGAATAACCATATCAGGAAAATATATCTACTTTATAGTTTTTAGGTTAAATTTTTTTTATAAAATAGCTAAGAAATTGTAAATCAATGTCGAAAATCATCTTTTCTTGCTATTTTGCAAGTTGCTAAACGGGCTTGCGGTTTGGTAGCATAAAACTTTGGCTTGTTTTTGTGCGTAGACGTAGCGAGGACACATTTAAGGTAGATCAAATGTCTGTAAAGTCGGCTGAAGTGTTTTTAGCATAATTTCACTGTTTCAAGAGATTTTTTAGTTTGTTGTCGATTTTGAGAGACTTTTTCGGGGTTTTTGGTTGATTTCAAATGATATTTTGGTTGATCCTCGGATACCTTTCTTTAGGTTGATTTCAAAAGACATTTTGATTAATTTTAAGATATTTTTTTTTATTGGTGGGAGCACGTGTGAAAATCACCAGAGGAACTACGGTATAAAGTTTTTTAAAAATTCTTTATTTACCAATGTAAAAGAGAAAAAAAAATATTAATGGGGTTATAGACTTTTAACATACTGCATCCGCCCCTACGTCGGCTAAGGGAGTACATTATCGCAACTTGTGGCTTTTAATAGTTTTTCCAGTGGACCCACTTTTTCATTACATGGGTCAAATTTGCCAGTAATACAAGAAAAAGTGTCTTGCAACGCAACGTTGACTTGAGGTTTACTAACTATTTTGTGAGAAAAAAAATTGTGAAATTGCTATAAAGTAATTTTGTTGATAAGACAACCAATTGAGATGATAACCCATTAAAAAGGAATAATATCATTTAATGATAGTCGGAATTGAAGATATTTATTATTGTTATAATCACATTGAAGAAAAATATTAAAGCATACATCGATTGTTCATTTATCATATAACACATCAAATAAATCCAGTACACCTAATACAAAGGAAATATCTAGTTATCATTTAACAAACCATTGTATTATATAACTTTTCACTTAAAAACATATAAACTTAGATTTTAATTATTTTTTTACTTGTAATAAAAAGATTAATGATTCTTTATGAGGCAAAGATGGAGACATTTGGGTGATTTTTGATTCTTGATCCCTCCAAATGTTGTTCCCTTTTGGGGTAAACTATTTTAAAACTTAAAAGGTTACTTTAAATTTTATTACAAACAATCCCTTTTAAGTTTCATTTTTTATTGTTACATCCTCAAAGTTACAATCTTTTTACAAATTTAGACCTTTTTACATGTTTGACAATCAATAATTTGTTATAAAACACATATATTTAGTACATGACATTTCTTTAGTTTATTGTTTTGGTTAAATTATATATTATGAGTACAAAGAAAGCTATCTTCTAATAAATATCATATATAACAGTTGGTTTCATGAAAAGATTATCATGTCAGCTTAGCGAGTTTGCCTAACCATAAGTTGTGTGTCTGTAGGCCCGTAAATTTCCTTTTCAAATTAAAAGATTCCATATGTCGACAAGAAACTAAAAAGACAGAGATGCATACACAAATAAGTCTCATTCATCTCACATGTAACTTATAACTCACGAATCGTAAGATAACATACTGACACAATAATCTTTAAATCAAACTTAAAAAAACATTATGAAAATTACTAATAATTCAGAACTTAAAAGTTATAAAATATTCGCAACTTTTTTAATCCATATGGGACGGATTGTTACAATCACACCCCCACTTAAATGAGCTCACAAATTCCATCTTACAATTAAAAGTTAAATTCATTAATAAATAAAAATTGTCAAAAAATCATGATTATGGCATAAAACCAAGTTCTAAACTTGCAATTAAAGAAAGAAAAATTCTAAAAGCAAGATCATTTATATTAAATCATGATTCCTAGCCCTTGAGTTTTCCATTACTTGCTGATTTGGGATTCCATGGTGATGGGACCTACTTTGATTAATGGTTCTTAGGAATCATCTTTATTCAATTTAATATGATGGTGAAGAATATATATATATATATATATATATATATATAAAAGAAGGTTTAAATGAGAACTTTGCATTTTTAAAGGAACAAATGGACACTTGTGGATCACATATGATGTGGGTCCCACATAATATTAAATCATTTATGATTTAATATTAAATTATAAATGATTTAATATTATGTGAGACTTACATCATATATGGTTCACAATTTGTTTATTTGTTCCTTTAAGGAGGGGTGGTTCTCATTTAATCTCTTCCCTATATATATATATATATATATATAGAGAGAGAGAGAGAGAGAGAGAGAGGGGGGGGGGGGAGGGGAGGGGGGAAGAATAAAGTAGAAAACTTGTAAAATATTCAAGAAGGATTATTATCACTACATTAATTATTAATTGCTTCTATGAATGAATTGAATAATTATGATATAGAATCTAAAAAGGTTAAACAAATAAATTATTGTATTTATTAAAATGGAAACAAGTAAGTCTTTGAGTTTAGAAAAAAAAACTTTACTTTTATATATTGAGCGATTAAGTCTTTAAACATCTTAAAGCTTAAAAAAGGAAAAGGATATATTATTTCTTTCTTGATGCATTAATAAACTAGTAGTAAAATACAATGAACCAATAAAAAGAAATAATATACTTTCACTTTCATTAAATTATTGTTTATTTTTCAAATTCAAATGAGAATCACACGATCATAATAAACACATTTGATTCTCATTTCGAATATGAAAATTAAATAATGGCTAATGAAATTGGAAATGGTATATCCCTCTTGTCATATTGATAAATTAAGAGAGATTTACATTTGCAACAGCAAGAATATCGTATTAAAGTAAACATACTAAAAATATCCAAAGAATTTATCGTCAAAATATTAAAGTTTGTTGCGGTTTTTCAGTTTCAGTAACTTCAGGGATTTAGTTGTTCAATTTCAATAACTAGTTAACTACAATGATTTATTTGGTTAAAAGATAGATTATTAATCACTCAAATTATAAAACTCCATTAGTTTTTTCCCCTGGACTTCCCCCAATCGTCTGTGCTCGAGTTTTAGAAGGAAAAAGAAAAGAAAAGAAAGGGGAGGGAAGTAAAAGAAAGAAATTTTTTTATCTATGTTCTTGAGATTGAAGAGAAAGGAAAGAAAATAAATTTTCATATTCTTGAGCAGGAGAGAACGGAAAAGAAATATGTCATTTTTATATTTACTTGCAGTAGAATATAATTGATGAATAGATGTATAATTTTATAAATATTTATAATTGTTATAAAAATTCTTTTCTTTCCTTCCCTTTCTTCTCACATTTAGGAGGAAAGTTTTGGAAGGAAAACCAACATAATTTCCCATCATTTTCCTTTCCTTTCCCTTTTTAAAAAAACTCGAGAACACAACATTTTTTTCTTTTCCCCCCTTTCTCTTCTTTTCCTTCGTAAAAAAAACTCGAGAACACAACATAAATGTTTACCAAATCTTATACTTGTTTTGTCTTAAACTGCGATATTTGACTTGATAAATGGCCTATAAAATGTATGATTAATAATTAAATGTCCAACATACATCTTTAACAATGACAAATCAAAGAAAACTTGATAACCAAAATTAAACTTATTGGTTCAAATAAAGATTATGAAAAAAAAATCAAAAACTGATTTTAAAAATATTATCTTTTGTTTGAAAGCCAAAAATAGAATAAAAAAAATAAAACTAAAATCATATAATGGCATATTATTAAGGGAAATGTTTGAAAAAATCCAACAAACTATTCTATTTTAAATGGTTAAATTCTTAAACTGTTTTTTTGAATGAAAAAACCATTAAACTTTCTCATTTTGAATGATTAAGTCACTGAACTATTTTTTTGAATGAAAAAATCATTAAACTTTCTTATTTTAAATAGAAAAACCATTAAACTTTCTTATTTTAAATGATTAAGTCCCTGAATTTTTTTTTTCAAGAAAATTAAACCATCGAATTTTTAAAAATTGATTACTTACAACTTTTAAACATCAATAAATTATTTTTAACCGGTTATCTTTTAATTATCTCTTTTATGATGGATAAAAAAATAGATCAAAAAAGAGGAAGATCGATGGCAGAGGCCAACAACGTGCTAGGCGAAATGAAAAACATACAACGTTGGGGTAATGTGGAGTGACGAGGGGGAGCGATACCATTGTTTGTTAGGGGTTTTAATTGCGTAGGGTTTTTGGAACGGAAAAACCATTTTAAGTTTATTTTACTTAAAAACTTTTTTAGTAAGTTACAAGTAACTTATTTTAACAAAATATGGCGGTAACTAATTTTTAAAAGATCGATGATTTATTTATTCAAAAAAAAGCTTAGGGACTTAATCATTCAAAATGAGAAAATTCAGGGAGTTAATCATTCAAAATAAAAAAGTTTAAGGATTTTTTTAATCAAAAAAATAGTTTAAAGACTTAACCATTCAAAATGAGATAGTTTGTTGGGTTTTTTTGAACTTTTCCCTATTATTAACTTACGAAACAATTTTTTTAAATAACAAATTATTGATAAGGGTGCTATCTTTTGCACCCTACTCTATATCATATTCACCAATAAGATTATAGTATTCATGTTTATTTTGATTTTTTATGAGTGTTACTATTCACATTATAGAGTAGGGTGTATGGTAAAGTAGGATGTAAAAGGAAAACTCCGATTGATAAACACTAACATTGAATAAAAACTTTTAAGAGTAGAATCTAATTAAAGATAAATTGTTTGCTTTTCTTAGATTCCAAAGCTTTCATTTCATTTCATTTCTGCATCTTTAATCATTTTATATCCGATCCATTTTATATTGATTGTTTATATGATTTAGACCTCTAAACAATAAAAAAAGATACTTCAGTTATAATGTTCTTGATTTAAAAAAGAATTATAAATTATAAAATAATAAATTTTCATGTATAATAAAGAGTCTTAATTAAATAATAGATATTTTTTATATTGTTTGTTTTTAAAAATACAATAGTAGAGTGTATAGTACACATTCCCCCTTTTTAAAGAATTTATTTGAAAACCTAACTTTTTATACATAAGGGTCGATTCGTGTGAAGTCCATATAAAAAAAATTGAGAACCATAGGAATATGTGTATTTATTAATACATTAATAAATTTCATAGAGTATATATTTTAATGCATGTGTACTTGCACAAATAGTAACGTGCATTGATGAATGTACTCATTAATTTAATGGAATATGTAATTTATAATCAAATATATAAGGTCATATTTAATAGAAAACTGTAAAAAAAATAAAAAAAAATAAAGGAATATTTTAGTAATCATTTACGATATATGTATATATACATACAAGTAATTTGTCTTGCATACTATACACACATACATATAAACCATAAAATATTTTTAATTATTTGTATGTACATTTGCATAGTGTACATATAAATTATCAGGATATTCCTTTATTTTTCATTTTTTTGAAGTTTTTTTTTCTAAACCTAGCTCAATATATATATATATATATATATATAAGGCGATAATCAAATAAAACTATAAAAATGTTACAAACTCGTGAAAACCGATATAAAAATAATTTTTTTCATGATTTATTTTCATCAAATGTTAGGATTTAAGATATTATTTTACATATATTTGTTTCATAACATGAAACCTTCACATTTATTTGTTTCACTATATGAATATTTTTTACGTATATTTTTGGTTTCAGTAGGTGAATCCAAAAAAAATTCACATGCAATTATTTTATAAGATGAGCCCAAACATATGTGAAATACTATCTTAAATTATAGGTTTTCATGAAAAAAAAAATCATGTAAAAAATTATTTTTATGTCGGTTTTCACTACTTTGTAACCTTTTTGTGGTTTTTATTTGATTATTGCTCTCTCTCTCTCTCTATATATATATATAGATAGAGAGAGAGAGAGAGGAATGTTCAAACGAGAACTTTGCATTTTTAAAGGATCAAAGGGACACTTGTGGATCACATATGATGTGAGACCCAGATCATATGTGGTCCACAATTTGTTCCTTTATGCCTTTAAGGAGGGGTGATTCTCATTTGATCCCTCCCCTATATATATATATACACACACACACACTGAGTGAAGTATAGAGAAAAACTTCAAAAAATATACAAGTTCTTATGGTTCTCAAATTTTATATGATTCTTACATGAACCTAAGGGATTGTTTACTAAAACTTACCCGTGTAAGTGCCTAGCAGTGAAATTCAATGCTATCACTTACTTACTGGGTAAGATTTTAGTCTACCAAAATGGTATCGTATGCAACAATTTATCATGTAAGCGCTAACTGTGGTAAGAGTCGTCGCCCTCACTATCGGGTAAGACTCTCGCTCATTGTCTTTGTTTGTATTGGGTAAGATTCTTGGTACTTGAGATATTCATCCGGTAAAATAATATGATTTGTTAAACGCTTACCCGGATAAACGTATGATAAACGGCTATTAATCCTCTATATATATATATATGTGGTTAATTCAAATGAAAAGGGTGATGATTGGCCACTTTATTTATTTTGTTTTTAGTAATTTGGACATACTCAACCACAATCAAGATTTCTTGTTGCTACTATCAAAAGATTGTTGCCTTTCTCAAATGAACAAAGGAAATTTATATTTTTGGAATATTATTTTTTTTATTTTATTTAAAAGTTTATAGTTTAAAAAAGACATGTTTTATTGTTAAGTACTAATATTGATGTTAATGTTGGAAATTTGATATGTTTTTTAAAAAATATTTTTTAGAATTGTCATTTTCTAAACTATAGAATTTTTTGAATTGATATTGTTTTTCAAACAATAGACTTTTAATATTTACTTTTCAAAGTATGTTTCCTGAAATACCAATTGAAAAAATCTCTAAATGTAGAGATTTCCCTGTATCTCTAAAATGATGAGAAAGAAATATTATTTTAATGATTTCCTACAAAAAAACAACAAATATAATTTTAAATATTTTTAAAATGATAAATTTATTGAATATTTTAATAATATAAATTTTTAATAGATTCTCTAAAATAAATAAGCTGTTGGAGTTGTAAAATAATATTTTTAGAGATTTTGAACTTACATTCTTTATTTTAGAAAAAATTTAAAGAAGCTCTTGAAGATGCTCTAATAAATCAAAAATTAAAAATATAAATTCTATTATAACACAAAAATGGAAACATAGTTGACAAAATTGTTTTTTTTTCTTTCGAAAAATAAGATAGAAAAATTTAAAATCAGAAATGTGTTTTGATAAATTTGATCATTCAGTTCTATCAAATGTCAGGAAATTATAATATCGTTTATTTATTTATTATTGTCATAATAAATTATTGATATTGTTGCTTTTTACCTTATAAAGTTCTTATTTTGATATTTTATTAAATATAGATAAAATATTATTTTGATTCTTATACAATTTTATAAAAATAAAAAGTTTTTGAGACAAGCACAAATCAACAACGATTTTTGACTTTTTTTTAAATCAATCATGGAGTTTTGATTTTTGATCATATCTTATGTGGGGTCTATAATTGATTTAAATTCTTTTTCGAAAATTTTATGCTCCAATATTATAAAAATATATGCTTTCACCCTTTGCTTGCTTGCGATACGGAAGCAACGCAACACACAAGATCGAACGTTGAGGTGGAAAGAGAGGTCGGCCAGTATATTTATGGACACCTGTTTTTATATGTTGTTTGGAAAGCAGTAAATGAAAAGCAATCAATGATAGTTGGCAGAACCTGCTCATTCAGATGCAAGGGAAGATCGTGAAAGGACAAGTTATTGACATATTCGAACGGATAATATTTGAAGCAATGATCTACCTAATCTGGCAAGAAAGAAACCAGAGATTTTTTACAACCTGTGTGCGAGATCCTAATCTAATGCCCTTTGGACTTTGATGCCCTGGGCCGCTACCCGCTTCGCCAACCTTCATGCATTTTTGAGGGTTTGGAGAAGAGAGCCGAGAGGTCGAGAGTTAGGAGAGTTGGATGAATTTTTGAGGGTGGTCGAGGAATGTAGACCTAAGGAAGGAGTGAGGGATAAATCGGTATGGAAGTTAAATACACATGGTACTTTTACGGTAAAAGATGTGAGAGGATTGATAGAGGAGAGGAGGATTATAGTGACGGGGAATAATGTGGAAACGAAATGGACAAAAGAAATCCCGAAAAAGGCAAGTATTTTCTTTTGGCGGGTAAAGCTCGGAAGATTGCCATCAAGAGAAATTCTAGACAAGATGGGGGTTGACTCTGATACCATACTTTGTCCTAGATGTGGAGAAGAAGTAGAGTCAATAGATCATACTCTTGTGACGTGTCCCAAGGTTAAAATATTATGGCAACAAGTGGGGAGATGGTGGAATATAGATGTGGGAGGGGTAAATAATTTGTCCGACTTAGAGGAGGTCAGGTCTCAAGGTGATCGGAATAGGAAGGGTGCTCGGAGGTGGTTGGCGATGGTACGGTGCTTTTTATATTTTATTTGGGGGAATAGGAACAAACATGTATTTGACAAAGTTTGCAGGAACATAGAGGAGAAATTATTCGAGTTGCAAATTAAAGCTTTCGAATGGATTTCGGCAAGAGGTGGAGACATCAAGATCGGTTGGCAGGAGTGGCTTGAGAACCCATGTGGATAAGTAAAAAGGCGTTGACGGAAAGTGCAAGGTGGATAGAAGACCCACGACAGACGTACAGATCGAGGTAACAAGTTTCACAAGGAAGAAATTAAAATATAGAAAGCCCGAGACCTAGTTTTGCCCCTCGCAAAACCAATCATGAGGTGATGGTAGTGGTTTTATAAAGGTCATGCTGGAGGTAGTGGTAACATGTTATTGTTTGTATTCTTCCTATTTTCAAAGTTTGCTTGGTGTTGGTTGTGTCTCACTGTGATGAGGTTGTTGTTTCATGGTTTTGCTTTGTAATTTGGTTGTAAGTAATGGTTGGTTGATATAAAATCTTTGCCTTTAAAAACAAATAAAAATTTGTTCTCTAATAACAATAAGTGACGGATACAAAAAGATTATATATGTATATAACTGATTTAACTTGTTGGACTAAGTTGGCCATCAGTACTTTTTTTGATATGGTTCCATATATCTAACCCAGTGGCGGATCCAGAATTTTTGTCAACTGAGGTCCCATTAAGATAAATTAAACGCGCGTAAAGTCACCCAACGTGTTTCGAGGAATTTTTAAAGTTTTTTAGTTGATTTCAATGGATTTTCTTAGTGTTTTTGTCAATTTCGAAAAAAAAATCGGTTTTTTTATTGATTTCTAGAGACTTTTTTTAGTGTTTTTGTCGATCTTTTGCAAAATGGAGTCCCTTGGAAAATTTCAGTAGGGGGAACAAAGGGTAAATTGAGTAGTTTTGATGTTTTTTAACCTGTATATAAAAAAATTAACAGCTCAATGGGATCCTTCCCCCCTCCCCCCTCCCCCTCCTCTTTTGCTGCTAGGTCCGCCACCGATTTAACCTGATGGCTTGCTGAAGCAGAGTCTAGATTTTTGTTGAGCGGTTGCATCTTTAAGTGGATCGAAAATTCGGAAAGTCATTTGATGCGTTTATAGTTGAATTATACCATTTCGCGGGATTTTCTAAAGTTCATTGGTTGATTTCAGTGGACTTTTTCGGTTTTTTGGTTAATTTCAAGGGACTTTTTTGGGTTCTTTTTATTGAAGCCCTTTGTCTTTTTCTAATATTCTAAAATACCCCTCAAAGATTTAATATGTGCACCTTTCATACCTAAAAATTCTATGTTCAAAAATCGAGCGGACGTGCACAAGACCCTAATGAAACAATCATAGATCCAACCACAAGGGTTGTGGCCTACTGGTCGGATGCCTGGGGGATGAGAAATATCACATCCACCCAGAGTTCGAATCCAAACGCTCTCAACAACTGTGATCACTGAGTTTATCAGGACTGACATATTGCAGTCAAAAACCTTACCAGGATTAGTCTGGACTTTGTCTGGGATACTCTTAAAAAAAAAAAACCATAAATCTGCCCCTTGTTCAATGAAAATCAAATGTGATACTAAATAATTAAAATTGTCAATATCTTAATGAAACATGTATAAAATGCCCAAAGCCTGATCAAATGGGCTGAGCCCATAACTCATTGTAATTGATTTTTTTTATTCACTTCTTTATTGATAATAAATAAATTTTAGAACCTCATTTTTTGAGTGAATTTAAGTTTTTCTTCTATGTGGTTTAATGTTTTTAGTGGATCCAAATGAAAGTAACCTTGTGGTTGCATTTTTTAACGTGTCAGGTTCATCTGGTTATAATTTTTCATCGAATCAAATTCCCGAATAAATTGACAAGTTAGGTCCTTGTCATTGCATTAGGAACCCAACTCGTTGCAAAAATGCAACCACATGAACCCAGCCTGCTAATTTTTCAAAATAAGAACATGATCTGTAAATTTTTTATGTGACGACTTATTTGTATAATGTATCTGGTTTTATGATGGCACAATTTTTATGTGACGATCTGTTAAAAACATGACTTATATTTGTGACGTCATAAAGTCAAAAATAATTAACACGTTATTTATGAGGAAGCTAATAACACTTATACAAAATGAATTCCTCCCTAAATACATTAATATCAAGACTCTATTTTACATTTTCAAGACAATAAAATTACAAACATTTTAATATAAACGGATGTCATTAGCATTGCATGTTAGTTATCGTTATAGAAAATAGTTGGCTTTTGAAAAATATAATGTCATAGATTATCATTATTTTATGATTTTATAATGATTAAAATTTGATGTCATATTTAAAAATAAACTAGTCATATTTTTTAATGATTTTGTTTTAGGGTGTACTTTTTATTCTTGTAAATGTATATAAAGTTATATCTATTTTTAAATGGTTTTGACCAAATTTTAATGGTCAAATTTTAATTAATCTAATATAAACTTGTTTGGGAATTTCTGAAATGATGACAGAATTATAAATATTTTGTGCATTTTTAATTTTAATATAAATTGTTTTTATTTTATTTAAAATGATGGACAAAATATCAACAACTTAACAACTTTTAAAATAAACCACTTTTAACATTATATAGTTGAAAGCTACTTAACATAATAACAAAGCATTTGGGAATAACATAGTTTAAGTTATTGGTTTTCAAAGATGAGTAATTTAATACATATATAGATCATTCTTGAAGTGATACAAGAATGTGAGGTGTACCATCGTTACGCATGAACATTTATCGAGCGTGTAATATATGTTATCTGTTGAACTCTATATCGTCAGTTATTTTATAAAGTTTTAGTTGATATCTTATACATATCAGAAATTTGTTTGTCAAAAAATCTTCTTTTAAGACTTGTCAAGATGATATTTACCAATCTTTATCACGTTCCAAACACCATTACTTGATTTGTCACCGTCACAACGATCTCGAAGGTTCTATTCCAGTAAAAGACTATGTGCATGTTGAAAAACAGCTCCTGGTTGAACCCCGAGTCTACTTCATGTTGCATCCAGGGTTTGAGGGGATGAGTGTTGGATTACACTCTTAAGCTTGTCTATACAATCAAAACAAGCCAACATGTCCTATCTTAACAAGTAAACGTGAATATAAACCGTGAATATAAACCATCAATAGTATTATTGAACTAAAAATCATTTTGTCAAGATTCTAGTATAATTATCAAAAAAGACAAATAGCATCCTAGCATAAAATTATTAGCTAACTATAAGCGAATTGTAATTTTTGATGTCTTACAGAAGTGTAACTCTTGAGAAACTTAGGCACGCAAATGATTATAAACTTTGTGTCGATTCTTTACCCAACCCTTTTAATGTAAACCATAAGGAAAAAGATGTGACAATCATTACACATATCATCATCAATCAATAGATATCAAACTTGTTAGATCATTTTTTAAATAAGTAATATCAATATTTTCATGTATAATTTCAATGACTATAAGTTTGAGTATTGATTATTAATCATTCATTTTTCCAAAACTAAAATCCATAAGTTGTAACAACTCGTCTCACATGGATAGAAAATGGGATTTGCGAGCTCCTTATAAGACTCAAGTTATAGGCTGATAATAACTTCCACCGTGATTTTAAGTTGGATTTTAAGTTAACTTTGGGTTTTGGGGTGTTACAAATGGTATTAGAACTGATCCTTGTTTTTTTTTGAAAGGCATAGCGGCATCGAACCCACGAACGACTACCATGAACACACGCACATACGCATGCACGCCTCCCCGGCGGTATCAGGCATCCAATGGCAACCCACTAATCCGCCGCTGTCCCAGCCCAGTTTACGCTGGACCTAGAGCCCAACCACAGTCTAAGACTGGGCTCGGAGGGCAGCCCAGTCTTTGACTGGACCAACCCAAGGACTAGGTACTCCTCATGCCCTCAAATTGACTCCGCTTGGATTCGAACCCGGGTAGATTGGGATACCATCCACAATCTCCTCAGATGTTATCGCCCTTGGGGAAATCAACTGAGCTAGACATGATTTGTAGAACTGATCCTTGTACCATCAGTATGGTATGACAAACCTCATCGGGTATGATTAAATCCTCGAGGAAGGGTGTTTGTTACATCTTAGGCATATCCCACATAGCAGATTACAAGGAGGAAGATTCTGGACAGGCCTGACGAGGACGTCGCGATTTTAAGTGGGGAAATTTGTAATAACTTGTTCCACATGGATGGAAATTGGATTTGCGAGCACCTTAGAAGTCTCAAGTTATGAGCTACCAGTAATTTTCACCATAATTTTAAATTGGATTTAAAGTTATTGGGTTAACCCATTGCTTTAGACTTTAAGGTATTACACACATCATGCTATTTTTTATTGGTAATTAATATTTCAAAGAAATGATAAATATTGTTTGTATGTGGGATGTCAATTTGTAATGGCATTTTGACAATTATCTTGAACTTATATGCCATGCCAACCTTTTGGAAGTTCTTTATTATCTAATATGACTTGTCTCCATTGAACTTGCCAAGATATTGAGAATTCTTAGAGAATTTTTTATTTATTTATTTATAAAATTCTTAAAAGTGTGTGATAAGTGAGTTGTTGTTAAATAGATATGAACAAATAAATCTTAAAATGAGACCAGTTATCTTAAATCTCAAACTCACCTATAAATTATGCTTGATTTGGATTGATCCAGTACATCTTAGTGCATCTTAATTTAATGTGCATCAAAAGGTAAAAATCTCTTCTTACACTTCTCATTTAACTCTCATTCTCAGCAGAACCCAACTCTTCATCAAATTCATGACCAACCTCTCTTCATTCATGTTTCTTAAATCAAATTTCATAAATATTAACAATATTAAAATATACACAATGAAAAGAGATACACAATTAATGAAATATGTAAATTATTATATTTTTCAATTAATTAAAATACAAATTTTATTCTTTACTCTGGGTAATAAGATTTTCCATATTATAATTAAGGATAAAAATTGGAAAGTAAGCTTTACTTTTAGAAGTGAAAACTTATTTTAAGTCAAACTAAAATAGGAATATTAACACTTATTTTAATACAGAAGTAAGTAGTATACTGTAGTAAAAAAAACCCTAATTTGGAATTCCATATTCAGATGTGGACTACACCAACCCTATGATGTTGGACACTAAGCTCGAGTCGTGATGGCGATGAACGGTGGATATAAGGTGGCAGTGACAGGTTGAGGTGATCGATAACGAACAAATCGAAGATTAACCATCTTCACCTCTGAATTAAAGATGTTAATTTTAAAATCAAATATCAGAAAACGATAATACTGAATCAATCATCCTTATTGAATAGAATTGAAAGTTATGATATACTTGTAAACAAAATAAATAATCTATAATAAATTAACACTATAAAGGGTAAAAGCCAAAAGATTGCTTAGTTCACTTCCATACTAATTAATTACATTATAAATAAGTCAATGATTAATTTGAGTAGTTATTTTTTATTTCCATTATGGAATTTTGGATACATCCATACATGTAAAACAATTAATTGATCTAAAAGTAAATTGTAATTATCATTATCATCACCAAAAGCACACAAATCTTTCAATTTATAGTTAGATGTAATATATTTAAGTTTAGATATATGATAACAATATTGGGTTATATATGGAAACGGTACAATAAATTGTTATGAAGCTAACAAGTTTGATATATTTTTAGGCGTCGTTTACTAAACGTTTACCTGATAAGTGTTTATCGATTTATTTTATTTTATCAGATAAACATGATAAAGATTAAAAATTTGACCTGGTAAGAGCGATGACAAAGATCAAGATTTTTTTTCAAGTAAATGAGAGTAATACAACTTTTATTTGCGCTTATTTGATAAATTGTTGTATACGATGTCATTTTAATTAATAAACTAAAATATTACCAGATAAGTTAATTAAAAACATTAACTCTTATCAGTAAATACTTAACGTGTAAACGTTAGTTAAACGACCCTTAATTGATAGAATTATATTATGCAACCTAGTATATAAAACTCAATAAATAAATAAAATCATCTCAAAAAGACAATTTTTATAACTATTAGAGCTTTTTAAATTGTGGATGTGTTAATTGGAACCCTATAAAAGTTATAAATTGCATCCAAGCCCTTCAAGTTTCTCAATATTACTCCAATGTCCTCCGTGTATCTAGAAATGTGCCCATAACCCTTTCCATTCTTCAAAATCTCAATCAACAACACTTCATTGTTTCAGAATTCAGTAACCATACAAGTAATCTTAAAACAGAAAAACAACTATAATAAAATTTATCGCAAATGATTAGTCTAGGCAAATGTATAGAATACCCTTTCCAAAAAAAAATTAATCACAAATGATGCTAGTGAGTAGTGACAAGATTAAAACAAATGACAACACTTTTAACAATATCTTATACTGTTATACATGATATATATTTTTATCTTGAAAATGTCCCTCCAAAATCAAGTTAGAGAGCATTTATATCATCTTCATGTTGCATATCACAATTTTCGTCTAAGCATACTTGAAGACTTTGATTTACAGCTACCGATGTAAAAAAAAGTTTCTTACTGACAAATCGTGAAAAATTATGCACAATGAATCGTACGTCCTCGAGTACTTGAAGGTGTCTTGTGGACTCTACCATAACTCCGCATACTAGGGTTAAAGGACGGGGATGACCCAATCGTCCTTTTTTGGACAGATAGTATATATGTAGACAAAGAGTAGCATAACTATAAAAAAAACCATTTTGTTTAGATTCATATGTATCGTATAATTATCGAAAAAGACGTGTATGTCATGCCAATAGTTATCAAGTACTTATATAAATTATATTAAATAATATTAGCAGTTACTATACAAATTATCAATAACTGATACAACATGTCACAAACGATATCAATATCTCATGTTCGTTGATATACAATTTCTTTTATAAACGTTGTATTATAACTCTAATGCCTCTCTTCATACGATTAAGCAACATGAATAAAGTAGTTTTACGGTATATATTTGGATGATATGATAGTAGCTTTGAAAAATAAAAATTCGAGGTATTTTATTTGTCTTAAAGTTTAAATCAACTAATTTTTAAATATTAAATGGTGGTTGACTTTTACATTAATATTTAGACAAAAAATTGACTATCGACAATCCCAACCACCGTCATACATATAGCAACTCGTTCCACTAGACAGACAATGGGATTTGTGAGCTCCTTATAAGTCTCAAGTGTGGCCTACTGTGACACCAGCTCAGAACATTCTAGAACCGACACCTGGCATTATGGAATTGGATGAGGAAAAGCAGAAAAACACTCAGGGGACAAGGAGGAGCAAAAGGGAAAGATTTCCTAACAAGAAATATTCTCTTGGTGGAGCCTTATAAAGGAGCGTCTGGTGAATGATGAGGGCAGCGAATGAAATATATTTCTCAAGTTCCCATCCTGATATCTTCTTCTTCTCTGAAATTCTCTATGTCATTTCTCTTTCCAGCAGTCTTTCATCTTTCCAAAAGGATTACGTATCCATTGTTTATTTTCCCTAAAAGCTGATGTATTAAGAATCCTTGCACTTATTACATTTTTCATCAGATATGATACTTCTTCTTAAGCTTTCTTAGTTAACCTTGAATTGTGCTATTTGGGTAAGGAATTGTATCCTTTACATTGGTGCTTTCATCCCTTTTTTTTCATGGCAGAGGCAACAAGATTGAAAGATGTGCAAACAGATCTCAAACGACTTATAGATCTGATCGAGCAGCGTCACTCTGAATACAGTGAACACCGTACAAAGGATGGAGAACGTATGGATCGAGTGGAAGCAACCGTTGGTGCCCTACAATTAGGGCAAGCCTCATCAGTCATCCCTGCAAAAGTTCAACCCTTTCAAGTGAGAAACGTCAAGATCGATTTTCCTCGTTTTGATGGCTCAGAGGTGATGCAATGGATTTTCAAGGCGGAGAAATTCTTTGATTATTATACAACCCCAGATCCACAACATTTGACTATAGCTGCTGTTCATATGGAGAAAGACGTGATTCCATGGTTCCAGATGATGAACAGATCCAACCCCTTTTCCTCCTGGGTTGTTTTCCGTAGTGCTCTTGAACTGGAATTTGGACCTTCGCCTTACGAATCACCCCGCGCAAATCTCTTCAAGCTGACTCAAACCACGATGGTGACGGATTATTACGTCGAGTTCACCTCTCTTGCCAACCGAATTGAAGGTATCACTGCTGACGCCCTTTTAGATTGTTTTATTAGTGGACTTAAAACAGAGGTCCGTCGGGATGTAATGGCCCAGAGCCCATCTTCACTTTCTAAAGCCGTTTCTTTGGCCAAATTGTTTGAAGAAAAATATCAGCCCAAACAAAAACCTTATATTCCATCAATCCAGTCCAAAACTCCCTTTTCCACCCCTTACCAGCCCACTCCAGTACGCACGCTACCAGCACTCTTTCCTACACCGCCACAAAAACCACTTGCCTTACAAAATCGACCTCCCAATGTCAAACGTATATCTCCGGCTGAGATTCAACTCCGCAGAGAAAAAGGTTTGTGCTACACTTGCGATGAGAAGTTTTCTATGAATCACGAATGCCCTAATCGACAATACCTTCTTCTTTTGGCTGAGGATGATGACTCAGTTCATCTTGAGGCTGGTCCACCGGAAGACAGCTCACCGCCGATCGATTCACCACCACCCGATCATCATTTATCCTTTAACGCCCTTAAGGGTTCTCACGGGACGGGCCTTCGACTTCAGGGGTCCATTCAAGGATTGGTAATCCAGATTCTAATCGATGGTGGTAGTACCGATAATTATCTACAACCCCGAGTAGCGAACTGCTTAAAATTGCCAATCGAACCATCCCCAAATTTCCAGGTTATGGTCGGTAATGGTAGTAACCTTACTTCTGTTGGTTTTATTCCGGATTTACAAGTCCAGGTACAAGGTAACACTTTGAAACTTCCTGTTTACTTGTTACCTATAACAGGGGCTGACTTGGTTCTGGGAGCAGCTTGGTTGGCAACTTTAGGTCCACACATTGCTGATTTTTGTGCTTTAACTTTCAAATTTTATTTGAAAGATAAGTTTGTCACCTTCTATGGCACTAGACCTACGTTACCACAACCAGCTCAATTCCACCACATCCGCAGAATGACCAACACCCAGGCTATTGTGGAATCATATGCCTTGGAATTCCACATGATGATTGGTTCACTACAAGATGGATTTGTTCCTCCTCTTGATTTACCACCAGAACTCTACTCTTTGCTAATGCATTTCCAAGATGTTTTTACTACTCCTACGGGCTTACCACCATCTCGGGTTCATGATCACTCCATACCATTGTTGGAGGGTAGTAATCCAATCAAGGTTAGGCCGTATCGCTATCCCCATAGCCAGAAGACCGAAATAGAGACAATGGTTCAAGAAATGCTTTCTCAAGGTATTATTCAGCCAAGCACAAGCCCTTTTTCATTCCCGGTCTTACTAGTACGTAAAAAAGATGTCTCTTGGTGGTTCTGTACCGATTATAGAGCTCTGAATGCGATAACCATCAAAGACAGTTTCCCGATACCGACGGTTGATGAACTCCTTGATGAATTGTTTGGAGCTGCCTATTTTTCCAAGTTGGACCTCCGATCGGGTTATCATCAAATTCTGGTCACTCCTAACGATTGCCACAAAACTGCTTTTCGTACTGATCAAGGGCTCTACGAATGGCTAGTAATGCCTTTCGGTCTTACGAACGCCCCTGCCTCTTTTCAGAGTGTGATGAATCACGTGTTTAAGCAACAATTGCGTAAATTTGTGTTGGTCTTCTTTGATGACATACTAGTTTACAGCCCCTCTTGGTCAGTCCATATCGCTCATTTGACCGAGGTTCTCGAACTATTGCGTACACATAGCTTATTTGCGAAGTTGTCCAAATGTAGCTTTGGGTTAACACAAGTCGATTATTTGGGTCACAATGTTTCGGGGAGAGGAGTTGAGATGGATAAGTCCAAAGTCAAAGTTATTTTGGAATGGCTTTACCCAACATCTATAAAGCAATTACGGGGATTTCTTGGCCTCACCGGGTACTATCGTCGATTTATAAAAGGGTACGCTACAATCGCTTGTCCATTAACGTCTCTCCTAAAGTAGGGTGGTTTTATATGGACTGATAAAGCAACTGCTGCTTTCCGTGACTTGCAACAAGCCATCACCCAAGCCCCGGTATTAAGGTTACCCGATTTCTCACAGAAATTTATTTTGGAAACTGATGCATCAGGAATTGGTATTGGCGCGGTCCTCAGTCAAGAAAACCATCCTATTGCCTTTTTCTCAAAGAAACTAAGTACACGAATGCAAAAAGAGTCTGCCTATGTACGTGAATTGTTTGCCATATCCGAGGGCATCTCAAAATTTCGACACTATCTGCTTGGCCATCAATTTGTGATACGTACGGATCGAAAAAGTCTACGTTCACTCACAGATCAAACCATCCAAACCCCAGAACAGCAGGCGTGGTTACATAAATTTTTGGGCTACAATTTTTCTATCGAGTACAAACCGGGAAAAGAAAATGTGGTTGCCGATTCGTTATCAAGATCCTTTTGTTTGGCTATTTCTACACCTCAATCTTCTTTGGTTCAACTTATCCATCAGGCTGTGGAAACCGATCCCACTCTTAGTAAACTCAAAACTGAATGTTCTCAAGGGATTCAAGAGAACAAGAATTATCAGCTTAAACATGACATGTTATTTTGGAAATCCAGGCTAGTCGTGCCAATGGTACCTGAATTAATTCACAGCATCCTATCTGAATATCATTCATCCCAACTTGGTGGTCACTCCGGGGTCAAACGCATCAAGGCTCGCATTGCTGCACAATTTTTTTGGCCTTCAATGTCTAAGGACATTACCAACTTTATCAGGGAATGTCTAATTTGCCAAAAATCCAAACAAGACCATTCTCTTCTAGCAGGTCTATTGCAACCATTGCCTATTCCGCCGCAAATTTGGGAGGATGTGGCGATGGATTTCATCACGGGCTTGCCTCCCTCTAATGGGTACTCTGTTATTTTGGTGGTTGTTGATCGCCTCTCCAAATACGGACACTTTGCTCCTCTAAAATCCGATTTTTCGAGTCTCAAAGTTGCTGAAACATTCTTGGCCTATGTCGTGAAGCTGCATGGGTTTCCTAAGACAATTGTGTCCGATCGAGACAAGGTATTCACAAGCAAATTTTGGCAGCATCTCTTTAAATTGAGTGGTACAACATTGGCCATGAGTTCTTCTTATCACCCGCAAACTGACGGACAGTCAGAGGCCGTAAACAAATGTTTGGAACAATACCTTCGTTGCTTTGCTTCAGACCTGCCCCGTATATGGTCAAAGCTTCTTCCTTGGGCGGAATATTGGTACAACACATCATTACATAGTAGTTTGGGCATTACACCTTTCAAAGCGGTTTATGACTGCTCGGGAAAAGATCCACCGGCATTACAAGAATTGTTGCAAGAACGGGATGTTGTGTTAAATCAACTTAGGTCCAACCTTGTCAAGGCCCAAACACGTATGAAAAAGTATGCTGACAAGAAGAGAAGAAACGTGGAATTTAACATCGGCGACATGGTATTGGTAAAATTACAACCTTATCGTCAACACTCGGTTGCCTTACGCCAGAACCAAAAACTGGGCTTACGATATTTTGGTCCTTTTCCAGTAACTGAACGGATCGGACTGGTTGCTTACAAGCTACAATTACCCCCTGCTGCAAAAATCCATCCTGTTTTTCATGTATCACAACTTAAACAATGTCACGGTTCTCACCTTGATACATACCTTCCCCTCCCCCTAACTACCACAGAAGACGGATCGTTTTTGCTACCAAAGCAGATCCTACAACATCGTTTTCTGTTGCGCAATGGTCAAAAAGTAGCTCAAGTCTTAGTTCATTGGGATGGGTTACCTCTTGAAGATGCTTCGTGGGAGGATTGGTTACCATTACAAAGTTCCTTCCCTTCTCTTAACCTTGAGGACAAGATTGTTTTCAATGAGGGAAGTAATGTGACACCAGCTCAGAACATTCTAGAACCGACACCTGGCATTATGGAATTGGATGAGGAAAAGCAGAAAAACACTCAGGGGACAAGGAGGAGCAAAAGGGAAAGATTTCCTAACAAGAAATATTCTCTTGGTGGAGCCTTATAAAGGAGCGTCTGGTGAATGATGAGGGCAGCGAATGAAATATATTTCTCAAGTTCCCATCCTGATATCTTCTTCTTCTTCTCTGAAATTCTCTATGTCATTTCTCTTTCCAGCAGTCTTTCATCTTTCCAAAAGGATTACGTATCCATTGTTTATTTTCCCTAAAAGCTGATGTATTAAGAATCCTTGCACTTATTACATTTTTCATCAGATATGATACTTCTTCTTAAGCTTTCTTAGTTAACCTTGAATTGTGCTATTTGGGTAAGGAATTGTATCCTTTACACTTACCAATAACTTACATCATGATTTTAAGTTGGATTCGAAGTTATTGGGTCATTATGTTGCTTTGGGATTTGGTGTGTTACAAATGGGATCATCAAAGCCAATCTTTGTAGCATATGGCTGGTGAGGCAAACCTCATCGGGTATGATGAGTCCTCCAGTGGGTTACTATAACATCTTAGGCGAATCCCATATCTCCGATTATAAGGAGTAAGTTTCTGGGAAGGTCTGACGAAGACGTCATGAGTTTAAGTGGGGGAGTTTGTATATAACAACTCTTTCCACATAGACAATAAATGAGATTTGTGAGCTCCTTATAAGTCTCAAATTATGGGCTACAAATAACTTCCATCATGATTTAAGTTGCATTTGAAGTTATTGGATCAACTTGTTGCTTGGAATTTTAGGGTGTTGCAACATGGAACCTGCCTCCAATGACACCAACTTGAGGGGGTTCTAGGGATCGAACTCAGGACATGTCTTGTATTTGGACAAAATCATCTTCCTTTCTATCAACTGAGCCACATACCAAAAACGATTTTTATATCAATATGTTGTTCGATGGAAAGAAATTAGTAAACTATTATAAATAAAATAGTTAAATTAAAAACCACAATGTCATGTATAACTCTAGTTTGTAGTCTATATATTTCATCTTTTAACATGGAAATCACAATTAATAATTTGAAATGGTTTTAAAGAAAACCCTAAGTTGACTTCTCTTTGATAAGTCCGAAGTTAATGTTTTGTTTCTATTGCACACCCTTCAAAATATTTGTGTCATGTATAACTCTATAGTTTGTAGTTTATATATTTCTATTTTTAATATGAAAAATAAAAAATTAATAATTTGAAATGGTTTTAAAGAAAAACCTAAGTTGACATCTCTTTGATAAGTCCGAAGTTAAATGTTTTATTTCTATTGCACACCCTTTTTAAAAATATATGCTCACTTGTATAGAGAGTGGTGCAAATAAAATAACTAAATATCATAAGTTAAAATCAGAATGTTTATATATGAGTCATTGAAAAAAGAATGTGTTTGAAGATGCATATGTGAACCGGGCGTAACAAAACTATTCGTATAAGTTGACATATGTATCTTCAAACATATTTTTTTCTCAATAATTCATATATGAACCTTATTTTAATTTTCTCTTCTTAAAATATTTATCTTTCTTATTTGAACCTTTCAACCTGTCACTATACATACATATGCACATATACTTATAGGCATAGGATCGTGTGAGAAGAAGAGTTAAAATGAGAAGCTTAAGAAGAGATCGGAACCGTTGATCATGTTTAATCTCATACCTAACCCACCCATGAATTGCGCCTTAGAAGGGAGTTAATCTGGTTCATCTCGGTGCACCTAATCTCGGATGGAAATCCCTTCTTACGCTTCTCACTAACTCTCATTCTCACTGGAGCCCAACCCTATACTTGTGTGCATATATATAAAGACACACACAATGACACAAACACACACACACACATATATATATATATACAAGACTCTAATTATGTCATAAAAATTATTTGATCTGTATCAGATCCACAAAGTCCAACCATATGTTTGTCTCTAACATCCTCGTTGCTGCAACTTTAACTTCCTCTATGCGACTTATATTAGAGATAAACAAGTAGGATGTAATGAACGTATGATGGCCACTCCGTAGAATTATAGGCTCTTTTCATCTGTATACATACATAGTGTAAGCACTTAATTTATTGCATTTATTTCTATCATACAACCCACTGCGTTCTCCCTCAATCACAATACTAAACGGATCTTTACTAATTGAATTCATCCCAAAATCACGTCTAATGATGATTTTCAAATGAAGAAAAGTAAAAGAAATGACCAATCAAAACACGAAAAGGATGCTTTTGCAAGTACAAATACTGAATGAAATCATGTGAGCCAAATAACATCATGTATCAGGAAAGTTCGTATTTAAGACTGGTTGCACATGACAAATTTCAATTATTTGCTTTGAAATTAATGTCCTTTTTAATTTCACTTTATCCTAGTCCCTCTTCAATCACTTAGGAGAAGCCTTCTATGACAGTTTGAAGAACGTTTATGTAAAATCTGAAATCTATCAAGGTAATAATTTATGGATTTAGAATGAAAATGAATCCAATCTTGCCACATATTTGATTGGCTTGAGATGAAATGAAATTCAGTTCCACTTACTTTCAACTTCATATCTTGTTTAATGGGGTTTTAGAATTTGATAAATGGCAAAACTTCCCTTTAATAATAATAACAATTTAATTGAATAAACTTTCTGACAAAAGTTAACAAGTCATAAGTTGAGAAGGGTAAATTCTGTTAGGAACCTCAAATTGGTTAGGAACCGTCCATAACGCGAAACATGATATACTCATCAGAAATTTAGATAAATTATTCATCATCGATGTGTGATTCATGATGAATAACACTTTTATATCCATTATGAATGTGTATTCATGATAAATATTTTCATCTTAAAAAGAGACACGTTCCTAGGTTCCAAAATTTGGGATTTCTAACAAAACTTTCTTGAGTTATTATCCCCTAAAACATTTGTTAATCTTATAATTTTAGTTATATATTTATAGGGTCAGGTTCAGGGGAAAACGTCAAAAAAAGAGAAAACTGAAGAACGCACTAGAAGACCTCCATCTAAATGGTATGCCTAACATGCATTTGTACATATGCACTAATGCATATATATGCATTGATGCATAGAAAAGAGAGAGCTTTAATCGCTTGTATGCATTTGTGCATAGGCACTAATGCATACATATGCATTGATGCATAGAAAAAAAGATACGGCGTACAGGATGACGGAAATTTTATCGTGATGTTCTTCGTTTTTTTTTTTTTTTTTAACGTTTTAAATGAGCATATATACTCTATATTTATATATAGTGTGACGTTATTTTAGAAAAATATTTAAAATACACCTTTTTGTACATAACATTCTAGTTGCAAGCATCAAACAAAATGGAGTTATTCTAGTTGCAAGCATCAAACAAAATGAAGGGAGTGGAAGTTTGGATTTTTCTAATTATTGAAAATAAATATTTTAAAAGGTAAATCATAGATCATCATAAATACCAAAAAACACCAATCTTCAACTTTTAAAGTACGACCATATGATGATTTAGTCAACTATAAAACTTTGAAAATTATATATAATGAGGTTCTTATATAATATATAGGGAGCGTGATGGCACTCCTAAATGTTGCTAATAATACCTTACAAATGAATTCTTCTTCATAAACATCTATATCAAAACCCCTATTAAGTACAAAAAATTTAGTATACACCCCTAGTAAGGGGATGCCATTAGTACTCCCCTTTTTATTTAGAAACTTTACGAATAATAGAAATTTTTAGAAACCAATATAAAATATTTGTTTTCGTTATTTTTTATCAAATGTTAAGATTTTAATATATTGTTTCACATATGTTTGTGTTCATAGAGAAAAAAATTATATGTGAACAAAAACAAAAAGTTGGTTTACTTTCACATATGAAACAAAATTTATACGATGAAACAAATAAATGAACCATCGTTTTTTATTCATATATAATATATTTTTTTTCCTATGAATACAAACATATCAACATTTATATGAATAATGGTGATCTTTTACATTGCGAACAGGGGAACTACCGAGCACGTGTCACATATTAACATTTATATGAATAATGGTGATTTTTTACAACATTCATATCTCGGACACGTGGCACAACTTTTACAACATTCATGAAGAATGTCGTGGACACATGACACACTCTCGATGGTTCTCTGGTTGGCAATAGAAATATGATTCTCAATTGAACCTGCCTCTGTTTGTGTGGAATTCATTCAATTCAACATACTTTGTTTTGCTTTTATTTTAAGTTATCATATACAGATTAAACTGCCATGAATTATGTGATTCATAGAATTTATGATAGTAACTTATATTAATTATTTTAACATCAAAAACGTTTCTCCAAAGCCGACTCAAAGGATCTTCGTCAATCATTGTGATGTTGCATATCCAAGTGTCCGCTCGATCATGACATATTCAAATATTTAATACTTACCATTGGCAATACTAACTAGATAATGTTCACTAACAAGGCTTAAAAAATTGTGCAAATTGAATCATCATCAATCACTTCAAGCTCACACATCGAGTTTATGATATGGTGTATCTAGGGTTTACAGAGATGATTCTTGAATTATGGTCCCAGGTACATCATTCACGACGATATAAAAGTCGGTTTGATCAAATTCATATGTACTTATAGAGAAACAGTGACATGAGTAAAATAAATTCATTTTGTTATATTGAAAATATAAGATTGATTGTCATTCTAGCATACAATTTAAAAACAAATGGAAATTCCTAATATTGTACTAGAAATACAGCTTTGAAAACAGTTAATTGTATATAAATGATCTTGAACGAAGTCATGTTTCTTCAACCAACCCTTTAAATAACATAAACATTTCACGATCTTTATTTAGATCATCAACCATAAAAATTAAACTGGTTTTATCATTCTTTTTTAAATGATCACCTTCCATTATCTCATTCGGAATTTTATTAAAATATTTTTCCAAAATTAAAATCTATAAACCATGCATTTTTTTTATTAGTAAAGGAATGATAAATATTGTTTATATTTGGAAATTCTTTATTATCTAAGATAGCTTGTTTGTATTGAACTTGCCAAGATATTGAAAAACAACAAATTAGTATTATTTCTTTTTATATCTTTTTTAAATATTTGTGGTAAGTTAGATGTGTCAAGTTAAATGATTAAATCAATTTTAACACTATATATTTGGAAGCTATCTTAAGAGAATAATTTAAAGAAAAACAACAATTTTATTATGAAGAATAATACTTCAATTTTACCAAACCCAGGTTGTATATAACTATATATTCCATATGACTTAAAATATAAAGCATCTTTTTGACCTTTTAATACTATATATATATATATTTTTTTTTTTTCAAATTGATAAAAGAATTTTCAAAAAATAAAATGAGTAAATTAACCGAAGCCAATAAGACCAGCTTAAATAAAAAATTTGAAAACAACCGAAAATATGACTTCAAACTTCTTGTTTTACGATCATTAATTTGTTTGAATTTGTATTACCGAAATCATATATAACTAATTACTTAATGAATTGCTTTCATTAAATAATTAACATAAACAAGTTTTAAATTCAATTAGTTATAATATGTTCCCACAAATGCATGCATCAAACAAAAGAAATAGTGAAAGTTGAACAAGATAAATTTTCTTATTAAATAAATAAACAAAAGTACAAAAATCTACACATCAAATTGGAATTTTCCTTTTAGTTAATTAATTAATCATAGTCTTTTGAATGTAATTAAACGTAATTAAATGGAATAAAACAAATTATTTTTGTCTCTATGCTCATTCTTAATTCATTACTAATAGAAAACTATAATCAATTATTTGAGTGAATTTTGAACATGTCACAAAATGGGTAGATGGAGGCTAACCTAGACTTTGAATTCAAAAATATATGATCTTTTTTTAAATGATTCGAACAAGATTTGACTTTAATCCACCAACGAATTGTGTGAATAAGGTGGCGTTTGTTTTTTAAGAGATGCTAAAGTCTAAAGTCTGATTTCAGTTTTGAAATGGTTATAAAACGTCTAAATAGATGAGACATAAGTGGTGATTAAGTGCTTAAAATGAGAAAACAAACAAGGCCTAAGATTCATGTTGCTATGGTTGTTATATTGGCATTTGTTTTTTAGTTTTCGGATATTGAATAGTTTCCCTTTAGCACCAAATACAACAACTTGTACCTATTTAGCTCCATTCTTGATGTTGCATATATACGTATCCATCGAAAATCAGACCCTTTAGATAAATTTGTTTGTTGATGAACCTAGTTTGTGCACTTGTTTTGCTTCACAACGATACAAAATTTAAAGTTGTTGGTGATTTTAGTATTACCAATCATTTTGGTGTAACTATGATTTGATTGAGATCGATTAAAGTGATAGGGCAAACATAAGTGGGTTAGGAGGTGCGGAATGCACACTCATATATGTTGCCTTTATCATCTTAGATTACCATAGGCCAGGGTTTTAGGGGTAGCCCCCTTGGCGGTGGTATGGACTAATTTCAAGACATTGGAAACGTCCTTGAAATTGCTTTCGTACTTAGTGAGATTCCACTAAGTATAGGTTTGAGGTAGTGTAATCAGATCCCTAGTCCTTTGGATCAGAGTTTTGAAGTTACCATTGAAATTGGCTAAGTCTAAAATCTGGAGTAAAGAATCAGATTTCTAGACTATGCATCCAGATTTGTGGTATGTGCACCCAGACTTGTGGTCAGTGCAATCAGAGTTATAATCTAGGTAATCAGAGTTATAGACTCAATACAATCAGAGTTCGGATAACAGTTGTAATTGTTCTCCAGTTTTATATGTTAATGGTTAATCGCTTTTAATCGTCTTTGACTGTCTATCTCTCATATAAATATGTAAACGAGAATATGGGTATATATAAGAACTCGATCTCATAGCCTCTGAGGGAGAGTTTCTCTTTGGATTACATCGATATGAAATCCATGTCACCCAAGGCTATAAGGGACTAATTATTGTTTTTGGACAGTGTATTTACACGATCCAAGAGATTATCCAGACTACTAATCATCTCCGAATTTCTATATCTAACAAAATCTTCATATGTCGTCCTTGATCTCTACACATGGTATTACATGTTGCATCTACTACACAAAAGGATCTATGGTTCGATCAACTATCCTTCAGATGATGGTTGGTTCTTGAGTTATGCTTCGAGTATGTCTTGAAAAAATAAGAAAAAAATAAACTAGATTATTTTGTTTGTATTTTGAGAATTGAATATATAAACTATAGATGTAGGCAAATAGTGACATTGACCAAACACTAAATACAAATTGTTCTTGTTTGAACTTGTGTGGTGTTATATAATAATTCACAAGTCTCGTACCATACGTGCGGTTCTTAGTTACAAGTAGTAATTCTCGTTGTCACTATCAATACAATTCTTTTATGGTAGTTGCATAAAAAAGAATACAAACTTCAAGATAGATTGTATTTAGTAATACCAGACCAAACAAATTCCATATATCTCACCCAAAAGAAGAGTCTCGGAGGGGTAAATGACTAAAAGTACGTAAACTTTTTCTCTATCTCAATAAACAAAGAGTTTGTTTCCAAGAATGCCCCTAACTTATGACATGTTCGATGATCAACAACTGAAAATTGTTGCGCCTTAAAATTGTACTCCAAAAATCCCAGTTTGCACAATCATTTCAAGGATATATGTTTTGTTAAGAGCAGTTTAAACATGTTTAATCCTGATTATTGTCACTTAAAATCTTAATAATTGGTTTACGATATTTGATAATGTCTTATTATGATTTTTAATGGTCAAAATAACTAGATATTTTGAGTAGTAGATGTCGCTAAAAATGATTTTGTTCTTTAAACGTTTTAATAATCACTTAAACACAAGAGAAACACAAACATGTCGTAGAGCATAGATTTGTATCTTTTAAGTCAAATTGTTTACCGGTTTTATATTTTTATTAAAAATATAACGTATTATTAATTATATTTGTGATTAAGGTGAACTAGACGTTTGACACGCTCTTAATTACAAAAGTAAAAAGGATAAAAAGATGGGTGATAAAAGAACCCTATAAACAAGATTTAAAGTCAGTTTTTCTCATGATTTACAACGTGTAACATGTCAGTATCTCACATATCACTTGTAAGAAGATTCAAACGCTACGAAACAAAAGCTTTCACTTCCACCCTTAGAGAAGTGAGAGGCCAAGGAATCAAATGGCCGCATTCGAATGAAACAAGTAATTAAAACACGCTTGACGTCTTTTTCTATTTCCCAAACTGCCCTTCATTAACAGTTTTAAACTAACTTCCATAAAAAGTGTTTAATATTATATCACTAAAATTAATATTGACATAGACTGTTGTGTTCTTTAGGAAGTGTTTGTATATACCGTAAAAACAAGGTTCTAAATGATGTGGTACGTGACATTATGGAAAGGCCAAACCTCAAGTCTTACTAGTTACATCGAGGCCAATACATTTTTAAGGCGGGCCCTAAGGCGCCATATGTATACATATATGTGTGTGTATTTATATAGTTGTGCATGGTAGTGTTTTGAATAATCCAGTAGAACATTTTAAACTCATATAAAGTTATAAAACTTAAAAAGAAAGAAGAACCATGTATATATCAAAAATCAAGCTATAAGAAATTCATATCAAGGGTGCAAAATCGAAATTATATCCTTTTGAGCCTCTACTCAATACTCTTTTCAATAAAAAAAAAATGTTTTTTTGAACGGCAATAACACACACACGTTCCCGGGGTATCCGGGATCCAGACGGGCACCCGACTAATCCCAGAGACCAGGACCCACCACAGAGTGGTAGACCAAGGTCTGGATATCGCCACATGCTGCCACGGAGATTCGAACCCAGGTAGTCAGGGATACCATCCACTGACCCCCAGGATGTTACTTTACCACTGGGCTAGACATTTGACTCTCCGTGTACTAAAAATGAGACTAAAGATTTGTCTATTTAAAGTTTTAGTTTTTGTATTTTCTTTTAATATACACGTAGATGTCATACATAACCATCATCTATCATCCAAATTATGTTTAAAAAAACGTAAAAAGAAACATGTCTTACAAAATAATGCATCGTAACGCACCCACCACATGTTATAACATGTTATACGTCATAACACGTTAACAACAGAAGTAACGCCTTAAAGTGGAGCCACGTGGGTTAACGTGACAGCAAACTCAAATCTCGGATAATTGTAAATTTACCTAATTACCCCTAACTCAAAACGAAATAATTTCTCAGTTCTGATTTTGATTCTTGAAATCGTAACAATAATTTTGAAAACGTACATCCAAACGTCCTTTTAAATTTCCTTTTTTATTGGAAACGTACGTTTGACGAGTTCCGTTGTTCGAATTCGACGAAGGGTATTTTGGTAAAATGAAGTAAAAAACAGAAGAAGAAACACGTTACGTAAGGATACCTTATATAATAAACAAACGATTTATTAACGCCGGATTTTAAAATTGTGACTCAACGTTGCAATTCCGTTTTATCATTTATAAGCCGACAAACGAAGTCCGCCTGTTATTTTGTTGGCTTCCTTCTGATTCTATCTTTTAATTTGCTTCAGAAAAATATGGCTTGCTTGGCTCGGCTCATTCAAGACGTGGCTCCCAAAGCCGTGGGAACTTTGGATCCTTAATTAGTTATTTTTTCGTTTTTAACTTATAACATTATTTACAGTAGATTGTTTATTAAAATTCAGAGAGTAAATATTTTAAGGATTTCGAACTAATTTATTGTTTTTACATATTATCTAAAACTCTACTGAAAATGGAGAAAATATGTGACGGGTGGTTTATTTTAACGTTTGTATGATAAGAGTTAACGATTTCACTTAACTTACTCGGTAAGATTTTAATTTATCAAACGGCATCATATGTAACATTTTATTCAGTAAGTGTAACATTTTAGACCAACCGTAACATATATTGTTCGTTTTGTCTACACACCCGGACTCACGGTTTTAAAATGCGTCTGATAGATAAAGTATCAAGTTTCTTATAAGACAACATTTGTTTTGTCTCCCCAACCAATGTAGGATAGTACAATAAGTGTTTATCGAGTAGGACTCGTCACTCTCACTTACCGAGTAAGACCTCGGTCATTGTCATCGATCTTATCGGATAAGATTAGATCTCAGTCCTTGTCGTGTTCATCTGATAAGGTAAAATGACCCGATAAACACTTGTATTGAGAAAGCCTTTAGTAAACAGTCCTGAGAGATATAAAATTCTTCAAGTTTGGAGAACTGCCTAAGGCTATGTTTGGCAAAAGTAGCTTATAAGATACCTTATGACTTATAAGGTAGTTAATCAAAACCTTACTTTTATTAACTTCTCAATAAGTTAACTTATGGTGATCCAAACAACTACACTAAAAATAAAGTACCTTATAAGGTAACTTATAAGTCACCTTATTTTTGTCAAACAATGCCTAAAAATGATTGTTATAAAGAAATAATATTTTATTAAATGTATTGAATAATTTAACAATTTACAAAATAAAAAAAATTGTTTCTTTTAAGATTTTGATTTTTAATTCTTCATTTTGAAGAATTTTTTTAGGATTTTGTTTTTAAATGATATAATAATGTATGTCAGGTTAATTCTTTACTTTTACATAAAATCCATAACATAATGTAATTTTCGTTTATCAATTATCATTTTTATTATATTTTAATTATCGTATTATATCGTAATATATATGACGGTCAGATTAGTTTCGATGGTACATAAACGAAAATTTGATCTAAAACAGACAAATATTAAAGTATTTATTATGTTATATAAAATACAGTCTTAAATGAAAATGGGTATAAAATACGTTATTTACACAAGTACTGTATCATACCAAAATCAACTTTATTGTGCCCTCATGACATTAAAATAAGTTGTTATTTTATGTATTAACTCAAAGAGAATTTAATGAAACATATTATATTATATTATGAATCTGGTTTTATTATATTTTATTTTTTATGGTTAAATTGATTAGATTTATAGAAATGGCCAAGCAGTTAATAAAAATAATTATTAAGGGTAAATGTGAATTAAATAATTATCCATATATGTAATCAAATGATCTTATCAAAATTAATTAAATCAAAATAATTACTTTGAAAACACACGTCCAAACACCATCTAAGTACTCAACCAAATCAATTACTGAGTATGTATATTAACTGTCGAGTTCTGATAGAATTTGATACATTAGTGTTGGTACGACCATAGCTACTGATTGTGCATCTTGTTATGCCATCTTACATATAATAGTTAAATAAACGGACCAAATTTTGTTTAAAGTGTAATAATTAAAAAAATTATTATTTTAATGACATAGCCTTTTTAATCAAATTAGATATAGTAATTAGAAAATAAAATATGTCAACCCAACCCAGTCAGTTTTGATCCATTTTGAACTATTACTCGATTTGTACAGCCTACTCATTCTACTCGATTTAGAAAATAAAATATGTCAACTTCTATTAGACTTGCATAACTTTTGTGTGTGTGTGTGTGTGTGTATGTGTGTGTGTGTGTGTGTGCGCGTGCGCGTGCGTGCGTGCGTGCGTGCGTGCGTGTGTGTGTGTGTGTTCATACCAGTTTTTGAACCCCTAAACTAATTCTATGGGGTTCTGAAAATTACAACAAGAAAATCTCAGTGACATTGAGGTGACTCGAACTGACAGCAACTTACAGAACTTGATCTTTAAACGATAGACAAGAAATTTGTACAACTTATAAATATATAAACTCGTAATTCATCCAAACTCCTAAATTATTGATTGAAAGTCGGATACCCAATACACAAATTCATGAATATAAGAATGTAGTACTATCAAAATATCACATGTGATACATGAATACCATCTTGGTCAAATTTGTAGACATGTTGACAAAAGTTGTATGAGTGTTACTAACAGTGTAGTTAAATTATAGGTTATAATTCTAGTTTTTTTAAGTATATAATATTTATATACGACAAATGTGACAAATAAACTCACACACATTCATCACATTTTGTGAGGTTTGAACCTCTAACAGAATTGATGATCATTTAACAATACCTTCTAAAAGATGGCTAGTTCAAGACGCTGAACAACAGTTTTATCTTGAGCAGTTACATATATATCCAGGGCCCCTGACACAATCCTAGGAAGCCAAACACTTTGATACAGCCAAAAAGGCCCTTTGGTGTCATAATTCTAGTTCTAATAGACTGTTTTATAAGTTTTAATTTAATATGACCAAACAATTGTGCATCAAATCTAAAAGTATTACAAAAAGCTTACAGAACACTTTTGGATGTTTTGCTACGTTATGAACTTACTGAGGTTTGTTGATGATCTCTATAACTTATCTGAAAAATGTCTTATAAAAAGTGTTCTATAAAAGAAATGTGTTCATTAAACACTTTTTTCAAAATGTTCTACAAAGGAAATGTCCTATAATGAAACTAATGCAACATTTTATTTTAAAATGTTTTAAAAACTTGTTAAGACGTCCAAAAATATCATATAAACTTAATGTAACAGTTTTGCCTATGATGCACACTTGTTTGGTCTTATAATTAGAACATTCAGACATTTTTTATGTTCTATAAACATAGTTTTATTGTAGTGCAAGAGTGTTTAACTATTAGTTATATGTCTATAATACCCTTCAACAATACCAACATAACGGACTACAAAAACTCAAAATTTGTAATTCATCAGTGACTTATAATAATGACGAAGGGCGTATAAGTAATTTAACTTGATATTAGTAAAAGCCATTAAAAACCTATAGTTGCATATTTTGTTTATTTGTAACTTTTCCTTGGTATTGTAATCAAAATTTTATCTTATCTTATTATTATAAGATATTGATATCGAGTATTTTTTTTTAAAAATTTACAAACATGTTTTTCAAGTCAGACGTATTTTATGTAAATAACTGTTTTATTTTTACCGATAGAAGATAAATTTTGAATACATCTCTTCATATCCTACTTTTTGGGTAACATATATCAACTTTATTTTGTTTGAATTGATTTATGATAAATATTGAAAAATAATCATATATGTGAATTATTAATATGTGTTCAATTAAATACTATATATTAAAAAAATGAGTAATCTACCTGGGTATATACCTAGTTGTTGGGAGCCAAGCCAAAAAGGTTTTGTGCAAGAGGATATAAAAAATTATGTTGTTAAAAAAATATGAAAATAATAGAGGAATATTTATAATATATAGTATTATAAACACCTTTTGTAACAACATTATATATAGTTCCACACCACATGCAACCATGGAACAACTTTCTCTCCTACCAACAAATTTGTTTTAATAGAAAAATCAAGATAACAGTTTTTTTTTTAGTTCTGAAAGTAAATGATGACCATTGCAGCATCAGAAACTACCAAAACTACAACCACATCTATTGTCACCGCCACTGATACTGCTGCAATCACTACCACAACTCCCATGAAAGTAGTGAAACCGATGATGAGAAAGTTTGTTGGGGTTCGACAAAGGCCATCAGGACGATGGGTGGCTGAAATTAAAGACTCTTCCCAGAAGGTGAGGTTATGGCTTGGTACCTATGATAGCCCTGAAGAAGCAGCTCGAGCATATGACGAAGCGGCTCGGGCTTTAAGAGGTGAGAACGCCAGAACCAACTTTGCACCAATGATAAATTCTAATCCTTGTCAAATCAACTCGATATCTGGTTCGTTGTCTGAATCAGATTCAAGACGTTCGCTTAGCTTTTCTTCATTGAAAGCAAGGTTAAGCAAGAATTTACAAAGCATCATGGCACGAACAACTGAAAATAAGTCGTCGCCGAAAAGTAGGGTGAGTGATCATTTTACTTTTGCAAGTATATTCAACTTCAAGGGAAATTACCAGTACCAAAATAGCGTTGTTGGTGACTTTGATAAAGTGGTGCAACCTAGCGTGATTGTGCCACCACAAACAATGGCAAATCACGATGTTGCTACAACATATAATTCATCTTGGGAGAGCTCAAGCGTGTCTGACTGTAGCAATGAATTGATGAGTTTCAACACTATGCATCATGGGTTGGACTCAGATGGCTCAGATATTGGTGAAGGTAGTTATTTTGGAGACCAAATGATCGGAGGTTGGATCAGTAGTCCAGACATTAGTGATGGTGGCTCAAGGAGTAAAAGGTTTAAGGTTTCTTCCTCGGTCTTTGTTCCTCCAAAGTTCAGTGATCAAACTAACGACTCTGCTTTTCCATGGTGAGACTAATAAATATAATTAGATGAAGTTTATCAAGTTTACAAGAAACCGAAGGGCTTAAAGGGGTTTCTTTTCAAACTATGGGAAAGTCATGGAAAATCTTCATGCACCCTCTTGTTTCTGCTTCTTTATCATCTTTAAATTACAGATCTTGTTTGTCGATGTAAAAAGAAACTAAAATTTAGTTATGGATTTTACTTAGTTGATCTGAAAGTAATTATTCTTAACCAAATATCCGAATTTACTAATTCAGATCTTTATGTTAAAATAAACCAAGACTAGAAATTAGTTACTAGATTTACCCCAAAAGGAGTTTAAATTGATATAGAGTATTTAATTGTAAATTAAATTACTATAATTTTCATGAGATAAGAACCTATAATTTGTCCATTAGTAATTTAATAAAGATTATATTATCCATGGTCCCTCTGATTTTTTATTTTGATTTTAAATACTAAATAAGTTAGATTTAATTATAAAATTAATATGAATATATTTAACTTATCAGGCAAATCATAATTATTACACGTAAATGAGTGATATGCACAGCAAATATAGGATAAGTGATGTTAAATATATGGAAAACAATTTTAGCACCTTTTTGTTATGGAATGTTAGATGATGAACTAGTTTAATAATTAATAAACATATTTTACTAATAACCAGATATTTAAAGTGTTATTTAATTAAAAAAAATGTAAGAAATTTGTGGAATGACAGTTGGTCATAGGGTGTAAACGAGACGAGTCAAATCGAGTAGTATGTTAATCGAGTCAGGCTTTATTTGGCTCGAGCTCGACTCAAGCTCGATTAACTTTTCAATGTATGGCTCGAATATTTTTTGAGTTATCGAGCTCGAGCTCGATGTTCGTTTATAGGTTTGAACTGGTGATCGATTAGCTGTTTATCGGCTTGAGCAGTTGAGCTTGATAATTTTTATATTTTTATTGCATGATTAATAAATATATGAGCATGTTTGGCTCGGAAAAAAGGTATGCTCGAATGGCTCGGCTTGGCTCGACTCGAAAAATTGAATCGAGTTTACGAACGAGCCAAGTCAAACATCAGTATTATAAAGCTCGGGCTGCTATCAACCAGCCGCGACAAAGTATCATATTTCTGGTTGAGATCCATTCCCCCCATTTCCTATATCGGATTGATGAATCCCGCCTACCTTAACTGTCGTTTAGTTCAAACAAATTCTATTTGGTGTTTGACGTTGACTCGAGCTCGAGATAAACAAGCTCGAGCTCGAATAGCTCATTAAAAACTCGAATCGTTTACACCCCTAGTTGGCCCTACATATCATATCAATGAGGCGATCGCTTGGGCTTCCTACTGCTACAGTGATGTTCACTTGATCCCGAACAATAAAGTTGCAAGTTTCATACAAAATTAAAGGTATATTTGTGCAATGTAATACAATACATCTTTATTTCGTTATTCTCGATTTAATTTGATAAATTTATGTGGTTTTGAGAAAGCGAGAGAGTCTTTTGTTGGTTATCAATTTTATGTAGTACTTTTGACGTCTTATAAATGTTAGATATTTTTACGTCATATAAGTATTGAACCTTAGAGCATCTCCTACAAATTCTCCAAACCGCAGAAGATCGAGATTTTGGACAAAAATTTTGCTCCAACACATTTTCTAAAATAGAAGAAAATGTGAAATTCTCAAAATTTTGAGAACTCCCTAAGGACATGTTTGTTATCAGCTTAATGAACTCACAACTTATTCGATCGGCTATACAAAACTGTTTGATAGTGGCTTAATGATATAAAAAGTGGTTTCTTCAGTAAGCCTTTAAGGGGAGGTTTATTTTTTCCAAACCTGTCCCTCCAAGTTTAAAAAACACGCTCCTTCCATATATGAAAAAACATACTCAAAACAAAAACGATTAATCTACACTGACAGATTTATCCATACATGAATTAATAAAAAATGAACTAAACGACCCCTAAAAGTAATTACTATGAGATAGAACTATTTTTTTAATAATATTTCCACCAATAAAAAATATTGATATTAGTTTTACAAAAAAATAATAGTATTTTATTAAATCTATGGAGTATTGCAATAATATAACTAATGTTGAAATATTAAAATGAAAAATTGTTGGGATCGAAGATAACTTAGTTTTTAGATATTTTGAATTTTCTTTCTTTATTTTGAAAAATCTATCCGACATGATCTACATAGAGTATCAGGAGTTCTAATGTAACATCCCGCCTTACCACGACACAATATTGTCCGCTTTGGCCTAAGCCGCACGGATTTGTTTCTGGCGACCTGGCGAGGGCTTCCCAGGGGGTCACCCATCCTGGTACTACTCCCACCCAAGCACGCTTAACCACAGAGTTCCAAGAACCTGCCTTGCGTGTGGCCCCAAAACGCGTTGTGTTTAGGAAAGCCAAGGCTTTTACTTATGAACCCAGCATCACTCCTGTCCACGGCCGTATGGGATCTGCCTAAGGTGTTACATCTAACTTGATGGTGACTTTTAATCTAACAACATTTTCAACATATTCTTTAAAATTGAGAAAATGAAGATTTTGAGTAAATTTTTGCTCCAATAGATTCTCTAAAATAGAGAAAGTAAGAAAAGTGTGTGAAATTCCCTAAATTTGAACGATTCTCCAAAAATTACCACGAGACGTATTTTTTATTATATTCTCACTAATATGGAGAGAAATAATATCTTATTGAATACATGGGAAATTATACATTTATACTCATATAATCAATGTTCTAATTCCAAAATGAAGAAACTGTAGAAGTTGAATGTAACTTTTTTTCAAGATTGTAAGTTTTTAAAAAAATCTATTGCAGACAAGATAGAAAAACATTTACTATGATGGCCTTATTTTGTTTCTTAACCTCTTGGGGAGGGAAACGATATAGATCGCAAATTGTCTGTGTTCTTTTCAATGAACATGAGCCCACTATATTAAATTACAACAATAGAGAAGAAAGAAGGAGACTATTGTCATGTTTGGTTCATTGGAATCCAATGAAATATGAAAGAATTGAAATGGTCAATTTTATCGATCAAATTCTATTTATATCTTTTATTCATTCTTTAAGTTTGAGTTTTAATACTGAATTTCAGTTCCACGTATAGTTGAATGTTGGTTTTACTAAAGAATTTACATTCCTTTTCATCTCATCTTTTGAGAATACTATTATTCGTTAATGTTTTTACTCTAATTCATTACATCCTTCCACGGCCAATTGTTTTCTTCGTCCAATGGCAGATTCAAGATTTTTGTTGTTGGAGTGTATCTCTAAGGTGTATCAAAGGCTAGCAAAGTCTTCCAATGCATTTTTAGTCAAATCCCACCGTTTCAAGAGATTTTTCAAGTTTTCTAATTGATTGCAAAGGATGTTCTAAGTGTTTTTGATTAATTTCAATTGGTTTTTTTGGTTTGTTCGGTTGATTTCGAGAGATTTTTTCTGGTTGGTTAATGTTCATTGTGTTTTCTAATATCTAAGAGCACCCCTCAAAGTAAAGTGTATGCACCTTCCATACCCCAAAAAACTGTACATACAAAAATAAATTGAGCAGGTACACCTTTTCTAACAAAAAAAATTGTACTTTTGGGGTTTTTTGATTTTTTTTGGTTTTTTTTTTTGGGGGGGGGGGGATTGCTTGTTTATTGGTATCAGTTTGGTTTCTTATCTCTCATGTTCTTTCAGATTGCTTGTTTATTGGTATCAGTTTGGTTTCTTATCTCTCATGTTCTTTCAGATCTGTGATTGTAAAATTCGTTTATAATAAATTATTAGCAAAAAAAAAAACAAAAAAAAAACTTCCAAAATCAACAAAAAAAACTTTAAAAAAACCCTTTCAAAATGATGGAAATGTCACGAATGATGATGTACTTAACTGTTTTCAAAAGACGAGGTCTCGTCAAGAACAATTTTAGGCCACCTCTAGTGACAATACTGACAAGTATAATGATTAACTAATAGTAGAATTACAAATATGTAGGGCTATAAATGAACCGAACGAACACGAACGGAGGCTTGTTCGTGTTCGTTCATTTAACTTAACCGAACGAACACGAACGATAAACGAACGAAGATAAACATAAACGAACAAACACAGATATAGAATAAAACCATCATTACTTATTATTTTGTTCCTAAAAAGTAACATAACAAAATAAAAAACCGAGTAAACTTAGGAGACATAAAAAAGTAATTCTAAAAATTTACTTTAATTACTAATTTTACATATTAATGTCATAATATATAAATATATTTATATATATAAACAAAAATAAACGAACATTCACGAACGTAAACGAACGAACGAGACCATTGTTCATGTTCGTTTATTTAACTAAACGAACAAACAAATGTGTTCATATTCGTTCATTTATAAAATAAACGAACTTCCCACCGAACGGTTCACGAACGATTCGGTGAACGTTCGGTTCGTTTACAGCCCTCTACAAATATGCATTCAATCAAAAGAATGAGGGTAGAAAAATGAAAATTTGATACAAAAAGGCTATTATAAGAAAAGTAAATAAATTTACAGGGACTAAAGTTGACATATAGATGAAAGTAGTGTATGTGCACGACTTTCGGCCGACAGCAGATAGCGTCACAGCACCGTCGCCCGAATCCAAAGGCTTTAAAAACTCACGTACAAATGCAAAATGTCCAAAATACCCTTCCCACGCGCCTTGGTCCACGTTCTGCAGCTTTTTCCCAATATATTTCGTACAAATTTTGAAGACACTATAGTGTATGTATATTCATTTAAATAAAATGTTGAAAATAATTTTATTAAATATTTATATATTTTAAAATTAATAAGACTTGGGATCAGGTGAGACTGGTCTGTTTTCGTGAGACCCGTGAGACCATATTTTTACAGTTGAAATTTCATAGCAAATCACTCTAAAGATAAAAAAAATCGATGTTTTCGTGAAACCACTTTTTTACACTTGAAACTTCACAGCAAAACACTGTGAAGATAACATTCATAGTGTTTTTGTTGTGAAGGTTCGAATTATTTTACCTTCACAGTGATTTGGTGTGAAGTTACAACTGTAAAAATGTGGTCTCACGGGTCTTACAAAAACATATTGGTCTCACGTGAACCCAACCCAGTTATCAATTCAGCAAAATCAATTCACTTTATAACCATTTGAAATAAACAAAGTTTAGGTAAAAGGTGTAGGATCGTATGAGAAGAAAAGTTAAGATGAGAAATGTAAAAAGATATCTGAATCCTTTGTAACCATTTGAAATAAACAAAGTTTACGTAAAAGGTGTAGGGTTGTATGAGAAAAAGAGTTAAGGTAAGAAACGTAAAAAAATATCTGAATTATTGATCACTTTTAAATCAAATACTCAGCTATGAATTACGCTTTAGAAGAGAGTTGATCTGATGCATCTCGGTGCACCTCATCTTAATGCATATCATCGTAATGTGTATCTAAGAATTAAAATTAGAGACTGTCAATTTTAGTACCTTTACATAATAAGATCAGTTAAATCAATATCTTCACTTTATTGCTAGTTGTTTCATATGGAATTATCGAAGTGACTAATAAGTAATAACCCAAGATATTACAAATTGACTATCATTTATCACATATTAATCTGAAAACACTTCATTAGAACATTATCAAAGTTCTCTTCAATCTCGATCACAATTTTTGGATCATCACATGCATTCCATAGCCGAAAATTTCTCATTCGCCATTTCATCATTTCCCGAAGATGCATGTTAGATTTTTAAGCCAAAACCCAGTGAATTTTTTTGTTTTATAAAGAAGTAAAGGCTTTTTCATGTCATATTTACCAAAATAATCCAATATTTAAGTGCAATGAACATTTCATAAAGATGCAATCACTTTAGAGATGTTATCACTTGACTAAATCGACATCCCAACCACTTCTACGGAACTCCTACACAAAGAGATTAGCTCCTAAGAAAAAGCGGGTGCACGAGATCATTGAAACTTTATGATATCAATAATATTAGTAATTTCCATAATTAATGTTTCCATAAATAAGAGGCTTTGAGATAAGTTCTACACAAGGGGGTGTTAGGATAATGACTATCTATTAAATTAAGTTGGTATTATAGTAGAACTCTAAGTCCTAGTTTTATGGTAATTCTCTTTAGTATATATAGTCGTATAGATATCGAGTTTAGGATATCAAGAATTGAGAGAACGATTGTAGCAAAGTTTTGAGCGAGTTTCTTTGTTATAATAAGAAGTTTTTCTTTCAAATTATTGTGTGTTCTGTTCTTGTTTACGTTTTGATACAACAATTGGTATCAGAGCCGTAAAAATCACAAAACATCAGTGATCCTAAAGGCAGCAACCATGACGGGCGGAGCCGGGAGCGGTACGAAGGAAACAAATACTCCAACTAGCGCGAGGGAGTCGTCATCCTTCTCATTCCACATTCCAATGTTAAACGCCACGAATTACACGGTGTGGGCTATCCGTATGAAGGTGATCCTCAACGTACATCAAGTATGGGATGTCGTTGATAAAGGAACGGATGACCCGAAGAAGAACAACTGCGCCATAGCTGTCTTCTTTCAAGCAATCCCAGAAGATCTAATCCTGCAAGTTGGCACGATGGAGACATCGAAAGAAATTTGGGATGCTATTAAGACCCGTCATCTTGGCGCAGATAGAGTAAGGGAGGCACGATTGCAAACCCTAATTTCAGAATTTGATAACTTGAAGATGAAGGAAACAAGTACCATTGACGAGTTCGCGAGTCAACTGTCGAGCATCGCCTCCAAGTCATCCTCTTTGGGGGGAACTCTAGAAGAAACCAAACTCGTAAAGAAGTTTCTTACGAGTCTGCCAAGAAGATTCATTCATATAGTGGCATCGATCGAATAGATACTTGATCTCAAAACAGTTGGTTTTGAAGATGTAGTCGGGCGATTGAAGGCTTATGAGGAATGAATCAAGGAAGATGTACCAGAAAACGATCAAGGAAAACTTCTGTTAAACAAGACAGAACCTTATGGTCGCAACACGGGACGAGGTCGAGGCCGTGGAGCCAGTCGAGGGCGAGGAGGTCACCAAAATAACTCGTATCAACAAAGAAATCAGTCCGATCAAAATAACTCGTACCAGCGAAAAAACCAGTTCGACAAAGGAAAAGGCAAAAGTAAGGATCGATCCAAAATACAGTGTTATAGATGTGATCAGTTTGGCCACTTTGCGTCTACATGTCCGGATCGGAAAGGGAAACAAGCCGAGGCCCATGTAGCCGAAACCGAAGAGCATGACCCACAACTCTTCATGCACAAGACTCTCTTTGAAACGGTGCTTCTAAACGAAGAAAAAGTGATACCAAGTAGATACGAAACCCATGATGACAAAGGCGACGTATGGTATCTAGACAATGGTGCAAGCAATCACATGACTGGAAATCTATCGTTTTTTTCCGAGATAAACAAGCGAATAGGTGGCCGAGTGAAGTTTGGTGATGACTCGTGTGTGGAGATACAAGGCAAAGGGTCTATTCTGTTCTTTGAAACGGTGCTTCTAAACGAAGAAAAAGTGATACCAAGTAGATACGAAACCCATGATGACAAAGGCGACGTATGGTATCTAGACAATGGTGCAAGCAATCACATATTTGAAATCTATCGTTTTTTTCCGAGATAAACAAGCGAATAGGTGGCCGAGTGAAGTTTGGTGATGACTCGTGTGTGGAGATACAAGGCAAAGGGTCTGCATTCGAAGGAGAAAGAAGCAGTCAAAAGCTACTCACCGACGTCTACTACATTCCAAACCTTAAAGCCAATATTATTAGTCTGGGTCAGGCAACCGACAGTGGGTGTGAAGTTACTATGATAGATGAATATCTATACCTTCGTGACAGCCGAAAAGACCTAATTTTCAAGGTAAAAAGATCGCCAAATAGACTCTACAAGACGAGAATTCCAGTTGGAAAGCCGACTTGTCTACATAGCCGACTCAACAATCCGGGATGGTTATGGCATGCTAGACTAGGGCACGCGAGTTTTGACACCATTGTCAGAATGTCAAAAAAGAACCTAGTCTCTGGTTTACCTCCCATTACTGGGAACAATCAACTTTGCGAGTCATGCTTGGTGGGTAAACATGCTCGAAAACCATTCCCGAAAAAGTCAGTATACCGAGCAAGCAAGACGTTAGAGCTAATCCATGGAGATCTTTGTGGCCCGATATCACCATCCACAATAGGCGGAAACAAGTACATCTTTGTCCTGATCGACGATTTTTCGCGTTTCATGTGGTGTTTTCTGATGAAGGAGAAAAGCGATGCCATACACTACTTCAAGAAATTCAAGGCCATGGTCGAAGCTGAAACCGGAAACAATCTTAAAGTATTCCGGACCGACAGAGGTGGTGAATTCACATCTCGATATTTTAATGCGATGTGTGCCGACAATGGTATAATTCGACATCTCACGACTCCATACACGCCGCAGCAAAACGGCATTGTAGAGAGACGAAACCGAACTCTCCTTGAGATGACACGAAGCATGTCCCAAATCGTTTTTGGGGGAGGCAGTGCAACATGCTACATATATCATAAATCGAATTCCGACAAGAGCTTTAGAAGAGTCAACACCGTACGAAATCTATTACCATAGAAAACCGAATATCGAACATTTGCGGGTCTTCGGCTCGATAGCCTACACAAAGGTTAACGATCCACATCTAAAGAAGCTTGATGATCGATCAAAGAAGACAATTTACTTTGGGAGGGAACCCGGTTCTAAAGGCGATCGATTGTTCGATCCACAAAATCAAAAGATAATAGTTTCAAGGGAGGTACTCGTGGATGAAAACACAAGCTGGAATTGGGACATCGAGGTGAAATCCAAACCAGGTATGTTCTGGGTTCACTGGCCAAATCTCGTGGATACAGGAGAAGGACCGGTGGCGAGTGAAACAAACGAGACTGAAGCACAACAGCCTAACTCACCGGATACTGACGGAACGTCAGAATCCGAGACTGATCAACAAGCCGAGCAAGAGCCACAAGCCGAGCATGAGCCACAGTCTCAATTATGAAGATCAACACGAGATACTCAATTACCAAGAAGGTACGATGACTTCGAGGTAAACTTTTATGCCGAAAATCACGAGCCACTGCTATCTTTTAGCGAAGATGAGCCATCAACCTATCTTGAAGCCAAGAAAAATCCAAAGTGGGAAAAAGCAATGAAAGAAGAAATTGCCTCAATCGAGAAAAATGGTACATGGAAGTTAGTCACCCAACTGCGCAACTCGACCATCATAGGGTTAAAATGGGTTTTCAAGGTAAAAAGAGATGCAAGTGGCGCTGTAAGCAAGTATAAAGCAAGGCTCGTGGCCAAAGGATATTTACAACAATCTGGTGTTGATTTTGATGAAGTATTTGCACCGGTTGCCCGTATAGAAACTGTTCGAGTTCTTATTGCCCTAGCGGCGTCAAAAGGATGGGAGCTCCATCATCTAGATGTGAAATCTGCCTTCTTACACGGTGAACTCCAAGAAGAAGTCTTTGTTCACCAACCAGAAGGTTTTGTGAAGAAAGGAAAAGAAGATCACGTGTACAAGCTAGTAAAAGCATTGTACGGGTTACGACAAGCACCACGGACATGGAACATAAAGTTGGATGGAATCCTAAAGGATATGAAGTTCCAAAGGTGTGTACAAGAACAAGCCGTGTATCGAAGAAACATAGGAGCTGAATTAATTCTTGTCGGGGTTTACGTCGATGACTTGGTTGTCACGGGATCTAACACAACCATCATATCAAAGTTTAAACAAGCAATGGCAAACAACTTTGATATGACCGATCTCGGTATTCTAAGATACTACCTAGGTATTGAGGTGTATCAAAGAAAAGACGATATCTTAATCACACAAGAAGGCTATGCGAAGAAAGTGCTCAAAGATGCAGGTATGTTTGACTGCAATCCCACGATGACTCCTATAGACGCAAATTCAAAGTATTCAAAAGATGAAGAAGGAGAAGATACGAATGCAACAGAATATCGTAGTCTAGTGGGTAGACTAAGATACTTGCTACAGACAAGACCCGATCTCTCGTATGCGGTTGGCATTACAAGTCGATACATGCAAACTCCAAAGAAGTCCCATATGGAGGCAATCAAACTCATTCTAAGGTACGTAAAAGGAACCTTGGGTTATGGAATAAAGTATTCTCGAAAATAACCGATGGAGTTGGTTGGATATAGTGACAGTGGTCACAACATAGACCTGGACGATGGGAGGAGCACAACCGGGCCTATTTTTTATCTAGGAAAACCGCCTATTAGTTGGTGCTCACAAAAGCAAGAAACGGTAGCTTTGTCTTCGTGTGAAGCGGAATACATGGCTGCAAGTTCGGCAAGATGTCAAGCAGCTTGGCTACGAGAATTACTTGGCGAGATAACCGGATCAAAGATTCCAGCGGTGACGATTAGAGTAGATAACACATCCGCAATTGCATTGGTTAAAAATCCAGTTTTTCACGGACGGAGTAAGCACATAAAATCTTGTTATCACTACATTCGTGAACTAGCTGAAGAGAAAGAGATCATGGTGGAACATATTAGCGGGAATGAACAACGAGCTGACATTTTGACAAAGGCGCTTGCTAAGATCAAGTTTGGTGAAATGCGCAAACTTCTTGGTGTGGAGAACCTCTCAGTTTCCATTCAGAAATTAGGGGGGTGAATATTAGTAATTTCCATAATTAATGTTTCCATAAATAAGAGGCTTTGAGATAAGTCCTACACAAGGGGGTGTTAGGATAATGACTATCTATTAAATACAAGTTGGTATTATAGTAAAACTCTAAGTCCTAGTTTTATGGTAATTCTCTTTAGTATATATAGTCGTATAGATATCGAGTTTAGGATATCAAGAATTAAGAGAATGATTGTAGCAAAGTTTTGAGCGAGTTTCTTTGTTATAATAAGAAGTTTTTCTTTCAAATTATTGTGTGTTCTGTTCTTGTTTACGTTTTGATACAACAAATAATAACAATTTGATCGTTATGCTTAGATTTTATTATAATGTTAAATTTCGTTTAAATACATTTAGGGCGCTTGGTTCACATAATGAAATTTGATGGAATTTGAATCCATCAAAAGAACTTGACTCTGAAAAAATTGGAATGAAATTTAACTACGCATTTGATTGATACAAATTTGAATGAAATATCTTAAAAGAATTGGAATTTGCATCTTTGTTTAGGGAAGGGCGGGGATGGTAGTTATAATGACGACAATAATGCCACGTGGATTGTGCCGCGGGTGGGGGGTGGTAGTTGCGATGACGACATTAACGGCATGGTGTTGGTGGTCAAAAGTGAGGGTAGGTGGATGGGCCGATGGGGTACAACTGTGATGACGACAGTAGTGGTGTTGATGGTGGTGGCGAGTTGTGGATCCCCTGTTCTACCCCCACCCACGACCCTGACCACCCATCACGCCTCTTATCCTTCACCACCCATGTCATAGGAGCGGGGGTGGTGTTGATGGGGTGGAGAATGTCGGTGGGTTACGTGGTGGTGGTGGGAAGCTGTGACGACAATAGTAATGGCCAATGGTGGGGTAGGGATTGAGATAGGGGTGGGTGGCGATTGTGACAACGACAATGGTGGTGGTGGTGGTGGCGGGGAGGCGGGTAGGGGGCATAACAGGGACAATAGTAACATGATCGTGGTTGGGAAAAGAAGTGGGCGGTATAGTTAAGTTAGATGCAAATGAATGGAATTCAATTCATTCGCTTATGTGAACTAAACAACCTCTTAGATGATTTGTTATTAATTTTTGTTGTAATATAAGGTATATGCTTTGAATTTATTAAATGAAATTTAGACAAACATTTTCTGAAAATATTTAAAATCTAAATAGAATTTTGTTTGGTTTCACAATTTTATTAGGTTTGATCATTGAAACATAATATTCAAATCATACAAAGCTTTAGTTATAGATGTAAACTATTTGCAATAGTTTGACCCATTTTAATGCATAAAATGGACTTAAAAACACTATTAAAATGGACTTAAAAAACAACAAATCACAAATAAAAATGGATAAAAGTTGAATCTTAATTTTTAATAAAACTTTAAAAAAGATTATTGCATCGAATAAGGTTTCTAAACATAGGTTTCTATCAAAAGAATCAATAAAAATTGATGCACTAAAAACATTAAAGGAGTGTTTGATTTAAACATGAGAATGAATTTTTAATTATTTGGTTTAACTTAAAGATGAAAATTTAGACTTATAAATGTAGTATAATCATTGTATTATATAAAATTGAATACTTTTTAATATTGTTAATTTAATTATTGAGAAATTAGTTAAATAGGCACTTTTTACTTGTGATTTAACCTTTTAATCCATTTTTCTTAAAAGTTATCCAAATAGTCATCAGGTTCGTAACTATGAAGTGGTGAAAATATAAAAAAAAGTTATTGAACTAGGTTAGTAATATCAACTTTCTAATTACAAATGTAATTTCTGAAATTTATATATTTGGCCCCTACAATTATGAACTTGGTTCAAAACTTTTTTTCTATGCACATTTCATAATTTTGAAGTTCGTAATCAAATGGCTATTTTAGTAACTTTTAGAAGAAATTAGTTAGAGCATCTCAAACAGCTTCTTTAAAATAGAAAAAACCTCATTTTTCTTCTCTAAATTCTCCAACAACATCTCTATATCATTTATTAAAATAGAGATTTTTGGAAAAAAAATTAAATATAGAGATTTCTCTACATCTCTAAAAGGATGAGAGAGAAATATTATTTTAATTATTTCCCACAAAAAAACAACCAATAAAATTTTAGAGATTTTTAAAATGATAAATTTAATGAATATTTTAATAATATAAATTTTCAATAGATTCTGAGAAGCTGTTGGAATTGAAAGATAACTAATTTTAGAGATTTTAGTTTTATATTTTTTATTTTAGAAAAAATTTAAAGAACCTCTTAAAAGATAAACAACACAAATAAAAAATAATTATTTTAACTATTTCCCATATTTATTCGGATATATTTGTAAATTCTCTAACACAATTTTTAATGATTTCAAAAAGTAACAAAAAAAATAGAATAATAATAATTGGTGCAAAAGAAGAAATCATGGTTATATCAAAATTAATTGCAAATTATTCCAAACTACTTTTTACTATAATACTAATAATAATTACTATATAAGATTTAAGTGGTCCCCACACTGCCACGCTGGCACATTGGTAATGTGAGAGAGATAAATTTTGAAAAGTCTCACGTTTGAAACTTCAACCAATTCCAACGGTCTGATCTACCATTCATCCTTCATAATCCACCCTACGATCATCAACTTACCAAATATACCCCTCAACTTTTCACAACTTGTCACAAAATTCCCACAAACTTTTTAGGCAAAAATCTTTAAAACATAATAAAGTCAAAACACTCGTTATGTATACCATCTTATATAACATTTACGTAACTTTTTAGTAACTTAAAATTCAAGTACACAAGTTTCTATCTTATCATTCAGATCAATTCATTTTTTTGAAAGAAGTGTTCAAGTAAAAAGCAATCCCCTCATCCATCATTGATTGATCCTCACTTCCTTAGACCTGACCCAAATGAATCCTCAAATCTATATTTGCAAACTATCTGATAAGCTAAATTTCGCTAATAAATAGTTATTAGCTGCTAAACTAGCTTATAAACTACATGACAATGTAAACTTGGTTTTATGAAAATAGAAATTATGGCCATTTATGTCAAATATAAAAGGTATTGATTAAAAGAAGGTGAAAAAATCAATATAACTTATTCATTGTACATATATCATTGTGGTGAACAGAATGCACATTTTTATTGTAAAATGAAAAACCTTTTGTTGCTCAATCTAATTAGGACTTAGGACATGTTTTCGTACAAATTTCGCAATAAACCATAACTTTTAGCAATTAAGGATTTGCATTTATTGTTTCATAGATGCATCTTTATAATTTTAGAGTTTTACTTAGGAGTTGTTTGGCAGTTGCTGAATGGTTTGGTGCATAATGATTAAATAGTCAGAATGATTATGAAGCTCTTATGATATAGTGCAAAATTAAAATATAATTGTTTGATAATTATTCAGGATGTAATTAGGACTCTTAATGATTAAGGAGATTCAGGATACAAAATGACTCAGAGGTTTTTGGAACCAATAAGAGGTAGACTTATTTTTGCTAAACAGAATTCACATTTTAGCGCTTCAGATGTTGCTTCTTAATGAAACTGTTAAGAGGCAAACAAACAACCCCTTAATGTTTTATAAGATTGTATATATACAATACAGGGGTTGGATTCACATGAGATCAATATATTTCTGTGAGACCCGTAAGACCACATTTTTACACTTGAAACTTTACATCAAAACATTTTAAAACTAAAAAAATTCTAACTTTCACAACAAAACTGTGAAGGTAATCTTTTATATATATATATATATATATATATCAAACGTAAAAAGGTTAGGTGATTGTAATGATCCTGGTGAGTTTGATATATATTATGTATTATCATATTCAAACAAATTCAATCATAATTTCTTTTAAAACCATGACGTTTACAAAAAAAAAGGTTTATAAATTACTGATACGATATGATACAATACCAAATTCAATTGTAAACACTGTTTCAATAATATTTCATTAATTAGAGCTAACTTCATAGACGATTACAAATGCACGATTACATAACAACGACATTCTAATTCTTAAAACGAAAGTTAAAGTCCCAATAGTGCAAATTTATAGATCATAAAGGACTAAAGTCGACAACATACAAAAGTTGAAGGTTCTCTGCTATCGACGACCATCGTTGATTTATGGTATATATTTAAAACTCTTACTTTCTCCACACCAATAACTAATAAACCCAGATAAATCATGCATTAAAAACTTGTACATTATGCATTATAACTTGTACATTTCATTTTAAATTAAGTTTTTTTTTTATCTCTGATTATTCTGCACACTCGCTTAACCATAAAGTGAATCTTGGAGCTTGAGTCTGACATTAGAGAGAAATTCGAAGCAGAAGAAAGAAGCGTTTTTTATTTGATTTTTGAATGCAAAATTCTTCTTTTTCTTGCTTCATTCCATTGGCATCCATTTCAACCTCTATCATCTTCATCATTCATGGCTGGTAAATTTCTAAATTTTACATCTTTTTTTACAGATTTTAGCCTCTATAATCTCACGATTCTTACTGTTTTTTTTTTTTGATTTTTGGATGATGCATTTTGCTGTTTAATTCTTCTGGTTTTTCAAAATTTCTTGAAATTATTGTTTTAAAGATCAAATCTTTGGTGGGTTGTTTTTAAAATGTTACTCAGATTTATGTAATTTTGGAAAAATGAAAGTTTTAGGATTGAATCTTTGGTGGGTTTTTGTTAAATTCTTAAGAAATTTGATGTTTAGTGACTTCTTTAAAGGTTTATATATTTTAGGGGAAAATTGTGTTTCAAGATCAAATCTTTTGTGGGCGTTCTTAAAATCTCCCCAGATTTATGTAATTTTGGAAAATGGGTGTTTTTAGGATCAAATCTTTGGTGGGTTTTTAAGAGTTTTATAAATAAAAAATTGCTGTTTGTTTACTGTTTAAGCTTTCTAATTTAGGGGGAAATTGTGTGTTTAAAGATGAAATCTTTGGTGGGTGTTCTTAAAATGTTCCCCCAGATTTATATAATTATGGAAAATGGTGTTTTAGGATGAAATCATTGATGGGTTTGTCTCAATTTTTTAAAGAAATTTGCTGTTTAAACTTTCTATTTTAGGGAAAATTGTGTTTTAAGATCAAATCTTTAGTGGGTATTTTAGTATTTTTCAAAATCAACATTTTTCTTGAGATTTAACAATTTCTTGTGCTTTAATTTGGGAAATTAGGGTTTTAAGATCAATTTTTTATGGGTATTTCTCAAAAAGTAAAATTATTTGAAATTATAGTATAATCCTTTGTGGGTAATTCTCATATTTGTTTAAATCCATTGTTCAATCCTTTTATGTGCTTTCTAATATTGGGAAATATTGTTTAAATAAAGTCAAATCCATGGTGGACAAATGTCAAACTTCTAATTTGAATCCTTGGTTGTGCTTTCTAATTTTGAAAAAATTAGGGTTTTAAAGATCAATTCTTTAGTGAATACTTCTAAAATCTTTAGAAAAATTATAGTTTAATCTTTGATTTTACTCTATTAAGTAAGAAAATAGTGTTTTTGAAGCATAATTTTGGTATTGCTTTTGTACAAAGCAACAATTTTTATATCCAAAGCCATATTGATTCTTACCATAATGCATTAAAAGCTTGTACTTTACTCCGAATTTGTGCATTAGAACTTGTACATTTCTTCGAATTTTTCGAAAAGGGGCTAAAGGCTAAAGATAATCTTTGGTAACTATTTCACAAGTGTCTTAGAAATCACTTGTTGAATCCTAGATTGTGCTTTCCTAATTGGGAAAGTTTTGTTTTTTACTTAAAGTTTAAATCTTTTGGAGTGAAGGTGAGTTTAGTAAGAATCTTTCTTAAAGGTATGTTTTTGAAGATCTTCTCCTTCAAGAACCCATCTTTCTTTTATCAAAATTTATGATTCTTTAATTTTCTAATTTACCGTTAATTACCCGTTTTCTACAAATTATTAACCGTTATATGTTTGTTCTTACAGAAACAATAATTTCGAAAGGATTTTGAGCGTTTCAAATGATTGCAAGAAACTAATCGAATTGAGGTATGGATTTGATCTTGTATTAAATGTTCTAGCGGATAGGGAGGTAGGCATCCTAAATAAGTGGGACCCACCCACTTCCCATGAGACATACGATTTGCTACCTTCATGATGATTGTGGGACCGGTATAACAGAACGTTCTAGAGGATGACGGTCTCTTTTTTGTAAAATTGCTTGAAAATTTTTATTTTGATTTAATGGGTGTTCATTAAATTGAAATGGGTATGAATGAAATTATAGTTATGGACCCATAAATTAAAAAAATGGAATATAAAATGGACTTTAAATTATTTGAAAAATAAATTGATGGTTTGGTGGCATTTCAAATTTGTAAATATACTTGTATGGGTAGTGAAGTTAGATAAAGACTTTCTTGTAAAGTCCTCACTTCAAAGCAAAGTCTCTCTTCTATTTGTTTTTTTTTTAATAATAATTTACACCAAAAAAGTACAATTTTTTATTTTAGATTCAATATTTATACAATATATTTAATTTTCTAATAATTTTATTATAATTTTTCTCTTTAAATGTATTTTCCAATAAATGGATAAATGAAAAAATGTCATTTTCATGATCAAAAAGATGAAAACTTTCTTGAAGATAGACTTAAATGGTTGGCTATCTCTTAGCCATGGAAAGTTTTTCCTTTCACTTTCATCCTCCTTACACTTCTATTAATGTGAAAATAAAGAAAAAAGAATTATAGATACACATTTTTTGTATCTATATATGTCTATGTATATGTATGTATATATATAATTAGCACTTGATGATCATTACACACATGTGGGGTTTGCATTTCAATTGTAATTATACTTTGTCTCTCCTTATTTAAGTAAACAAATTTCTATATATGATCATGCAAAAGATTCCCAATTTTTTAAATCTTGGTCCCTTTTTCTTTATTTATTTTAGTAATTTAAATAATTATTTTATGAATTAAAGTTCTGGGTGATGCAAAACTTTTCTTTATTTTAATGAAAAAGTTTTTATTTTATTTTATTCCAATTTTTAATCTCATTTTAGATCACTTAACTTCAACAAGATGGTTTCCAAAGCTTCAAGAATCAAATTTGATCTTGGTTTCTTTAAACTTCTTGATCTTGGTCTCCTTTTTTCTTCATTTCTTCATAAATTAAAGTCTAAAGATGCCATTTTTCGCATTTTTAATGAAAAAGTTTCGATTTTTATCGAGTTTATGATCGTGTAACTCAAAGATTTCGGTTTCTGTAACCTTAAAGATTCTGATTTCACCCGAAAAAAGGTTAAATTCAAGTTCTTTAATCTTTAAATATCTTATAAAATCGAGTTTTTGATCTTTTTCGCCTTGAAATATCGAAAAATATATGTTTCTTGTTCATATATTCTTCCAGAATTCATATTTTTCGATAGAAAACCCTTTTTCTGTATATATTTTATTGAACGATCTTGATTATTTCATAATTTCTAGTGAAGTTTTCTTGATTTTTCTTTATTTTAGATCAGTTAACATGAATATATTGGTTTCTTTAAGAATAAAGATTCAAACTTGACCTCAAATTAGTCGAATTCGAGTTCTTTCAATCCGTAAATTTGATGTTTTTGTTCTTATTTTCTGCAGATTATAGTTAAAAGATTCAAACTTGACCTCAAATTAGTCGAATTCGAGTTCTTTCAATCCGTAAATTTGATGTTTTTATTCTTATTTTCTGCAGATTATAGTTAAAGATTCGGGATCTCGATAATAAGTCAATCAATGGCTGACTTTCGATCGGCCGACGAATGGCTATCGTACGCTAAAGATCTAGTTCCGATAGCATTGGAAAAAGCCCGAGAAGTTAAAGAATTTTCCGGAAGGTGGAAAACGATATTATCTCGATTAGACCAAATCCCATCTCGTTTATCGGATTTATCGAGCCATCCGTGCTTCTCGAAGAACACATTATGTAACGAGCAATTGGAAGCGATTTCGAAAACTTTAAATGAAACGATAAAGTTATCGGAAATTTGTTCGGAAGGAAAGTATAACGGAAAGCTTCAAATGCAAAGCGATCTCGATTCGTTATCGGGAAAACTCGATTTAAACCTTCGAGATTGCGGGCTTTTAATCAAAACCGGGGTTTTAGGAGAAGTTACGATGTCGTCGGATTTTATCGAAGGTACAAGTCATCGAAGCAGCGATATTCGGGAGTTACTCGCTAGGTTACAAATCGGTCATTTGGAAGATAAACATAAAGCTCTTGATAGTCTCGTTGACGTGATGAAAGAAGACGAAAAGACGGTTTTGTCCCTAGTCGGTCGTAGTAATATCGGGGCTTTGGTACAACTCCTCACTGCAACGTCTCCGAGAATCCGTGAAAAAACCGTCACTTTGATATGTTCGTTAGCAGAATCCGGCGGTTGTGAAAGTTGGCTCGTTTCCGAAGGCGTTCTTCCGCCGCTAATACGGTTACTCGAGTCCGGAAGCTCAATCGGTCGTGAAAAGTCGGCGATCGCCCTTCAACGGTTGTCGATGTCGGAAGAAACGGCTCGGGCGGTGGCGGGCCATGGCGGCATTCCGCCGCTAATCGAGATTTGTCAAACGGGTGATTCCGTTTCTCAAGCTTCGGCCACTTGTACTTTGAAAAATCTATCGGTAATCCCGGAGCTCCGCCAAACCCTAGCGGAAGAAGGGATCGTAAAGATAATGATAAATGTTCTCGATAGCGGAATCTTGTTAGGATCGAAAGAATATGCGGCCGAATGTTTACGGAATTTGACATCGAGCAATGACGATCTTAAACGGTCGGTGATTTCCGATGGTGGGGTCCGGAGTTTGTTAACGTATCTCGACGGACCGTTACCGCAAGAACCGGCGGTAGCGGCGGTTCGGAATCTCGTTGGATTAGTCTCGGCAGAATCCCTGATCTCGGTCGGGATCCTGCCGAGACTGGTCCACGTACTGGGCTCCGGATCGCTCGGAGCCCAGAAGGCCGCCACGTCAGCGATATGCCGTATTTGCAATACGGCCGAAGTGAAAAAACTTGTGGGTGAAAGTGGGTGTATTCCGTTATTAATTAAATTACTCGAAGCGAAATCGAACGGGGCCCGAGAAGTGGCGGCTCAAGCTATTTCTAGCTTAATGACGGTTCAGTATAACCGTCGAGAGGTGAAAAAGGACGAAAAAAGCGTCCCGAGCCTCGTTCAGTTGCTCGATCCGAGTCCGCAAAACACTGCCAAAAAATACGCAGTGTCTTGTCTCGGTTTGCTCTCGTCGAGCAAAAGGTGTAGGAAACTGATGGTTTCCTACGGTGCAATCGGGTATCTCAAGAAACTCAGTGAGTTGGAGATACCCGGTTGCAATAAGTTGCTAGAAAAATTGGAAAGGGGGAAATTGAGAAGTTTATTTGGGAAAAAATAGGTTTTCTTTTTCCAATTGTTTCATTATCTTGTATGAAACATTAGTAGAATCGAATGTATGAATGAATTAACTTGTGGGATGTTTCCATAAATTTCTATAAAAATAAATAATTATTACAAGTATTTTCTTGGTGTTTTCTGTTACATTTATTTTGGGTAAAAATGTATATTAAATTAAAATAAAGTTTATAATATTTTTGTCTAGTAACCTGTTAATTTTGTTTTCACAAATTGGTATGTATATTAAGTTTTATTGTTTATTTTGTTGTAACTTTATTTTATGTAAGCATTTCGTAAAGAGTATCCTAAGTTATCAAATATTACAAATTCAACAGGTTATCAGTTAAAATAGGTACTAAATAGAAAATTTTGAAACTTTGTTATAAAAAAAGGTTATTTGTTACGCTAAATATGAACTAAACCAAATCTTGTTGTATTTTAATGCAATTTGTATTACTTTTTTGAGTATAAACGTGCATACCTGAATGTATTTTGATTATTTATAAAAAGATATATTTTATACAGTTCAAATATATCTGCTGATTAATCTCGATTTATATTGGAACATTTATATCCAAACAGATACATAGGGTCGTCCTTGCATCAAAGCGATTTTACTCTGTGTTGGGTCAAATTCGTTTTCTGAAAACCGAAAATTTTGCTTACTTTACGATGATAAATTCGAATTTTATAGAATGAAATATATGTATTATTGAAAAAGTTAAATTCAATAAATATATAAGATTTGTTATATAAAGCAAACCATTTGTGCATTTTAAAATATAGTTCTTTAGTGGTTGGTTATGGGTTTGGTTGAGTCATCTCCATTAGAAGTTGTACTTCCACCATCAATGTTGGAAAATAATTAAAGAAAATGCTACAATGGTCATCAAAATTTATTAAGGGAATTTTATTAAATAATTATTTGTTAAATATTTATCAGATCATTTATCTTATTGAACTAGGGCTTGTTTGTTAGTAGCTTAATAAGCTTAATGGGACTAATGGCTTATTCAGTCGGCTATACATGACTGTTTGGTAGTGGCTTATTCAATAAGCTTTCAGGGATGAGCTTTATGCAGAAAGCCAAAAAAAAATTTCTCCAAAGTGCCCCGTCCCAATTAAAAAACAGGCTTCTTCTATCCATGAAAAACCCTTCCAAACAAAAACCTTCACAATCTATACAGACCAATGTTCTAAAAAGCTCGCCTTACAGCCGCCATGGCGCGTCATGGCACCAAGGCTTGTGTCTTACGCCACGTTAAGCCCGTAGCACGCCATGGCTTAATGTCTAATTTTTATAATTCGATATTTGATTTTTCTTCACGTTTATAATGTCGTATTTGCTAGTTTTTAATGTATAACTTAATTTAACTTGCTTATCACTGTTAATTCATTGATTAACAATACAAAACATATGTTTTATATATATATATATATATATATATTGCATATGAATTTGAAATTTGACATCATAAGTTACGCCTTGAAAACGTCATGGCTTCGCCGTGGCTCCTAAGGCTTGAGGCTTGGCCTCGCCGCCACGCCTCACGCCATTTAGAACCTTGATACAGACAGATTAATTCACACATGCAACTTTATCCATACAGGACTTAATGAAAAACCAACCAAACAGCCTCAGTAAGGTAAGGATTGAGAATCTTATCCAACAAGATGTATGGCAATAACAAGGTTATTACCTAATAAGTGAAAGAAAACACTTATTCAATTAACATGTATGGTTAAAAGAATATACTTATAAACATTTTATTTTGATGGCCAATAATATTACCTAGCAAGACAAATGATTGAGGTACATGCTAGAATTATAGATCTTAAATTAGCATCTTTAAATTACAATAATCAATTTTAAGATATTTTACGATATTTTTGTTATTGGTTTTGGTTAAATAGCAACATCATATTACATGTGGGAGTTTTGTGTATGATTTGCCTATATCATTACACAATAATAAGTGGACATAATCATCATCAATAATGTCATTATACCAACTAAAATCTTGAATAAAATAGATTCTCATGGAATTAATTAAATTTTAGATAAATAAATATTGATTATAAGTTTTAGTTGTCATTACGAAAGTATATATATATATATATATATATATATAATAAGTGTATCAGTGGTGTCTAGATTAATGAATGCTTGGTTAAAACAAAGGAAACACGAATATAAGATAAGAATGTTGTATATTTCTATTGCTCAGATGATATTTGGTTAATACTGAAAAATCATTATTAAATGAAATTCTTAGAAGTCCACAAATTCATCATCATTTTTGTCGATTGAGAATGTCGTTATCTCCACTCTCCCCATCTCACTTACCTCCACAAACCTTATATGCTCAAGCATCACCTACATGTAGGTAGAAAGATATAAAAGTCTCGTTATCTGAAGCTAAACTAACTTTGGCCCGAAGAGTGGTCCTTTAAGTCCCTGTTTATTGCATTTTAACTGGTTAAGGGTTGGTCATCCTGTTAGGTCAATGACCGAATTGGCCAACTAGGTATGGTCAATGCTTTACATTTACAACTAACTACTTTTTAAAATATGGTGGTCGAATGTTGCTTTCACGAATGCAATATTAAGATTTTTTTAAATAAAACAAAAGAAGATTGGGCCCGTACGTAACAAATTAAAAGTGTCGGGCCTATATTGGCCATATACAGTTTTCATATCAACGATTCATCCTTGTGCATCTCTATCTATAATGCCTTACCGTTATGTATTCGTATGTCCGTATCAAACACCTTGATTGCCTCCGTTAGGCTTTCTCGTCACTATCATAGTTTATGGTCTCATTATTGTTCCTAAAACCATCCTCAAAGAAAATACTTGCCTAAGGACTTGTGCAATGTCTGAGATTGTACTTGCTAGGCTGGATGTAAGATTTGATCATGGAATTAATTCTGTTGAAGTCGGTTTTTATTACAATCCTAAGTATGTTGCCTCATATTTGTAGACTAAGAACAATTTGTACATCTCTGATATCTACTTGTATGCATAACCAACATAATACAAACTAAAATGAGAAACCTTAATTACAGCAAGTGGATTGACAAATACGCCCTCTATATTTTTTTCCACTTGTATCTAGAGATGCACAAGTCCCAGTCTTTTTCAAGCCCGTGCTTGCCAAACTTGTTTCAAGTTGACGGGAAAAAGGCTCGCAATAGGTTGGGCTTTGGAGTTTAATAAGGGATCAGTTAGACTTTTTTAGGCCAGACTTTTCGAGCTTAATCATATTTAACTGGCCTTTTCCAAGCTTTTTTAGTCCGAGGTTTTCCCCCCGAGTCGGGCGAAACTAAGTGTTTCGTGGTTCAAAAATGCAAAATCTCATCTCAATAATCTTTTATTAGAACTCCCCAGCATAAGTTCCTTGGCTTGGATTAGGCATTTAATACCCTACCCCCAATATTTCAGTTGTTAACTGGCTTTGAGATCTGATCTTCATGCTCACTATATGCCCTGAGCTTTTGGGTCCGAACTCACATGAGTCAATGGGCCAAGGCCAAGACTTCAGACCAGGGACAGACCTAGTGAAGGTCCCACGGTGGCACAGGCTACCGTATTATTCGTTCGTCGAAGTGCAAAATTTTTGGATTTTTTCGAGGTGCCACGGTATTTTTTTTCGAGGGTGCTACCGGTAATATTCTGAAATGTACAAGGATGCAACTTGTAAAGCAGATTTAATGTTTAGAGCCCAAATCAGATTTAATTATTAGAGCCCAGATCAGATTTAATTATTAGAGCCTAAAATGAAATTTCCTAAATTCCTAATTAAACTAAAACCCAAGCCCAAATTTCCTAAATTCCTAACTTCCTAATTAGACTTAGACTTAGAGCCCAATTGCCCAATTTAAACTCAATTGTAAAATCGGACGGAACATAGCGCTTATCATCTGATCGACTTGAACAACAGCACAGCCCCAAAACCCCCCTGTCGCCTCACGCCTGAACTGAAAAATTCGGCGACCAGGCGATCATCCCAGCGGCGGCGACCTCACCTGTCGCCTACAACACCACCAGCGACCTCTCTCCGGTGTCATTGATGGTAAAAACTCTAAAATTTCTATTTTTTAGCCCTAAATTTACAATTTTGATATTTTGTGACTTTGTTTAGTCTTTACTTATTAGTCTTTTTTTTGTTGATATATTTTTGTTATTATGTGATAACAAATTAATAGATAACTTGAGGTATTGATTCTTGAATGAAATCTTGAATTTTGATTTTAGAATTTTAGATTACTTGATTAACACTCTCTATAGAGATGGTCGTGGGTTCGAATCCAGCTTAGTGCAAATAATCCCTTGAAAACCCCCTAAAAAACTCTTGAAATCAATCAAAAACCCCGAAAAAGTCCCTTGAAATCGATAAAAAAAACCCTTAAAAATCCCCCAAAAAACTCTTGAAATCAACCAAAAAATCGAAAAAGTCACTCGAAATCGATAAAAAACCCCCTTAAAAATCCCTCCCCCCCTAAAAAAAAAACTCTTGAAACCAACCAAAAAACCCGAAAAAGTCACTTGAAATCGATAAAAAAAACTTAAAATTTTGAAATAAAGAAAAAACTTTAAAAATCCCTCAAAACGGTAGAATTAGGTGAAAAACACATCGAAAGATATTGACCGTTAGCAGAAACGTAAAGACACGTCAATAAAATTTTTGTCTATATTGTATGATGCACCGTATTAAAAAAATTATGGGTTCGTCTCTTCTTCAGACTTAAACTTCTTTATACATATCTAATTGTATCTAAGCTTATTTAGAAGGAAAGAAATTCATGGACAAATAAAAGATACAAACAAAACATATGGAGTTGTGATATTAACTTATTAAGTAATAAATTATTCCAAAATGTGTTTTTTTAGAATTTTTTTAATCAATTGTTGTTGACTTTTAATCCAAAATTTGAACTTGGAGAAAATTTTCAAAACTTAAAATAGTAATTTATTTCTCGAAAATACAAATACAAAATATAATATTCACCAAGTTTTATATATTTTAATAATCTGATTTGATAATTAATGCATTTATGTTTTTAATTTAAATTAATGAATCATAAATTCATGATACAAAATTTGTTAATTGTTTTTTTTAAGATATGCAATAAATCTATATATATATATATATTAAAGGAACAACCACACTCTATGACATGTCATCTTCTAAAAACTATAAATTTATCTATCTTCTTTCTCCTTTTTTTACTTTTAAAATACTATTAAGTTAAAAACTTAAGTCTAACCTCCTAGACTATTCAACTTCTTAATAAACATTTCATTTAATGTTTATTGTTATTTATTTAGTTTCTCCAACTCTTCCCCTCCCCATCTCTTTATTTGTCAATCTCTTCCTCTCCATGTATATAGATTGTTATCAAGAAATGGTTGATTATGTTTTTGAAAACATTCACACACATCCAAGTTTAACCAAGACTACTTTATAATGGAAGATTAATACAGTGAAATTTTGTCATGAATGGTAATTCTATATCTTTATACCATTTTCACTCAGTTGTTATAATTCTGATCTCCATCTCTTTATATCTCAATATTTTAGTTTTCATTTAGTTTTGGCAAAATTTTGTCATGAATGGTAATTATATATCTTTATATCATTTTCACTCGGTTGTTATAATTTTGATCTCCATCTCTTTATATCTCAATATCTTACTTTTCATTTAGTTTTGGCAAAATTGTTGTCAAAAAAACAATAAATTATGTTTTTGAAAACGTTCACATGCACCCAAGTTACAATCAAGACTACTTCATAGCTAAAGGTTTGTGCGGTGAAACTTTGCCAAGAAAGGTAGTTTTATATCTTTATGTTATTTTCTCTTGGTTAGCCTTCACACTCACCCAAGTTTAATTAAGATCACTTCATACCCAAAGGTTAGTATGATGAAACTTTGCCAAGAAAGATAGTTTTATATCTTTATGTTATTTTCTCTTGGTTATAATTTTGAGCGTTATATTCGTTCATACACACGAACACAAACTGTTTGTTTAAAACATAAGTGTTTTTTTGGGGTTTGAACTCACATAAGCAACATTCTTTATTCTAAAGAAGATAAAGATAAAAAAAATCCTCTTTTATTCTTTTCGCAAATACGTCCATAAGGTTAAACTTCTTTTACTTGCTATGCTATCATGCAATTATATATGCAAATTGCAACTTTTTTTTTCGTCTTAAATGTCTTACTTTTCGTAACTTAAAATTAATTTCTTTGTAACCCAAAATGACTTTTATTAGGATTTGCAAAAGTATTAATCAAGTGTCAACGAATTAAGGTTCACGAAGTAGGTTACTTTCCACACTCAAATAGTTTCTTTTACAACAGGCTCATTCAGGAACATGGCCATATAAAGGTTGTCAAAAAAAATTGATATTGACTTTTGTAAATAGAGTGTTAAACTATTAGAATACAAGGTAAATAAAAAAAAGTTTTAATTATAGTAAATGTTGTATAAATAATAGTTATATAAATAAAACGTAATATAGAAAATGAAAGGGTTACAATTTATTAACACTTTTTAATTTAAATTAAATAAAAACTGTGAAAAAGTTGGTGAATCGTATTGTTTTTATAATTGAATAATTAAAGTACATTGTTTTCACACATGTAACTTTTGTTTATTTAAAAAGTAGCTTGCTGATGTAAAATATATGTCTTAAATTATATACATATATATTATATAAGGCTATGATCAAGTTAAGTTTCTATTTGAAAACAAGTTTAGGTTGCAATGAAAGACCTAACATTTATCCATACATATCACAATTGTAATAATATTTATAAGAACAAGGTATTGTCTATTCTAATTTTTTTACATTTTTTCAGATTTCATGAAATGAGTTATTTGTTTGATAAATTATAAATTGAAGTTTTTTTCTTATGACTAATCATGAAATAAGTTTGTTCCATTTTATGAATTTTAAAAAGTTTTTCTTATTGATTTTATGTGTTGAATTGTATCGTAAATTGTGATTTGTTATTTTTGTAACAATGATGAGTTGGATGTTTTTTGTTTTGTTTGTTAGGATTCTTAACCAAAAATTTTGCATATCGAAGCTTTAATGGTTGCAGTATTGACGGCAATTGATGATATAGTGTCTCATAAACTCTACAACATCAAGAAATTACAAATATGTTGTCTTTTTTCTCAAAGTGATATGATATGACTTTTAGTTTTAAATTGTTGGCTAAATTGGTGATATAGAGGTCGGCCAATAAAAAAAAATGAGTTTACTTATGGATGATTGAATGTAAAAAATGTAAAGCGGTATACTTCTGTTTGAGGATGCATATTTTTTTTTGTAATTATTTTTTTTTGTTTGAAATAAAAGATTATTGGGGGAGTGTATCCTTTTACCAAAAAAAATATATCTTCAAAACATTATTTTGTTTAGTAAAATAAATAAATAAAATGTACAAAATTCATTTGTTATTAAGACAAAATTCTTCGATGAATGAAAAATATGTTGTGTTTATTATTTATGACATCTTAACAAATACAGTATACATTGCGATGAAAAGAAGATGGTCATTAAAATTATCCCACATTGATAGAGAAAATAAAATTTTCACAAATGTTACAAGTATGTAAGTAGGAGATGGTGTTTCACATATATTTTTCATAAGATGAAATTTTCACATGTATTTGTTTCACCATATGAATCTTTTTAACGCAT